>CP137666.1:10933101-11367853 GCA_037976565.1 Mesocentrotus franciscanus | reverse complement strand
GTTACATTTGTCCGAGGCCATTTTCACCCCTATGTAATAGATTAAATATCACAGGACCCTTAGAATATGGAATATATTCATCTTTTTCCATTTAGCGAAATTTTCAGGAAAAATATTACAAGAATCCTGTGTAATCTGCAATAAATTGGTTTTTTTCATCTACAGTCCCACATGTATGCTTTTTGATGATGGTTTGAGATCTTAGAAATCAACAAAATGAAAATAAATTGTATTGAATTTGAAAGGCCCTAATGTTTTATGAACATCCATGGCATAAGGTTAGTGATAAATCAAAGAATTAACATAAGAGGTACATTTCTTTTTTTGATGTCATGTCCTTCTTCTCATGGAATGGCCCATATACGTAAGTCTGTAAATTTCGCATTTAGAAATAAGTCATAAAAAAATTGATAACTGTACATAGGAGAAAAATAGACATAGTATTTTTGTATCTGATTTATAAATCAGAAAATTAGATCTAAATAAAGAAAATCGTGGGAGAAAGTTTTTGACCTAAAAGCAGGCCAAAATCGGCTCAATCTCTCCCGGTGCGAGCCGTATGGGGTACCGTCTGTGTATGGGGAATGTCAACAAATGTCAGTTTTATTAAAGAATGACCCATATCAGACGGTTATTTCTGTCTAAACCTGACCATAACCTACCCCTCAAAACCAACATAAATAGATTCATAACTTCTTTAATAATTCATTAATATTTCAAGTGAACAAAACACTCCATATTAAATATTCTAGTAATCTGGCACTGATTTCCTGTTTTGAAGACATTTCTTTTAAATTCCTTTCGCATAAGGAGGTCTACCCGCCCCGATACCGGTAGTAGTATTGCTTCAGAAATAGTCATATTATCACACAGAACTGATTTCTGGCAACCCTTTTGTAAATCGAGTTAATAAAAGAATTTGCTGTCCTTATAATTCCTTAATACTATTTGCTTTTTGATAAGAACCAAATAGCCTATTCATAGGTGCAGTTGATAACAGTGTTGACTTACACAAACTTACACAACTTACAAAACCGATTATACAACTTCACAAGTATAATTTGAAAAGAGCTGTCTCATCAATCTCGAGCTATGTTCTCAGTCTTTCATTGGACAAGGTATTTAGGTATACTGTATTTAGCAATGCCCTGAATAATAAGCATACGTGTAGAGTATGAAAGGTTTTCTAAGCACTGCACTGCACTACCTACTTGCCTTCAGTTTTGGGGCTACAGTGAAAAATTCATTCAACGTGTTGGAGACATTGAAATAAAACATATAAAACTGTACGACTTTTTAAGTATAAAAATTGTAGTCTTAATTCTCTCTCCGATGCCCTAAAAATTCTTCTTAACCCTTCTTTTTCTTATTATTTTAGCCCATGACGTAGCGAGCATTTATGGAACAAAGAGGGGCAAATTCTCATTTGCCTCCTTTATAGTTATATACCAATCATTTTAACTGGTTCTATAAAATCTTATTTCTAACTCGATCTGATGCTGAATTACCACACTAGAATATGTTTGAGCAACGATTAACTAGTACCCTTGGCCTTACGTTTAAATTAATGCTTGAAAAAGTTACCTCATAGACACTAGTGAGGCGAAGATTATAAAATGTTGGGATGAATACATTCGCAGTGATGATTGACATGAAGATGTAACTCCCTCCGATATACCAAAACATGGTGCCGTAAACATACACCTCAGAAGGAGTTCCCAGAAGTGCGATAGCAGACATCCAGCTGGCAAGCAGGGAAAATCCTACTGGAACAAATGGCATCTTCCTGTCTGCCACAAAGAATTCTTGAGTGGTCTTTTGTTTCCCACCTGTACATGCATGGTAAATGCCTATGGAAGCCGATATTGCCAGCACCATCACGAACACAACATAGTCAACGACAGAGAGCCTAGCGGTCCCGTCAGGCGGGCCGGTAAGCCCATCTCCCGTTCCACTCTCAGCCGACATCTTTTCTGAATCTTGACTGTAGTCTGTTACTCTGTACGTCTGTAGTGTAAACTCGGGGAGCTTCCGTCAGAAACTTCTTCTAAAATAAAACTGGCATACTTGTTTTTATCTTAATAAACTCTAAGCTAAGGTGGTGTGTTCTGACATGTTCAAGTACGAATGCACGACTATAGCAGCGCGAAGTATGTAGTATCTATCCAATGGCACAGATTATACAAGACATGCGCTACCATACCGGTACGTGTATAACGTAATCATACATACACGTGCGGCTGTAGTTTGTGCGGCGGATCGGATACCAGCAGAAACCGAACATGCGGGGACTCGGGGTGGTGGTGTTGGTGGGTTTTTCTTTAGGGGGGCAGTGGCGGATCCAGGAGGGCCCAGGGGCCCGGGCCCTCCCTAGAAAAAAACATGTAAAAACACCCTTTTGGGAAAAAGAAGATGGGCCCTCCCTGGCGCTCAAGGGGTAGAATTTTTTTTCTTCAATTTTCAAAGGCAAAAAAATTGTGCTCACTACCCCACTGAGCGAAAAATCGGCCGGCACGGTTTTCAAATTTTCATCGGGTGAAGTGGGCCCCTTTTCGCCCCTCTCCTTTATCATTTTGGCTGGATCAATACACCACTTTCACTGGGGGTATGCACAGCTAGGTACATACAGGGTGACATAGGGATAATATCAAATGATTGTTCAAATCAATTATTGTTGCTTAATTTTCTCCAAAGGAAATATTTCACCTGTGCCCTAGTTAGAATATTATTGAACACATTTTGTACAACCCAACACTAGGAAATACATTAAGTCCTTTATCAATAATTCAAAAGATGCTTTTTTTAACAGCTTCTCCGTATAAAACAAATGGATGGTGTCTCACAAGGAAAATTTCCCTAGCAACTTCTGCTTAACTAATATAACTTTAATGAATAACTTTATCCTTTACCACATCTTCCTCAAACATTCTCTGACCGTTTCTCTCACTTTTCTGCTCATTATATCACCTTGGGTGGACTTCTCCTTTAACAATATTGATTATCTAAATTGGTATAAAATGGCATTTCAATCGCTGATATTTAATAGTTTAATTGTCATGACTAAGCAAAAGTCAACAGCCTATGGCGAATTTACTCCAAATGAATCATATACTCGAAATTTGCAAATTTTTGTCTTTGAAAATTTGTTTAACTCTCTAAAATAGGCCGTCAATAAGAAAAGCGTGCTTGTAGATTCTCTTTGGGTTGTTATGAATGAAATTACCGAGACATATTAAGCTAGTCAAGTTTGAGTTAAGAGTTAGTATCAATCATGAAGTGTAAAAGCTTTTAAAAATATAATATGAAAGTGATTTTTAGAAATTGATTTCAAGCCAAAATCTATGACACAACACCATCACAAAACTTTTCAAGAAATTAACCTACAGGCAATTTCAGTAGCCTTATGTAATATCTTTTGAAATGAGCAAACATGAAGAGCATAATGATATCATACATGTGAACATTATTTATATAGGCAATTCAAAATGGTATTGAAACTGCCTTTTGAGTTAATTTTCAGAAAGTTTTTCAGATCATGTCACATACAAACACACACACGCACACACACTCACAAAACACCAATAAACCTCCTTATGTAACTCTTCATATTTTTCTTAGCATCATCAGGGCCATTTGCATATATTATTATGGGCAGAATTGTTAAATGTAAATCAAGAGGACACAATTCAAAATGACACACTATTGATCGAACTATGCTGTAAGTCTTCATCATGTTTTATTTTGCTATAAGACCTACAACATTTTAGCATTGATACATATGTATGAAGCCAAATAAACAGCACAGTCTGTCGGCTGGCATAATATGCCAAGAGTAATACTTTCCATTTGATTGTAGAAAATAGCATGATACATTTGCTAAGCAATACACTACACTTACAGTAACTATTCATACAATTTTATCTCTACTTAACTAAATGTCATTGATTGTTAATAATGTTTTGATTTTAGTACAAGTACATCACACGATACATGATTTTCTATTTTGTTTTACTTTATACGAAAAATATACAAAGTGCGTCAACTCCTCACTTCAGAAATAAAATGTGCTTCACAAGCAACAGATACAATATCTTCTCCGTTGTTTTCAGTAGTCAAAATCTTTTTTCAATGTGAAGAGAAAGTAACAATCACAAATTTGACTTTTAACAAATCTCTTTAAAGCCAACAGAGATATTTCTAAATGAGTGGGGGAAAAATGTGCATGGCTCGAATTCCAAAATGAAAAGAAAAAAATCCAATATACCTGTTCCCTCTCCATATTGAAGAAATAAAGGCAGAAATGGGACCGCAACATGAATACAATAAAATGTAGACGGATTGAACAAAAGGCGAAATACTCTACATGTACACTATCCTGAATACTTCTTTTTGTATCCATCTGCTCACTTTGTGATGTGATATATAAGTTATAGAAGACTTTTTAACACCTGGGGATGTCTAAAGGCTTGTTTTACCGTTTATACTAAAGCATACTTAGCTACCCAAATATGCAAGTACACATAGCACCTTTGTTGAACACAGCTACTTTTTCATCCCCACTGTCTTTCATTTAATACAAGCTAAACCGCAGCATATGTGCAGGAGCCTTAAGGAAGCATTATTCAATCGCCAGTAGAAGATTATTTTCTTTTTCTATGATTGGACTGCATTCTTTCCAGTAGATGGAAGGTTAGATTCCAACACTGCGAAGGACAAGCACCGTTCTAAGTGAACCTTACCGGTTTCTATACAAATATTCTGGCACTTTATGATATGGAGTAAATATACCTTTCTGCAATCCACATGACATGACATGGTAGCAAATTATCAGATAAGCTTTACAGAGAAGGATTCCTAATTCATTATCCATATTCATTCAGGGAAATGGATACAAATGAGAATAGAGCACACCCTCTTAAATCTAGCTTGCAATAGTCATCATGTCATGTTAGCTAAAAAGCTATTTCAATCTTAGCTTCATATCATCAGAGGTCTCTTCTAGGTTTTTATTACCACACAACTCTGCAAAAAGTGGTTCTGCTCACAGTCTATACAAAACGTCACAAATGGTTCATTAAGTTGAATTTATCTCCATTTAACTAATGTTTCTAAGTCTTTCAACCGATTCTCAATGGAATTTTTCTCCATTACAGTTGAATTTATCTCCATTAAACTTATGTTCCTATGTCTTTCAACAGATTCTCATTAGAATTTTTCATTGTTGAGGGTTTTTACCTGTAAAGGAAACATACAAAATATACCTGACATAGATTCAAAATGAGGTATTCAGATATAGTACATTTTCTGACAAACAAATGCCCTACGATGAATATCTTACACTGGTAACTTTAAATTCAATTTGGGAATTGGCTGTGGCAGCAATATCATTATTATCTCATGATTACATGGAAATATATAAAGGACTAATCTGAATTGCATTTCAAGTCAATTGTATTAAATAAGGTAACAAAGTGCTTTCTTTCTCTAGCTACATGCACATATATAATTGTTCAGATTCCGAGTATAAAGAGGTGAACACGCAACATTACAGAGAAGGTTCTGGTTCTTCTTACCATGTTAGTGTGGAAGAATATCACAAAAGAGATGTTCCTTGTAAAGGATTGTTCTTTGCTCTTAAATGTCCTCATTTTTTGACACATATGACAATAACTGAAAAGTTTGGACCAAACTTTCATAACACATGTGTGTGCAATACATTTCTGTGTGTGATGCATGTGGCTTGCAGCCTGGCCAATGCAACTTCTTAATTTTTTCACGATTTTAAAAAGGGCATAATCAGCATTTTATAAATTAATTTCAGACAGTTGCTTCACAATGTAATTGCATGACCAGAACTCAATTTTATCTTTAAAGTCAATATAGCCAACACAAATGCCGGTACATAACAAGGCCCATCTATTACAGCTGCAAATTGTGCTTACTTATTACCAACAAAAGAAGGAAAAAGGGGAGACAAATGTAGATAAGGGGCTAGGCTCATGGAAGTCAAACAATATTCAAAGTCTAAAAAAAATTACAGAAAAATTGGCACAATCACTTTGGAAATAGAACTATGATTCAGTATTTAATAAACACACATGTATATTACTTTCTAAATTATTTCCTAGCGCAAGTACTCCATATTTTTCCAAATATAAAGCTGCAAGGTTAGCGAGATGGTGAAAATTTTCAAAGCTTTTAAGCCTGCTTAATGTTTCAACAAATATATAAATGCTGGACAGAATTCTAATTGATTTTTCTTTGCTTTAGTTTCAGCGTTACATTTAGATAGGCAATGCTATAAAATATTAAAAAGAATAATAACTTTTAAGTTATAATTTCCAACCACCCTTTTTTAATGCTGTATTGATCCCAAGTGAAATTCAAAACTCTTTTCTAAAAATGAACCCACCGATTCAATAACCATTCCACTATTTAATTTTGACTGAAATCCAACAATATCACCAGGTTGCATAAATGTTAAATTTCTAATTTTCATCTTTGATTTCAATTGGATATCAAATTTACGCTGTAATATTATCGAACAACAAAAGCTGAACAACTGAAAATATTTGTTGGTAGACTTGACAGAGGTTTGAAGACTGCACCAACATCATCAAAGGCTACATGTTTCATACAATGAATACTGATTTAGGATGAAAATGAATAAACTAATCTTACTCGCCCATGTACAACCTACAAGATCGAAAATGGCCACAAAACACGAAAAATTTGGTCAATCTAAAGGATTATGTACGCCACTCAAACTATTTTTCAATGTGCTTATTCATCAAGTGATTATCATTATTAATAAAGTTTGTCAAAATTATTAGAAATTAAACAACAAAAAATGATGACAATTACTGTTTACAATGATTAAAACAAATTCACAAAAGAACAAATGAAAATTCAAACAAAGAGATTCTACTATCGCCTGAATTTTGCCATCACTGTACATTACGAGTCAACTTTTAGTGCGAGATGTGAATTATGTCACAGTTAATGAAAAATTTGTGTGAGGTCAAAATGATAATGATTTTGGAAAGAACTTCATTGATTTTTGTTTTCACAGATTCACGATACAGTGAAGTGGAACAAATTTGTTAATATAATAGCTCAAATGCTTACTAACTACGTGTATTTAAAGATGATCAATTACAAACACATTCTTTAGACAATTCATTCATATAGGAACAAAAGTCAGCTGATATGTTTAAAAATTAAATCAAGTCATTAAATCCAATGTGATTCAGACACCTACTTTTGTGTGCTTTACATCATTCACAAGTTGAATCATCAACAAATTTGTATTCTCTTCCTTTTTCCAAAATCTTAATGGCTAGGTCATAACACTGACTTTACAATACATATAAAGCAGCATGTACTAGTGTAACTGCCAAGCTTAATGAAGTATTACATGTACATTTTGAGAACAGATCAAGTTTTATCTACCAATTAAACTCAAATGCAAAAAAATATCTAATTTGCATATTCCTGCTCCACAAATCCACCCCCTCATTTTTCCAAAGAGTCAACAGTTGAATGCTGTTTCAATCTCCTTGTAGTACTAATGAAACAACCACATTTGCAAGATTTGAAGCTTGCTAAATCACAAAATATCAAAATATATGTTCACATAACACTTGTGTCATCTTTTCTAAAAGCCTTTACAATTACCATTGTTGGTGGTTTCTCAGTCATTAGTGATTAACATTTTTCATATGTACAGATTTTTATTCATGCATGCATTTTATCACACAAGTGTAGACTAAGTATACTGATTATCTATGTACAATCAAACAAGAACCAACACTGTCCCATGAATGAAAATGACATCGGGATTTGGATGCAAGTTGGACAAGAGCCATCCTTGACTACAGTCATTAATCCTCTGCTCGAGCAGTCAATGTCCTTTTCTTATAGAGTTCGTTATCATGGGAACAGCATTGGCTCGGGATGTGTCACGTGTCTGTCCTAGCACGGCTACCGACACCACCACCACAACCACCACCAGCACTGCCACTACTCTCTCTAGCATCACCGTCTTGTCGCTTCGCCCCTTCTCTCTGCGGGCGGGGTTGGTGGTGCTCCTGTCTATGACGTGCTTGCGCTCCACCGAAGAAGATCCTCCATGATACCGGCTTGGGGGTCGTAGTCTTCCAAGATTGGTAGTTCCTCCAGGGGGCTTCACAACAAGAGCAACGATAAATAAGGAGAGGAAAAGAAAAAAACATAGAGAGAACATATATATCACTTTTTTTTCTTTTCATTGCAAGATAGCAACAACTATGATGTGGGAATATATATATATTTTTTCTTTTACAGAAAATCAATTCCTTACAACCAAAATAGCTTTGGAAGAGTGTATTTCTAATTGTTTAGTTGTTAACTAAAATATAAATTTTGCCTCCTGTTTTCAAAATCTTTGTTTTGTGGTAATGGTAGTGTATATGTCCAAAATGATCTTGGATGTATGGAATTGATTTCTGTTCTGTAAACCTAAAATTTACATGTATTATGTTTTACAAAAGTGTACAATACCAACAAAGAAACAGAAGGAAATCTATTGTGTGATGCATGGTAATGTAAAGCTTTATATATCATCTGTTTAGAGCCAAAAGGGCATTAACTCTGTGTTAAAGGGATCCGGTAACTTTGTCTCAGATTCTGAAACAAAATTCTGGATTTAGCTCATGATGCAATGATAATCATAAACCTTTAGGTCAGTCAGGAACCCCATGACTTTTACAAGCTGATCGCCTGTCTGATTATCAAGATATTTATGATTGCAATTACAAATTTTGAAAACCGTTCGCCTGATGGTTTTCATAACACTATAGTCTATTAGGGAAAACGAGTATGGTAAAACCGGTCAATCAAAGATTTTTACTTTTTGAGGCACTTCTTGATCATTTTGAAGCGCAATTTTTTTAGGGCTTCATTATTACACCATATCACAGACACTAATAACATGTAGGGCCGTGTATCTCAGATTTAACACTGTTAAACGATCCCTTTAAGTACCCTTCTGGCTCCAAACAGACAATATGAACATCAATTATTGACAAAGATTAATGTTATTGACATGAAAACAGACATGACTTCTTGATCAACAACAGGAGACGATACATAGGCCCGAATTCACAAAGGAGGTTTAAATTTAACCCATGGTTCAAATCTTCATTTACATAACCCATGGTCTAAAATTAGCACAAAATAAGCCAGAGACAGTCAGAGGTCCAATATTAGACACGTGCTTTGCAAGGTACGCTTATTTTGCGCTAATTTTTAAACCATGGGTTATGTAAATGAGGGTTTAAACCATGGGTTAAGTTAAACCTCCTTTGTGAATTCGGGCTATAGAGTCTGAATGTGGGTATGGAGATGTGAATTTTGAGATTTTCTCTTAACACTCCAAATACAGTTACCTACATTACTTTCTTTTTTTTTATTCTAAAGAGGAAAAAAATAAAAACAACGGTCAGTATGATTTTGTAAATAAAAAAAAAATAAAAAAATGAATAATGAAAACACAAAAGGGACTTTAGCAAAGCTAGGCAGAAGGGGCTAAACGTCTTTTCATCACAATTTTAAGCATCATATATAAGGAAAAAGGACACAACAGACTACGGGTAGCTAGGACAAACAGTCTCCGTCCTCAGAGGCCTTCTTGCAGACAGGTTTCTCCCAGTGTGTGTGTGTGTGTTGTGCCCTTCTTCCGTACACAAGCCCCTCAGCATAAGCATTTGGCAGGACGAGCCCCTATATGACCCCCGAACTCACCAAGAATAACATGCTCCAGTGAGTTGGGCAGTAATCACTGACCTTCGTCCCGTCGATCGGTCACTGTGAATCTCTAGCTAGAAGTCACCCGGTCTCCAGAAGGGGAGTCCGTTCCGCTCCCTGAGTTAATTTGCTGCTCGCTTTCTGCTTCAGCAAGATTCTTCCAAAAAGTTTTCTCCAAAGCCCTTTTGTCAAGACACAGTTTAGGCAGCTGCTTTTTGGAGCTGTGCAAACAGTCGTAGATGACTTTACGAAATAGACTTGCCAAAATATAATCTGGGTTGTTTCGAGGTCGATGTTGACTGGAGGCTATGAAAATGTGACATGGTGCACACTCCATTCATCTTTAAAGTCCTTCAAATCGCCTCACGTCAATGAGTGGTGATTGACCTCTAGCTAGAGATCACAGGTCACCTCTCAGGTCAAAGGTCAGAGCTTACTGAAAACACTGCAGACAAAAAGACTTCAGAGAAGGTTAAGGACAAGGAATTCTGCTTACATAAAATTAAAGCACAGTAGTATATGTACAACATGTAAATTCAATAGAAAGCTGCAAAGATCATAGCCCGAATGCAGCCCACTCTAATGAAACAAAAATTCCCAAATTGGATGCTCATAAACTTATGAAAGCTTTTACAAAATACATATGAGCTGTCAAATATTTTATGCAAGAATATTTTCTTTTCATTTGTATTTCATTCTTTATTTGCAAAACAAATATATATATATTTTAAAATAAATATAAAAATGACCTTTTAAGAAAGCCATTCATTTATACCTTATAGAAAATGGGAGATTTGAACTAAATCACAGCAATAACACAGTAAAATATTCAAAAATACTTTTTCTATTGAAAGCAAAGTAAATCAATCAATCAAATTTTTAAATGATCAAATAAAAAATGAATAGTCAAATAAATGTAGCGACAATGAAGGTAGAAGTTCAAAACAGAACACGCTCTGAAATAGTTGTCTTGAAAACAGTTTAATACTTCAACAAAAACACAAAAATTAAATTAGCATTTATAACCGTACGCAAGATATAAAAGGCCATAACAAATTAATACCCAAATTCTCATCCGGGCATTTTAACAAAGGAGCAGGTTATCAATTATCTTATACTGTTCAGTCCCCCTTAAAAAGAGAAAAGAAAACGATGGATACTGAATTTGAAATTACCATAGTGCCTTATTCAAACAATCAGAAAAAATTCCAATCTTAAAGATGACGTTCATTTCATAGCAGTATAGAGAGAGATTTGAACTGGTAATGATGACCTTGGAATAATAGACCAAGTTTAGACAACTTGGTCTAATGACCTTCTCATAATGAAATTTTTAAAAGGAACATATGTTACTCGATTAATAGTATTTTTAATACATTATTCACAGGACAAAGAATGAGGAGCTTGAGACACTTGACAAACAACAGACAGAACAATATCACTACTGAACCAAAAGTTTCGTGGTTATTTTTTGTATTCATTGATTACTGCATATTCTATCTCCAAAGGAGTGTGAAAAGCAAAATGACACCACACTACTAAATACATACACAGAGTTTGTGAATATATTGTTAATATTTTAAGATCTTTGAATATTCTGTAGGTGTAATTTTGTAATGGCACTTAGCAGCCTTTAACAGTCAGAAATTTGATATAAAACAACATTTCATTTTTTAAACCTCTAGAATAGAAGAACCTTTCGTCCACTTAGCAAAAATATTCGTTTTGTGAATACATCAGATCTATCCATATTTTTTAAAAACAAATTGTGGGTTGGTAATCAATGATGGAGTTTTTCTATAAAAAATATATGCCAGATAAAACTCTAATAAAACACTAGTTTTTTTCTATGACTTCTTCCTCTGAGCAAACCTTTCAGAAAAATAATAACAATTAATATAATAATCTCTTGCATAATTGTTATATGTATCTTTTAAAAAATCTCATCATGTCAACAACAAAACATGAAAATCATCAAATAATTTATCAGAACACTTAATCTAATCAGATTTATAATCCCTCTATTTGCATTTTGCCCAAATAAATATCATTATCTTAACATTTAAGAACATACATTAAGCACATACAAAAACAAAACGAACTAGGACAAACATGAACACAATTTTAAGAGGAAGTGGAATTATCCGCATGTATTTAAACAAAAATCATCAAGTCATTAACAATGATGAGGAAATGATTTTTCATCAATAATCTATATTGGTATCTAAAATCCTATATTAAAAACATTTTCAAGATCATTCTGAAAATAAATGCTATAAAAGAAAATATTTTGTATTCACTTATTGCAACAACAATGTTCAATTTCATCAGCTCAGCATGAAGCAGAACAATATTTAAAGCTTTCAAAATCAGGGGTATTATACTGCTTTAACATCAATCATATTGATGAAAATTTAAATGCTGTGAAGTATGGTGATCATTCCTGATAAAAGACTGAAATTTGATCTAAACATGTATTTAATATACATGTAAATATGATTGAAGTGTAACATAACGCTTACATCTATTCTTTAAAAGGTTTTCATAAAATAATGTAACTTCTGAAAAAAGGCATTCTTGTTCATAACTCAATCAAAGGAATGAACATGTTTTAGTTTTTTCTTTTACAAGCTTTCAGAAGAGAATTCCACTTCATCTTTACATGCTAATTAACAACAAAGTGACCATGAGTTATACATGTACATGTACAAACAACACATACAATATCGCCCATTTCAGACATAACATAAAATAACATAAAATACCAAAGGCACTGTGTCACATAATCAGAGAAACCCTACAACATCATGAAATGAATCATTTTAGATGAAAAATGAATAAAGTAAGTGTAAAGAAGTAAAGATATAATCATCTATTCGCATAATTTTTGCTTGGTAAAGCTAGGCAATGACATGATTGCTATCTTAAATGCATTATTCAATTGCAGTTTTTTTTAAACTAAATTTGAAAATGTAATGAAATGAAACAAAAAATACATTCCTTTATCTTCAAATTTAGAGAACAAAAAGTTCATAATATGAAATATATGTATGTGGTCTTTCAAGGAATTAAAGTGCAAGAACTTGGCAAAGAAACCAAAAAAATGATTTTCTGTATATATTTCAGACAGTTTGGCAAGCAAGGTGTTAAAACATCATATCTTTATATTGCTATGCATACAATATTATTTGGTATACCATACAAACGAAATTGCACACTTAAAAGCACACTTAATTTTAAAGCCACAAAGGCAAGAATGGTGAGAAATAGTTAATATAGTTAATATAGTTATTTCACTTTCTTGATTCGAAATAGATCATCATATGAACATGTAGACAGGCAATTACTAATTCAATACTTTTGCTAAAGCCTTATCAAAATCTAACCTACATCATTATACTAGCATTATTAGCTATTGAGAATAAATATATATATATATATATCGAAACGATTGCATCGTATGATAAATAGATGTTTACAACATTTTGTCCTAATATGCTTTCACATACAAATTATATTTCTTCAATATTTGTCAGCTGGTTAAATTCAGTTTCTTAAAGAAAAATATATCTTTTGGCTACATCACACAAAGAAATATACAATATAACAAGTTGGTCTTCTAATATTTTTGAAGTTTCCTAAATAGATACTCTTTATATTTCCCTACACATATATCCCTATACACTCTTCACTTTATCATCACCACTACACACCCCTACACTTTCCAAGACTTTTTCAGGTTTTCCATGACTGCATGTGCCCTGTAAAGGCTGTCCAAGGGACCTATTTTTCCTCAAGTAATATTTCCTTTTTGTGACTCCTCCAGTCCTGGAAATTTGAATTTCCTAGACTTTTCCTGGTTTTCTAGACCGGCGGGAACTCTGTGAAGGTTGGCAGAGGACCTACTTTTACTCAACTAATTCTCCTATTTTTCTTGACTTATCACATTAAATTTCCAAGACTTTTCCAGGTTTTCCATGACCAGGAGAATCCTGTGCAGTTGGCAGGGGATCTACCTCCTAAAGTAATATTCCTTTTCTTTCAGATTTATCCAGTCCTGGAAATTTGAATTTCCAAGATTTTTCCTGGTTTTTCAGAACTGTGTGAACCCTGTGAAGGATGGACAGGGGGCCTACTTACTCAAGGTTTTGGTCCATGGAGGTGGTGCCCACCATTCCATCACTGGACGACACCCTGAGGGAGGAGGAGGTCATCTGCTGCTGGGATGGGGGCGACATGGGCTCACGATTGCCCATCTCCTGGCTGTGGTGCTGGGGTGGTCCACTGTATCATGAAATCAAGGAGAGAAAGGTTTATGAAAATATATTTCTGCTTATGCATCAATATCACAAACCAGAACAACTTTGTTATTCAAATATGCTATACATTTTTGTACATGTATCTTATAGGTTTTAACAGTGATTTTCAAGTCAAATAATTTCCAAAATTTGAACAAATTGCTTCCATTAATCCCCAAATTTAAGCCAAAGAATGGACCTCTGCATAATTTCACCCAAAACACAAAAATATGATTATACTGCAACTGCAGTGTTAGATTAGGAAATGACTGCATTCCCATTTCTTTTCTACACAAAATGCAAAATCTCAATGCAAATGTAACCAATGTGTCAACAAAAGGTTGCAGGACTTGAGAACATTATCAAGTGAAATGTCTTTTGTTTGTTGGTACCATCCCAAACTCAGTAGGAGTAGAGTAAAAGTTAAATCTAGTGGCAGGAGTATAGAAATCAAATATACCATGAACTGAGAGGCTCCCATTGAAATTATGGATGTTCTGAGATGACTGGTGGCATAATGGCATTTTCTCTGGGTCTGCGCCCCTCAAAAAAAAAAAAACTATGCCAGTAATCGAAGATCCATAATTTTACAGGTTCCCCAAAAAGAGTGCAAGAGTGCAGCCCTTATCTTTTTTTTTCTTCGTGGACAAAGTATTGTAAGTCACGGAACCATCTGTGGCCAATCCTTGCACTGGATTTGTTTAAATATAGGACATACAAAATGGACTTTTGTATTATAGTATTAAGGGTTGTTTTACAATCAGGGTACACACTTTGTCTCACTTGGGGTGAAAAAAAAAGTTCCTTTGATTATTCTGAATTTTTGTTTGTGTGTTGTATACATGTTACTGGTAAAGTCTGTAAAATTTCAGGGCTACAAGTGTCAAACTTTTTTTTTTCAAGCATGAAACATGTCCTTAATGAAAAAAATAGGGTCAAGTGTCACCTGATGATATTATGCAGAAAGAAAATATTTATTGTTTCTTTGGGTGAATGTGAATGACATAGTTTGATAACTTGATGATATGAAATCAGAATATAACTAATTTTTTCAAGTGCAAAATGGTTTTATTCATGTAAAATTCAGTTTTGCATCTGTTCATACCACAATATGATGGACTGACAGCATGAAGTTACTGATAAAAAAAAACACAGAGCAGTTTGACTCTATATTCTGTACTGCATAGCTACACATGGTAAGGGTGCTTTTGCATATCAACTTCCAGAATAAAAGGATAAATGGTTCTTGAGATATGTGGCATCAAAAAACTGTTCGGAGAGGACAATTTTGTAGTTCGGAGAGGACATTATTTTTGACATGCAGTTGGAACTGCCCGATACAAATATGATTCATTATTTCATGGCATAAATGAAACTGGATATATGTAAGGTTTATTAGAACATATTTTATCGCTGTTAGCAGACATTTATGATCTGCATATACATGTAGATCTTCAATCACCCATCGTAGAGATATTTTCTTCTCCCTCACTTTAAGACTTACTAAAACCTGGATTCACATTGGACTAATTATTGTCAGAAGGTACCTGGACAATAATGTGATTCTATAGTTACAAGTATTTAGGAATAGTTTTGGAGTTTTGGAGATTTTACATGCTTTATACTAAAATTCGGAGAGGACATTATTTTTTTACATATGATTGGTTTATGCTAGTAATCCATCTTTCCTTATAAATGTGTGCAACTTATGTAGAATCTTATTATTTCATGGCATAAATGAAACTGTATATACATGTATACATGTATGTAAGGTTTATTAGAACATATTTTATCCCTGTTAGAAACCCATTTATGATCTGCATATAGATCTTCAATCTCCCACCAGAGAGAAATTATCTTCTCCTCACTTACGGTCACAATACAAAGAGTAGACATTGCAAAAAGAATTGAGAGATTGGGGTACAGAAAATAATACAAAAGGATGAGCTGCATGTGGGGTTGAGAAGAAGATGAGGAAAGAGAAATGCGCATTAGAAAGGCGATATGCATGAGAGGGCACAGCACAATATAATATATCAAATTATATTTTGAGTCAGCGAGTAGAGAATGACCTTGTTTGACATGAGGACGTGGACAAAAATAAATGGGTGATATAATTCAATGAGGTTCGTAAGATTGTAATAAAAACAATTTCAATTTTTTTCTTAAAAATATTAATCTATGGAGCATTTTTATTTCATTACTTAAAGAATTCCATAACTTTGGACCTTCATATATAATTGTATTTTGAGCTAAGAGGGACCGCAAGAGAGGTCAATGAAAATCTTCTGAGTGTCCTGTTGCGTATTTATGAACTGAGCTATTTAAAAAAACATTTCTTGAAAAATCTCTGGCAACATATTATTTTTATAATTATAAATAAATTGACCTATTTGGAAAAAATATAAGTCTTTTACCTTTAGTATCTTACTTAAAAAAATAAAGAGTCTGTTTGGGAGTGAAAGGGGCAATTAAAAATAATACAAATAATCTTCTTTTGTAATAAAAACACTTTATCTAATGATGTTTGATGTGTGTTACCCCAAACTAAGAGATCATAATTCAAGCGTGGGAGTATCATAGAACTACACGTATAAAGCATTATTAATGAATTAAGAGGAAGATATGTCTTTACTTTGTAACTAATACCAATATTTTCTGGAAATAATTTTACAAATGTTGTTGATGTGATTTTTCCAAGAAAGCTTTTTATCAACCGTTATACCTAAAAATTTATTGAATGAAACACACTCCGATGGGGTATTTTCCAAAACTATGTTTGCTGGCAACGAATCTATAGATTTACTAAACATATATTTCGTTTTCTGGAGATTCAAAGATAATTTGTTCGCTCTAATCCACAATAAAATATTACACATTTCAATATTAATTATTTCAACTAATCGATGAGAGTCTTTGTGAGAAAAAAATTATTTTGTGTCGTCAGCAAAAAGTTCAAAAGACAAAATATCAGATGATTGACAAAAGTCAATATAAAATAATTAAGAGTGGGCCTAATATGTTTAACCTTGTTGGAACGCCACAATTTATATTACGAAAAGCTGAAGAGTTGTCATTTAAAAATACATACTGCTTTCTACCCGAAAGATAGCTCCTGAACCACTCCAAGGCCATCCCATACACAATAGGCGCATTTATACTGTCAAATACCTCATTTAAAAAACTGCGATGTTTTTCCCTACCGTTTACACTTGCGCTGAAACATCACCGACTGAATTAAAGCTCAGTGTTGTTTTGGCATGTTTTGGTTGGTAATGCGCATGTGCGGTCTTCCCGACCTTTGACCCTAGCCCTGCCATTACATTGGTAACAATCAAGAAGTGCTGAAGGTCACGTGCCAAACATTGCGATGTTTCACCTGCAACCGTTTACATTACCAAACATCACCAAACATCATGCGGACATTTAACAAAATTACACTCCGGCTTGGAATGTTTCTGGCTTGGCGGTTTG
Organism: Mesocentrotus franciscanus; assembly: GCA_037976565.1. Taxonomy (NCBI): domain Eukaryota; kingdom Metazoa; phylum Echinodermata; class Echinoidea; order Camarodonta; family Strongylocentrotidae; genus Mesocentrotus; species Mesocentrotus franciscanus. Next base: position 11,350,295 of record CP137666.1, on the reverse strand, counting down.
GCGTAGTTGCCTAGCAAATATCACTGAAAGATCGCGATCAGGCCTTGGTTTGGCATCTTTTGGCGTGTTTGGTTGCAAGTGTCAATGGCCCTTTTGTGAAAGTTTATTAAGTAAAATATCGTGGTTAATCGTGTCAAGGCCTTATGCCACACACTGTATACAATGTCATTGCAGAAATATATATGAAGACTAGGACAAAGCATCCCCACACCCAATAGTATAACAGCAACAAATTACCCACTTGTTCTATGTGATTAACCTGAATATGAAGACTTTTGATGGAAGTATGTAAATATGTCAAAAAACTACTGTCCTCTCGAAACCAAAGAGACTATGTATGTAGATGGTAATCATAGTATCATTTCATCATTGTATAGTTGATTAACAGTACTGATAATGTTGAAAGGTATAAACACACACAATAAATGCATTTAAATGGATGGAAAGTCTTAATTCTTCCAGATATACATTACATCATGGAATTATAGAGGGTGAAAGTAGGTTGTGAATGGATAGAATTAAAAAACCTCCCATTAAATAACAGGAATATGTTAGATTGTAATACCCACCTCATGATAAATCAAAATCGGGCTAGTTTTTGTAAATCCATGCACTTGTAGACTGTTATTACAGTCATTTATCCATCTACTGATTATGGGTCGGAGAGGACATTTTGTTTGACACCTACAAAATCAGTGTGAATATTAAACTAAAGAAACATTATCTATTGCACATGATAAAACAATGTTTGGTCTACTAATAACATAATTTGGTTTCAAAATGTGGCTCTTCTTGAAGGAGTGCTGATAAAAAATGTCACTTTTTCGGAGAGGACACTTTTGACCCCGCCCCGACAAACAAATTTGAAACGCGCATTTACCAAATACTGAGTAAGTGTGGGAAAAGTTAATATCATAATTTTGTAAGATATTAGTGACTCTTTTCAAGGAGGAAAATATAATTCATTGAGTGCAGTCTTACTTAAAATTATTACGCTGGTTTCGAGAGGACATTTTTGACCCTTTTGCACCTCATTTTTGGTGCAAAGTCAAAATTTGTAGATTTGCCAAAATCTTACACCCAATTCAGATCTTACATAGACCCGTTGGAAGAGTTAATTCTGATAGTTGATAATGTTTATTGGGTATGTATTTCAGATATGCACATGTTCAAACTTTGCAAAAAATGAAATGAGACAGCGAAAATGCAAAAAAATGGCATATAATTATATATTTTGAAAAGTAGTTGCTTGTTTCAAACAATTTCTTCGCTGTTGTAGGTTGATCTGACGGTGCCAAATAGTTGACCAAGGAAGATTTTCCTTGGCTGTTCATTGTTTTTTTTTTAACGGCCATCAAAGTGACTTTTTCTATTGTGTACCCTGATTGTAAAACAACCCTTAAGTGATATTCTTACCCAGGCATGTGAGGGATATGGCTAACCAGAGAGGTGGGGACATAGCCACCATCACCCTGTGGAGGTACCTCAGCTGAGAAACAAAACAAAGAAAAACACAAATAAAGCAACTTAACAAGCTCAAATTATTGCAAAAAAGGACTACAATGATCACCCTTTAATGTGTTTCAATACAACATACAAATGCATCGATATATCCTGGCCAAAAAAAATAGCTCTATTAAAATTTGAATTACCTTGACTTATGCATTTTGCATACTTGATGCACATTATTTACATATCTGTGCCAGGCCAAGAAAGGAAAAAAAAAAGGAATTCAATCTTATTGACTCAAGAAAAGCACAAGAAATGATGCATGTATGCATATTATCATCAATATAATGATCAAATTATTTTAAAAAAAAGAGATATCATTGGAGAATAATAAGTTCATTTATTCATTATTTACTTAATGATTTTTTTTATTTTTACACAAAGCCTAGATAAAATACAAACATATTAGTGACAACTAGCCTTCAAAACCATTGGTAACCCTGTAAACAAATGAGTGTATGTCCACTTACGATCAGTGGTGTAATACTGTCCGAAGGCTGTGTCCTTTGGTTTGTCAGGGTAGAGGTGGGTCAGATGGCTCAAGTCATGGATGCGGTCCGCTAGAGAACGGATGTTGAAATCATCTGCAGTGAATGGTTGCAGGTTGTAGACTTGGCTCTCCTGTACAGAAGAATAGGAAAAGATGACCTACCTCTTTCTAGACATAGGGTTATGACTCCAGAGTATTTCTGGCAGGATATTTAAACAGTGGTGATTCTGTCTTTCTACTTTTACTGTCCCTGCGTACTGAACAACACATGGTTCTGCAACAATTGCTGCATAATACAATTTTACCACGAGCCAAACTCCATACTTCACTTCCTTGTACTTCAATTCCTCCTTCCTAGCCATTGCACAACACATGCTCCAGTGACAGTTGCTTCATGATAAATATTTACCACTAACCTTACTCCAACTTAGACCCTGGGCCCATCACTTTAACTTACCAAACTCTAACCCTAAACCTAACATAAAACCTCATCAAAACCCAAGCCCTAACACTAAATATTTAAAAAAATAAAGCACACAAAGAAAGTTACCACAGTAAAAGTTGAATCATCTCTTCCATATTTTGTTACTGTACACTATTTATGTGTTTTTTAATCTAATTTAATTTCTAACCTGTATTGGCATCCTCCGCCAGCCAAGCTATGGTGATGCCTCCAATTTCCGAGTCACTGAAGCGTAGCAAGAAGCATCCTACTTGCTGGGACAGGAGCAGATCATGAGCCATGCTACGAGACACAAAGCCCATGATGGACCTAAGAAAGGAAGGGGAAACTAGACATGACACATGTATCTTGTTTGTACATGCGTGGAGAGGATGCAATGGAGAGATGGTTTGCCACTGTTTAAGTCAGAGATATTAACATGTAGACAAAATGTGCGTAACTTTATTCAAATGGATTTGAATCCCCTAAATACCCAAGTCAAATCGCAAAACTTAATCAAAATTGACCAATAATTGACAGCATCTGTGGCTACATGGGATAAAGTAATTTTTTCATTCAGTGTATTGTTGGTCTGGTATAAGCCACATCAGTTGGACTGTGGAATCAAGATTCTCTGAAGCTCAAAAGACATTGTGACTACATCACATACCCTACATCCTGATAGCTACAATAAATTTTCTTACGACCTAAAACATTTACAGAATAGCAGAGATGGTTACATGTCCAAAAACGGTAAATAACAAAAAACTTCAAACATGAATACAACAGTGAAATAAATAAAACCACAGGATACTTGCAGAATCTTATATATTTAGAGATTATGTTCTTTATGTACCATGCCAGACTCACAACTACACGAGAACCCTCCAACTTACCCATCATTCCATGGTCCTCTCAAGTGCTTCCGGGTCAGCTCTAGTACACCATGGAACCAGCGCCAGAAAGTAAAGGTACGATTCGGCAAAGGGTCCTAATATATCACACAAGAAACACAATATTACGATACAAGTAAACAATATTCTCTTCTTGAACAGCACAATCACATCATGATTATCTCTATGCACTCTTAAGGGCTTCAGAATTGTCACATATCTAGCTCCAGCAACCATTGTCATTGCCCAGTGCATTCCAATAGACTGACTACATACTAAACTAGAGTGGAGAGTGGCACATGTAGATGTCTTGTCAAATGACATTAAGTGCTGTGCCACAAACTCTGCATCCCCTAGTTAGCGTTTAAATCACTCAACTAAAACAAAAGCATTACAAAATATCATCAGGTAGTTTCATTTTACAATGTACATAATACCAATTGCAAACTAATCCAATTAAAAAAAAAATGTCTACAGACTTTACACATTGTCAACAATAGAGGACAAAAATTCCAGTGTTTGACCAGCTCTTATACCTACCAGAGAAAGACATTGATAAATGTCATAGTTAAGACCATTACACATTGATTCTCATTGTTTGACCAACCACAGTCAAGGATTCTGAAGTATTTTGCTATGAGGCAGATTAACCCATTTGAGAGGGTTCCATATTTCCATGTATAAAACATGCTTCAAATGGGTTTCATCCTGAGCTACTTAATACTCAACAGTTGAACAGAATTCAGGGGGGCGTTTTATTAAACAATTAGTCAGTGGTTTTCACCGACAAATATCGTTTTCACCGACAATTTTATTGTCACCGACTATTTTCCAGGCCTCTGATTGGTCAAATTTAGTCAGCGCTGACAGGTGTCGGCGGACAAATGTTGATGAAACGCCCCCCTGATTTCCACTTGATGGATGAACATCATCAAACTCTCTCTCTTACCCTGTTGAAGATACTCCATGTGATGTAGACATTGGAGAAGTCCTCTGTTTGGCCAACATTGTGGTCTGCTTAAAAGTGGGCAAGGAGATGGAGAAAAGATAAATACATCACCTAAGTACATGAACATGTGATCCAGAAGACCAGATACCATATTGTAAGAATAATTGTATCTCTACTACTGACTTAATTGTTTGAATTATTTTCCTCAGTATAATGCTCAACATCTGAGTCAGCACAAGAAGACAAACATTTTTAAAAAGGGGCAGGAATACCTCTCTAACTACACCACAAATTTGATTAAAATAGCTAACTGCAGCGTCATTTACGGAGATGGCTTTCATATTTCTACAAGGTTTTAAAAGATGGAATTAATGCACATAATATAACATCTGTTATATCATGGGCGTGCAAAATTTGATTTTCTATTTCTTCCTCATTAAATTCACAAGATATCCATTACATTGCAAAGTTTTGTAGTATGGGAAAAACAGTTTGGTGAGCCAAGCTCAAGTCTAGGGAATCCCATGTAACACTTACGACTAAAAGCTTTCTGCGCCAGATAGAGCAGATTAGCATCACTCAGACTACGCCCGTTTGCCAGCATAAACTTGGAGTTGAGGGCTCGCCCCATGTCTACGAAGGGAACACCATCGGGTACCACAAAAGGGACTCGTCCCTAAATAATAATTAGACAGAAAACATAGATTTCAAGCAATCCAATTTAACCAATCATTTCAAAGGCATCAAAATACTGTAAATCAAAATCTTTTGCAAATTTTAACTATGCTGATTTCAAGGAAGAAATGTTAACACTCTGTATCCAGTCTGTGGCAGAAAACCTATGCAAAACTGAACCACTTGGAATTTTTGTGAGTTTCATATATGCAGAATGTTCTGGTTTTACAATTAAACAATTAAACAATTAAACAAGGACCAGAAATAATTATACTGGGCAAATTTAAATAATGTAGGTTTTGGCACTAATTGGATGATCAATTACAGCATTTGCAAGAAACAAAATGTCTCTCCAGAAATTACTGAAAAGTGCAGCAAAATACACTTCAGCTATGACTGATAAACATTCTGAATGTAACTTAGATTCAATAAATGTTACTTTTCAGGTCATGATCTCTGAACCTTAGAGATATCGGTATGTTGTATTAGATATCACTCAAATAAACAATGGACAGTTCAACAACAAAATTGACTAACATGATAAACAGAAAGACTGAGAAACATGGTACATCGTACTTACCTCTTTTATGCACTGTGTGTTCATTCACAATTATTAGAAAATAGAGCATGCATAGTTAATAAACGTGTGAATATTCTTTCACATAACCAGCATCATGCAACAATATTTCAGAGCTTGCTGCTTAATTGCTACTAATGACTTTAAACTCATTGAAATGCCTTCAACTAATCTTATTTGCTGTCACATGAATACAGAAGCATACATGTTTTAATTTAATTTCTGTTAAACCAGGTACATATATATATATATATTTTTTTTTTTTAAAGACAGAAGAATGCCTCTTGCATCATCTTCAGAAAAAACTTTTGTCCTATATTCCAATGACACAAATACATATGCTTTTTTCTTCAAACAGGGTTCAATAATTCTATGAAAACTTTAGGATCTGCATTTCCTGTTCCTCTCTAACATTGAAGAAGAAAAATGACTTGATCATAGCTTGATACTTACAGAGCTGGCAAACGCATTGTCCCACAAAACTGTGGCAAGCGCATTTGACTCCTGGTTTCCATGAACTATGACAACCACGGGCAGTGACATAGTCTGATCATGCACGCAGAAGATACGGTTGCCATAGCGACACAATTAGCAGCGTAGATGGTGGTGGTCGTTTGGAAAGGCACATAGGATGAATTGGAGGGTAAGGGGGGATGGCAAGTGACAACAAAGTGTTAAAATATACATCATGCAAGGAACACGAGGCAGAACCCGTTCCTCAATGTTTGCACTGACTGAAGTCAGTCTCACAAAACTCACTTTACAGATACATTATGTTTCATGGTTATAGAATTAAGCTGATTGACATACATGTAGGACTCCATGCAATGGCAACAAAACGGTGTCTAATTGGGGTGGAATTTCTTGACTTGTTACTGAAAGGGTTAGTAGAGGTGTTTACGCATTAATTTATCCATACTCATGTGTTCCCAAAATGGACAAGAGGAAGAAATAAGAAATACAGGATTGAAGAGAAATAATGGAAAGTTGAAACTGCAAATAAAATCACCATGCATCCATGCAAAACTGTAAGTAGAAAATAAAACTGAAGTAAAAGTTGAAAGGTTTGGAAAATTCTGTGGATACAAAGAATATATTCAGAAATTGGATTTTGAAATGCCACACACTTACAAAAAGTTGAAAATAACAGAGCATACTTTTGCAAGCCAGTGAACAAAAAAATAAGATAAGCTTGGTCATATAAAAAGTAAAGACATATTTAGTAGATTATGCCGCATTCACTCAAGAATAAATACAGGTCTTTGCTTTTTATTTTCTTCAGACCCCAACATTAATTGGGAAAAAGTTATTAAGTATTTAATAATTGGACAAAAGAGGAGCTAAATTAGGTTGGCTATTACATGTCTGGCATTTCAATACCCAATACTGAATGATACAAGCAAATGAAAGGGAAATGGTAGGCTGCTACATGAAATGGATGTTAAAAACAAAAGGTAAATGGAAACATGTAATGAAAACTGAAATCCACATGCAAGATGACAACACAAAACAATTTTGATCCAAAAACATCTACTACAAGCATTTACAAGGTCACATTCACAAAGTCATTCACAAGGTCACATGTGTACAGGTCAATCGAGGTCATTCCCTGAACTTACTGATTCACCAAATGCGTTATCCCAGAGAATAGTGGCAAGAGCATTACATTCCTGGTTGCCATGGGAAACGACAACAACTGGAAGCGACATGGTCTGATGTCAGAGTGATATGGAGTATGAAATGAAAGAGGTATGATTGCGGATTTGTTCATGATGGGTAAATAGACACAAAGATAGGGGACCCATAAAAATCGCACAGGAATACCCGGTACAAAGGTAAGGCAAGTTTTTTGCACAAATGAAATTTAAATAGGATTAGTTCAACATGGAGAAAAAATGAAGATGGAAGACAATGGTACAATATGATAGAGGAAAGGGGTCATCATTCAAGCAAAATTTATCATAGAACAAAAGATTTGTGGGTTAGTATATTACATATGAGAAATAGCAACAAAAGTATAAACAGGTTAGGTAAAGATATAAGGATAAAGATTGAATCTCATACAATTGAGAATGAGGGATTTAAATGAATGAAATGAATTAATGGCAGTCACATTTAACATGGAGGAAGGGGAAATGATGAGTTGGGATAAGGGAAGAGAGGGGGAAGAGAAGGCAAAGAGAGAAAAACCAAAACATAAGCCAGTGATGTTTGGTAAAAGGTAGCTTTGAGTATGAAAAACTAGGGCTCTAAATTCTTGACATAAAACTGGTCATTTCTACATGAGTGAAGAGCAAAATAGCTTGAAATTCGTTGTCAGTGGAACGTGTGGAAGGTAGAAGAAATATTTCCATAATTAAAAAAAGATGTTACAACAGATATTGCTAGTAAATATAGAGGATTAAATGCGTCAAAAAGCCATATACGGGAGCCCCATCGAAATCTGTGTGCAATGTGTACTACATTCTGGTTTCACAATATAAACAGAGACCTGTTTGAAATATAAATTCCACTTCAAGTAGTATCAAAATGTCAACAACCAATGCCACAATTCACATCTTTAATTCAGAATTTTTGGGGCTATTACATTATTACCAATGGTTTCACTTGATATTAACAGGTAATTTCCCAAGTCATTGACAATCCAAAAAAACTAATCCAAATATATTTATTCATCTATTACTTTGCTTCCTTGAATATTCCACTTTAGACTGCACTTCATAGAATTTTATTGCTTTCTCAGCAAAGGAATAATAATCAAATAAATCCTTTTCTTGTCTACAGTTAAAGCTTTGCTGGTTGACAACTTCCCTTTAAATACTAGCAATATCAGACCTAAAAATAAAATATGGAGAGAGGAGACTGAGCCTAAAAGTACCTCAAAAAGGGAAACCCAAAACATAACAGGAAAAGCTTCTTCAAGGTAGAAAAGGAGGAAACACAACACACATTTCCTATTAAAAGAAAATACCCCTCCAAAGAAAAATGTGCAAGGATGATTAATCATCTGTGTTTCTTTTAAGTAGAAAACCTGAAGGTCATCATTGAAATTAAACCAAGAAACTACATTTTTCCCCATAGCAGTTTAGTGTGACCTTTCTTGAGCCAGACTGATATGAATTACACTTTATACATGAGCAGAGAGAGTAAAACAAAATTACAGACCATTTCAAGTCCATTCTAATGTAGTATATTGTGCCATTCAGTAATAGGAGTGATTTCACTGTAAATAATCATTAAAATCTTGAAATTGGCAATGCAGTCTGGAATTTATAATCACTGTTTTTGTGTACAAATTGGCAATTTTGTGGTGAATTAATTTATACACATTACATGTAGTTCAAATGATTTACATTTTTATATTTTCAAACTATGTAGGAGTGCAAAAATAAGAATAATTGCTGCCAATTTGAGGATATTTAGACCCTAAGATAACTCTAAACTGCTATGGGGTTAGGGTATGGAAGCATTACTCTGAAATGAGATATCCCAAACACAGTTGTGGGAGAGTGTTAAGGTTTTAGAGTAGTCAACCCACACCAATGATTACAAGTCATTTATCTTCCCTGCTCTTCTCTAACCAAATCACAGGAAAGGGATTTGCCATTGCATGGAGTCACTAACAAGTACAATTATAATGACTTAAATGTGCTTTGAAATATCACCACTACTAATCTAATAATACACATTGGAATAGAATCATACCATTACAATACAAATTACAAGATAATTTCTAATCATTCTGTTGGTATTTCATTTCACATAACATTTATATATTCACTGAAATTGTTCACTGAAAAAATTAATTATCAATTGCCAATAGTATTGTCAAATATATTAACAGTAATAATGAATATGATCAAGTTTAACATTAATAGATTCTTTCTAGATAAAAATAAAATCAATTTAAAATACACAAAGAAAATCCCATTTTAATCTTCATTTTGCAATGTTAATAAATATCAAATCATATAGTGTGCAATATCAACATATAATTGAATAGTTACTCATTGCAATTCATTTAAAAGATTGTGTGATCAATTGAAAAATAATATGTGCTCAAATTTCCGGTGCTTTCTTTGCATTATAAGGAAACCAAGATGAGTGATAACTAATGTGAAGAACAGTTGCTTGGTCTTAAACTAACCCCTTCTGTGCTACCAAATTTTGGACAAATACCATGGATGAACTTTCAAGAGTGAAATTTGGAGTTAAAATGTTTTGTTGCATTAATAAATTGGGCATAAAATATCTTTCTTTGATATAAACTTAATAGCAGAGGTAACAGTTTGATTCTGAAAGACAAGATTAGACCCTGGTCCAAACACACTGTTTGATACTTAAAGAAAATGTTCAAGTTCTGGTAAAGCTAAAATATAATTTGAGCATTTTCTAATTCTCTCTTTATATCAGTTTTTAATATCATAATAGAAGAAATGTCCACTGAAAAGGATTGCTCTTCAAATACCCTTGTAATCAACATGAAAAACAGCTGAAAAGTATAAACCAAAATTGAATGCTACATGTGCGTGTGTGTGTAGTCCCAAATAGCAACTTCTGTGTGCAGTGCATGTGATTTTCTGCAAGACTGAGTCACTTTAATATGATTTTGATGATTCAAATACCTCACAGTATACAACAATTCCTATGTTCTATACATCCAACTTTTCCTAGTTGATTCCAGGCTGTTTGTCACACAATGTCATCGCATGGCCAGAACTCAACTTCATCTTTAAATTCCTAAATTTCAAGGCAGAATTTGCTGCTACAGCACAGAAAGGATTATCGCCCATCATGAAGTCTCCAGAGAACAGAGAAAACGATCCTTTCTCATATTTTGAAGTGACTGTGATATAACAGAGAACGATGTGAAAGCCAACTTACCCTAACTTGGAAGACAAGTTCACCACTCGCCACGGAAAATTGGGACTGGAACAGGATTGTGAACTTCTCCTCGGTAACAAACTGTAAACAAAAGGGGGGGGGGATCAATATTTTAGGAGAAATCAACCACTATTTTCCCTGAATGGCAGTGACATTATAACAAAATAATTTACAACCACATAATCTAATTTATCAACACAATGATGTCTCTCCATGCCATAGATTCTTATTTTTTACTGTTATTAATTTTCTGTTTATTTCATATCATATATTTTATTGTAGTTATATTGAATGTATCCTGAAATATTTTATTAATGCATTTATAAATTGTGAGCAATTCAGACATTCACAAATTATAATAAACCATAAATAAATATATCAATAGATAAATAAACTTTTAAAAAACTCAAACTATTCATTTAACAGGCATATACATAGGAAAATGTAGTGGCTACTTTTTCTGTCAAGTATGCTAATTAATCAAATATTATTCCCTGCTTAGTATGCATTACCATAACCATGAGACTGTCAAGCAAATGCAGACCACAAACTTATAACAAGTATGTTTCTCTTTCATTGATCTTTCTTCTAACGGGAGTGGATTGTACAGTTGACATAGGTCAATTATGGGCAGGGCATAATCCTGTTTGTCTTATGTTTCATTCATGGGTATCAATGTATTAATGCTCTCAAAAAACATAACAATCTGCAAGGGAACAATAAGTTGTGAACATCTTCTCTTACCTCAGATCCCCTTCGATCTGCTCTGCGAATTCTCTTCAGTGACTGTGTAAAAAAAAAGAATAATAAAACCCTGTGATAAGTTCATCCACGACATATATCACACAAATCTGTTTTACCAATATTCATATACAACTCGATAGCATCTACATGTACATACTATAATGCTAAAGAACAACATGCTAAGTCCCTATACCAGCAAACCTATCTGATATTTAATGACAACTTGAAAGTGCAATGTCATTTTAATGGATCAATTGTGTTTTAATATTCCAGCATAATGAAAAGGGCTGAATGTGCAGCTCCACGTATAGTTAACTCTACATAAGTCGAATCTATTGGGACTGCTAAAAAATAGTTTGACTTATGCAAATTTTGACACAGGAAATGTTGATAACCTGTTCTGCGTAGTTTTTCCGAAAAAATTTATTCGACTGTTTGGAAAATTTGACTTGTGTTACTTCAAGTAATGCAAAGTTTACTGTATTCAATTCCAAACTGATGATGAGAATAAAATGTTGCAATAACATCAACACATTTTAATTAAATGTTAAAATTGTAAGTACATTTTAGCTGAATAATTAAGATATGCTGTTTGCACAGGTGTATCTTACCATGTTTCTGAAGGTGACATTGAGCACTCCGGTCTCTCTATGATACTCCATCACACCACAGTTGTTCAAGATGTCTCCACTGGTCTCACTAGAAAATTCAATTTGTTTCAAACATCAGGAGTGAATACTGCTAATCACACATAGCTATTAAGCATATAGCTTTCTTGTTTTCTCTTTCAGTAGAGAAGGGTTTTACAAGCTGTTCTATAATTTTACGGTATACTTATAGATGTATATTTCTATAATAAAATTCCATGCATGAAGAGACTTTGAGGCACTTATATTTTGAAACAACCACATGAGAAAATTTTAAGTTCTTTTTTTAATTGGTACCTTGGAATGACCAAACATATCAGAGCTGAAGTTCCAAATTTCAAGTGGTGAAGTAATTTGACAGTTTTGTGAAATCAATGTAGAAACCAGTGAAAATTACAAGCACTACATTCACCTATTATCTATTACTTAATGTGAGGTTATAAAACTGTTTTACTTACTTCCAACTTGATGTCTCACTAGCTAGCACCGCTTTGGCTTGAGATTCACTGTGAATGTTACAAAAATATACAATGCAATACAGGTCAACAGAACAAATCAAGCTACTTGCTAACTATCACTCTTCATTTTCTCCAATGTAATGTTTGAATTACCTAACATTTATTCTCTTGGTCTGCAAGGAATAGCTAAAAATAATAATATTCTGCTTTTATATAGCGCTAAATACATCTACGATGTCTCTATGCGCTTTACAGATATACTATTACCCCGGTCATTGGATTCAGTGCTTGCCCACACACACTGTGTGCACAATCTCCACTCCCTGGGGAGCATTCCAGCCAAGCGTTACTTGACGCTCAAAAACTGTTTGACCAACAATGACGGTCGCATCCTACCGGTACCTATTTAACACCTGGGTGGAGAGTAGCAAGTGCAGGTTCATATCTTGCCAAAGGATATTAGTGCCGTGTCGGGATTAGAACCTCGACCTTCGCATCTCCAGTCAAGCAGCTTAAACCACTCGGCCATGACACTTCCACCTTAGTTTTAACCAGTGGCAAGTAATCAACATACATTAATACAAACTTTTCGACTAAAAAGAGCACAGAATGCAGAGTATAAAATGATATCTGTGGGAAAACCATAAAACAGATAAGCTACCACATTAAAAACCTGCTCTTTAAATGGTGAGAAAGTATTAAAGGTAACAAACATTGGTAGGCTATAAGGGGAAAGCATGGGTCAGAACAATCGATGCCCAGGTGAGGTGTCTATTGATTGGCACAAAGGATGTTCATCTTCAATGTAGATGAGAGTAAAGGTACATTGTCATATAGTAGTGGGCTCTCATAGGGAATTGGACACCAGTGGGTGTATACCCAAATTGTCAATCACCAGGTTTAGCCTTATGTAATGCTCTGCATTTTCCACCAATCGCCCATATAGAAAAGTCATTATCTCACATTTCCCAAACTCGCACCGAGAGACTAGGGGGTATTTTTTTATGGGACCACGGGTTTGCTGTGTGCGAGACTTGTTTACCCATTAATGGTATTTCCACCAAGTATGGTGTCAGCGAATTATGACCTACTGCACATGGAAACCGAGCACCCTCTCCCTTTAACTTGAACACACAGCAGAACAAATGATTGATGTTTTACCTGATGATTGTAGCTTTGACTTGAGGAGGGTTCATGTGTACATTGAGCTTGCCACCAACTAGCAATCTGAAAAACAAAAAGAAAAAAGAAACATTGTTACTATACTCAATCTTTCTAAATGGAGAATAAAACCTCTCATTGTGTCTACTGCTACTGACATTGTTATTAGCATCAAACGAATTTATATTGTCACTTCATTTACGAACATAAAAACACTTAAATGGTTCTACAACATATGCACTACTGTAATTATTGAACTTTGATCACAAAACATCATAATATATCAAGACAAGACAGAAAGAAGATAAATTTCTACCTGACAGATGCTGAGAATCTAGTCTCTTTCTTCAAAACCTGTGGGGGCTGCTTCTCAATGATGAATGTACTGAAAGGAAATCAAGCAAAACAAAATGACAGATATGAAGTAAGATTTATCGCTTCATGTACAAGCACATATTTCTTAATATTCTCTTGATTAATATTGATAACCCTTTTGATTTTGTATTAATATCTTAATAATCTAACAAGAATTGTAAGTGCTTTGTATTTCATAAATTTTATCTTCATAAATAAATCACACCTGAGCACTTATTCTCTAAATTCAATTGCCTCCTATAAACTTGTTACAACATAGTTGCACCCTGCTCAATTCATAGTAAGCAGTGAAAACCAACTCCACTTAGAAATCATGGTACTGATTGCTTACCTGGTAACAAGGGTTGATAGCTGAGCCATGAAGCAGCGATTAAGCTCTGGTAACAGGTCTTGTCCATGAGGTACAGGAATTGGCAGCTGTTGTCTGAGTAGTTCTACTTTCTTCACTTGTTGTCTGTTGTGCCAAATCAGCTCAGCCAGAGCCTCACACCTGAACACAGAACAGGAGGGATATCATTAGGTGTACTTCACTTGTCAAATCAGGCCAGTCATGTCTCTAATCAAGGACTTTCATCTGATTAAAAAGCTAACTTCAACATTTAATGAATACTGCTGTCATAAAGTGATTGATGACTTCAGGTTCAGAGACATCCCCGTCAATAAGTTCTATTTGGTAATTTGAATTCAAGATTTGGCTAGTTCTTACCTCCCAAATGCCCCTCAACTCCCTTTCCTGTCTTTACAGTCCCCTTAGCTCTGAAGTTAATGTATTGATCCATGTCACTGCCATACCCGATAAATTACATTCTGTGTGAAGACTAACACCTTTGGTTTTTTTCATTATTGTGGTGCTTCAGGCTTACCAGCACTGTTGTTGATCAAGGGTGCCCTCTGGAGGTCCACCAATACCAGCCAGCTGTTGCTGTCTCTTCCAACGGATGAGTTCATCTTCCAGAACTCTGCTCTGCAGGATCTTCAAGCTGTACAATGTTTTTCTGTGCTTTTCAGCCAAGTCCTGCCATAACACAAGGATAACGATGATGTTAAGATTTGTTAAAGACAGTAATTAGTGCCTTTACAAGAATTATATAAAGTGTTTAATCAATAATTTTACATTAATTTTATATGAGGCTCACTATAATATTTTGTTAATGTGTTATATGTAGGGAAATATTTAAGCAGATAGCATTCACTCCTACTAAGGCCTCACAATATCATTCTTTCCTTCTTCACTTCGACACAAACTCATTTATTTCAAAGGAGCTTTTATACACACTAAAGTCCTGTAACTTTCATTATATAATTTTGTAAATCTAAAGGATTGCATTTTTTGGGGTTTGGGGGAATGACAGTATCATGACAACAAATATGTCAATAATTATCCACAAGTTGCATTCTTCACAGGCGTATTTAAGGTTTATTGTTATCTATATGGCAGTCCATTACACTTTTGATAACCGGTAATATCATTATTATTTTCTTGCATCATAGCCCCCAAAATGTGAAAGTAATTTGTTATTTGATGTGATGTCCCTGCGAATGTCCAACATGATACTAAATTATCTCAATTAACAATAATTGGCGCCTACCATTCTCATTCGGAGTAGTTCTTGTGCCTCTGTCTGTAGCACCTGTTCTACTTCAGCTTTTTTCTTGCGTAGAGAGACTTCCTCTGCTCGTCTGTTAGGATCACTCTCTGCCAGAGAATTGGCCAGCTGGTTCAAACGACCTGATTGCAATTGAATATTGTAGCTTTAATATCTCTTTCAATGTGAATCAATGGTACTCCATTTTTATCAAAGCTGCTTCTCTTTCAATGAATTTGGTCATTAACAAGCCATTTGATCTTTATCGTAGGCATGAACATAACTCATGCATAGATTTTAAACTATGTTGGTATAACTTGGTGGACAAAAAAAGAATGTTTAACATACTGGCTTTTGTTACATTTTTTAAAAGGAACTTGAACTCTATTCCCATTTTTGCCTTCCCCCTTCCCTCAACTTACTATACCTTCTAAATGAAGAAGAAAAAAAAAATTTATATCATGGGAATAGCACATTGAGAGGTGCCAAACATTCCTTACTTTTTTAGGGTACTAATATGCATAACAAAAAAACATAATATTGGAAACTTCAAATGACACTTATATCACAATCCTGCTCATATTCCATCCATATTTTGCATAAATGAACATAGCACCATTTAAAACAGCAATATTTGATTTGGAATGAACCAATTGAAAGAGAAAAGAGTAATGTCAATTATTCTCCAAACTTTACCCTGAAAGCGCAAATTTTCCTGGTACTGAAAGACGAACATTTCCTGCTTCTGTTGCAAATTGCTCAGGTCTTCTTCCGTTTTCTGAAATAATTAAGCATATTTAATCTATTTAAATGCCACTTGGTAGTGCTTCACAGAAAATTACATGAAAAGCATCAAAAGTTTAAAGGTACTATGTCCCATTTGCAGGCCCAAAAAATGAAAAGGTTAAATTCCAATGGCATTTGAAAGACAATACTAAATTAGAACTTCCCTAAAAAAAAGGGGGCTTGAAAATGTCTTTAAGTGGGAAAATAACGACTATTAGTTGTCGAATCGACTTAGGAGCTATAGAGCCAGTAAGTAATAGTCTGATTTTTCAGACCATTGTACCGAATGGTCGTACGTTTTATGCTGCGCAAAGATTCAATCAGTTTAATTTTGGCCATTACAAGAAGTGGGTTATTGATGTAGACAAATGCTCATGTACCCTTTACAGCTCATTTTATGTATGTTATTACCAAAGATGAAAAAGCCAGTCAGTCACTCAATAGTGTCTGACAGTGAAGTCTAGCAAGTAAACGGGTTTCCTTGCATAATTTGAATATTAGGACACTGCTAATGTTTAAATTTCACAGATAGGACATACATGACATATTCATAATTCCTGCAAAGTTCTACAGAATTTGATGTTGGCTGCAAAAGGGACATAGTATCTTTAAAACTAGTGTATTGTATTGTTGAATTTTTAAAATATTTTTTTAAAGGAGAGAAAGCACATCATCAAGTACATGTATATAGTTGGTTTTACTCCCCTTCAAAGTACTTGTCTATCTCATCAGCTAAAACCTGTACAATGAAGATGGATTTTTTCGTACTAATTTTTTGTTTTAAAGTGAGAAAGGACATAATCTTAAATACAGGGATACAACAAACTGGTTGACTCAATTAGCCTGCAACATATACACTGAGAGCCACATATTTTGAACAATACCTTGTTTTATGATCCTTCCTTTATTTCTAAAAACATAATATGTATTTATATGTAACTTTATGCAAGTCATTTTCATTATCCAGATCCAGTAAGTAGGACGTTAAAAAAAGTTGTTTGACCTTTGTCATTACTCTTTATTACACTTAATATACCATGTCATTTAAGAAGAAACATTTTCTACAGGTAGGTACTTGCTGTCAATTTCAACCACAAAGCTGTTTTGTTGAGCACCTAAGACAAGAAATCATTTATGGAAAATTCCAAAAAAATTCAAATTGAGTGTTGTGTATCTTAAGGCTGCATGTATGTGTTGTGGGGGGGGGGGAGCAGTCACAGGGCTGATAATAATGATAACAATCTTTTAAATAGACTTACCTGTGTCATCAGTCTTATGTTGGTAATGTTTTCTGTAATATCTTTGTTGCATGGTGGGGCTTGTGGAGATTCTACAGTTCTGTTTTGCTGCAAATCAATAAAGAACACCAAAAAGGCACATTACACACATACCGTTAGCCTTTTTTCCACATACCTGTAATGATGAAGCATTGAAAACTGAATCAAATCCCCATAAAAAATTATATGTATGTAAGAAAGAAAGAAACACACCCTTTCAATCACACAAACAGCACTCCAAACCAATTTGTAAGCAATATACCATGTATAGCGGGGATGCAAAAGTTTCAACAGGAAATGATTAGAATGTACATGTATTGATTCCCTCCCATCATGGTAGTATGGTACCTAGTAGTGGATTTGACGATGGTATGAGGCAGCGCTGCCAGCCTGGTCCGGTCGGGCTTGGAACTCGCATGAGCCACCAGTCACACCCCATGCCGCGGAACCTATCTTGTTAGGCCCTGGCCGCGCGCACCGGCCATCGCATGGCTTGCGATCTACACAATTTCTCTCGCTTGTCATGCGCTTGCATTTGCTGTTGCGACTTTTGCGTACCCCGTATGTCTAGTGTTGACCTCGGGCCGAAGTAGGGGAAGAAGCACATCGCTAGCAAGGTTTATAAGTTGTTGAAATGATTTCAAGAAAGCGTGGTGTGTCTTACTTACAAGTATGTTTGTAAACTTTGTAGGTAAAGACTAAGATTCATATCCCTTTCACTCATACACAAGTCACTGCGTGTACACGGATACGAGAAATAGTGACAGTGACTGTCAAACGGACGAGTACACAGAACATCAGTGTACATGTACAGTACACGTCGCAGGCTTACATTGTACTTACCATTGAATTTTGTACTAGTCTCTCCTCACTCTCTAAACAGTGGTTAATAAGCCTGACAAAGGCGAAAGGGTTGTTACTGAAACGTTTCTGTTAAAAGAAGACATGAATACATACATAGTTTGAGTTTGGTATATAGATTGACAAAACTACTTAATACTACTTACAATGTATAAAGGGATCAAGAAAATACTTTTAAAAATCATGGCTGGATCTCTTTTGTAAAACTGAATGAAGTGGTAAATTACAAATTTGTTCTGTACCAATAGTACTTGGAAATGTGCACTGATTGGAAGTTGCAAGCAAATCTTACATAAGGACAGTTTAATCAAAAGCTTGTACAATTAATGCAACATTGGGTATACAGTTTGTATGTATGCATTCATTCCTTTATCTTAAGTGCCATAATGTGACATGCATTAAATTTGTTTGAGGCATGCTTCCTATTTTTTGCACATAGTTGAGTGGAAGTGAGGTACGTTTGAGCGACATTTTTATTATAACTACAAATATACATGTATAATGTACATGTATGCCTAGCCTAAGACTAGTCCCAAGTCATTACAGGTTTTGCAGCTCTTTTCCTTAGTTTAAAAAAAAACTAGAAAAGTCAGCAAAGCGTAGCATCCCCTCGCAGGGTACAAATGGCCTACATGTATATACATCAGAACAAGTTACCTCCATTAGACTATACTACTATATTACTAGGCAAGGAAGTTAACCACATTTTCACATATATACATGTAATTAGGTGTTTTTGCATATTTAATGAGCTATGACCTTTCACCTTTGACATACTCCGTATTTGAACTTAGGCTGTGTTTTGATACCATGTACCTTCATTTCATTAAAATCTGTCAAACATTATTAAAGTTATCGAACGGAAACCAGATTTGCATATTTAATAAGCTATGACCTTTGACCTGCATACCGGTACTCCGAAATCAAACTTAGGCTGTGTTTTGATACCATGTACCTTCATATCAAATTTGATTAAAATCCGTCAAACAGTACTAAAGTTATCAATCGGAAACCAGATTCGCATATTTAATGAGCTTTGACCTTTGACCTACATACTCGGAAATCAAACTTAGGCTGTGTTTTGATACCATGTACCTTCATATCAAATTTGATTAAAATCTGTCAAACATTATTAAAGTTATCGAACAGGCCACATTCGCATATTTAATGAGCTATGACCTTTGACCTAAATACTCCGAAATCAAACTTAGGCTGTGTTTTGATTCCATGTACCTTCATATAAAATTTTATTAAAATCTGTCAAAAATATCTAAAGTTATCGATCGGAAACCAGATTCGCATATTTAATGAGCTATGACCTTTGACCTACATACTCCGAAATCAAACTTAGGCTGTGTTTTGATTCCATGTACCTTCATATAAAATTTTATTAAAATCCGTCAAAAATATCTAAAGTTATCAATCGGAAACCAGATTTGCATATTTAATGAGCTATGGCCTTTGACCTACATACTCGGAAGTTGAACTTGGGCTGTGTTTTGATACCATGTACACTCTACCTTCATATCAAATTTGATTAAAATCCGTCAAACATTATTAAAGTTATCGAACGGAAACCAGATTCGCATATTTAATGAGCTATGACCTTTGACCTACATAATCCGAAATCAAACTTGATTCCATGTACGTTCATATAAAATTTTATTAAAATCCGTCAAACATTATTAAAGTTATCGATCGGAAACCAGATTCGCATATTTAATGAGCTATGACCTTTGACCAACATACTCGGAAATCGAACTTAGTCTGTGTTTTGATACCATGTACCTTTATATCAAATTTGATTAAAATCCATCAAACATTATTAAAGTTATCGAGCGGAAACCAGATTCGCATATTTAATGAGCTATGACCTTTGACCTACATATTCCGACATCGAACTTAGCCTGTATTTTGATACCATGTACCTTCATATCAAACTTCATTAAAATCCGTCAAACATTACTGAAGTTATTGATCGGAAACCAAATTTGTTACGGACGCACGGACGCACGCACGGAAGGAAGGACTCAAAGGACGGACAGCGGCGTTTCTATATCCCCTCCGACTTCATCGGCGAGGGGATAATGAAACAATCATTCTTCAAAGATGTCACACAATATCACTAATGATTATTTTTCTTGTTGACAGCCTCAAGGAATAGTACTTGCATTCACAGCATGATAATCCCTTGTGCATCATATCTAATAACCACATAATCCCAAAGAGAATTGAAACATCCATCCTTAGCAGTCCTGAGCAAAAGGGTGGAGTACATATATCCAGACAATACATCATCACAAAAACATAATACCAGCCTGTCTCCTCAATTTCTTGTCATCGTCCAAGTAGGAGAGAGGAACCATAATAATGATATCAATAACAAGTGCTCAAGGTGCAATGGGGAAGGCAAGTTAGAACAAGGAAATATACAATGGCCGAACAACGCAGAATAAAAGATAAATAAACTGGAAAGCAATTGTGAATGAATGAGTTTTGAGGGCAATTCCAAAATAATCTACATCTGAAATCTTGCAAATACATGTAGCTTGCAGATGACGTTTCCACAGGTAAGGTGCAGTATGTGCAAATCTAAATAGATGATGTTCATGTACATGTACATTGTACATGTAGGTTGCTGTCTGGGAGGACTGTAAAGCACTTGAGTGTGTATCCATATCTTGACTCTCTTAACATAAGGTCCCCAGTTCCATCCTTGCTCAGTGCTTACATGTTCATCCTGGGACAAGGTGTTTTGCCCACTTTTGTCTATCTTAACCCAGGGGTAAAATGGGGTAAATGGCTACCTACATGTAGCAATGCTGGGGTAATAATAATTACAGGGCCTGCAGGAAGAGCTATCCTAGAGAAATAGGACTGATTAATTAATAGTTTAATTCATAATGATTATTTACCAAATGAACATCATACTCCTAGGCAGAGTCATGTTCATAGTTGGGGGAACATGCAATAATACAGTGAAATCTGTACATATAAAGACTGCTAAAGGAAGACAGGAAAAGCAGTCTTCATAGACAGGTGGTCTTCCTATACAGTAGGTCACTAAAGCAGGTTTCACTGTAATTTAAAAAACATATAGCAGAAAGTAAGTCTTACATTCAGTTCTTGTGTGAAGTTATTGAGCTTGAGCTTGATAGGGAACATCTCATCATCAGAAAGCTCTTCAATCTTTGCTTGGACCTGCTTGATCATCCCATGAAGTAGATCAATAGCATCAGGCTCAAACACTGGGTTATCAATGTCAATTGAACTCCTATATGAAAATAAGAGAGAAAGGGGTAGGGGTAAGAGGGCAATAAAAGTTGGATAGAGAATCAGTCTATACAGACATTTTGAAAGACCCCCCCCCCCTAAAAAAATAAAAAATAAAAATAATAATAAAAATAAATACGATACATAATTTTTTTTTTAAAACAATGAAACTTGATGAAAACCACTTTCAACAAAATGAAAAAGACAGCAAAACAAATACAGGGGGAACACAAAATATTTTTCAAATGGGAAATATGAAGTCCAAATTACAAAGAATCGGGATAAAATTGATCCTAACTTTCTAATATCCAAAATATGTTTTACAATTTGGAAGAAAGGGGGTAATGTGAAAATTATTCTATTGCTCTGTATTGGAAAGTATGTACATGTAAATGTCCATACATGTACATTGTACATGCGATTACATTTGGAATTAGAATCTTCATATGTACAAGGGTACACTTAAAATTACACTTAAATAATGCAAAATAGCACAAAAGTACAGTTGGAAAAGCCTTTGAAGATCGAAGATCAGCTCATTCGCAAATATGTACATGTGTACATGTACATGCAAATGTTTTAGTAGCCTACAAGGCATGCTAAATTGCAAAACTACATGTACATGTAAATGTACATGTGTAAGAAGAAGTTCATTTTGGAGAGTATCAGAAAAATTGACTTTATGTTGTACATTATGTACTGTACATGCATAGTGTACATATTTGAAATTCAGATGTGCCATTAAAAAAATGTACGTGATGAACTTTCTAATCATTTTAATGTGGGTTCAGCAGACCACACATGAACCCAAATTCGAATTGCTTGTCTTCAGAACATCCTGTGTAAGTTGGCCAACAAAATCCCAAATGCTGCCAAATATTGACTACTCCATCATCTAGCAACTGGGATCTCCCCTGAAGCCATGCGGTTCTAGGAATTCAACAAAATCAATGAGTGTCAATTACACTGGAAACTTGCATAGTATACTGTATTTTATGTACGTATGACATACTGCATACAGGATAGTAGCATGTGGTACATGTTGTAGCTTGAAATGTGTACACTGTACATGTATGAACAACAAATGCAGATGATATTCCATAATCTTTTTGAGACCATCCAGAAAAAAAGAAGTTTAAATGTTTCAGAAAGCAGGAATTCAAATTTGTGCTTAGTATACTCAACAGATAGATTAATGAATTTTTGTAGTCATATTTTCTTAAGAAATTGAGAACACACTTTTAAGACATGTGAAATACACATCCACTTGAATATAAAGCTCAGCGGGACTTCACTGCGTAACTCATTTAAAAATACATTGTACCCCATACAATATGCATGGGATCAGTTTGGGAGCTCCATTAAAATAATTGCATCCTTCTCCCTACTTATACTTGCTGGTAATGTAGTTTGCATAATTAGAGGCTTTCAGCCATATTCGAGGAGAGCAGTAAATTTACATTAACTCACCAGTTTTGAGCCTCTATCCAGTGCGCACAGTAGTATCTGATCTCCATAGGGAACTCCAGGTTCTGGTAGAGACCCTGTAGCTTCTCCAGGTCTCCACCCTGGAGCTGCTGGAGCTTCATGATAAGAGACATGATGGCTCCTCAATGCCTTCCTCTCTAGGAAGTGAATCTAAACAAGAAAATGTTGAACCTGTAGAAAGATATTATGTACAATCATTAAAAGGGTTACCGATTTCTTTAAACATTTATCCAGTGAAGATAAATTAAGTTTAACCTGCAATTTCAACGTTTTTTTGCATCTAGGGCCATCTTCAAGAATGACAATAGAATAATTGCTTTGAAGTTTGAAGTTCTTTTTGTCCTGAATGGCGAAAAACATAAGAAGACTGAAAATAAATTGGCATACAACTTTAACAAGTGAAATACCTAAGACCCGTTCTCATTCACTTCGTTGGAGCAGTCTAACTAAGACCCGTTCCTCAGGAGCGGTTCTTAGGTGAGTGAGAACGGTCAAAGTGGTCCAGGAAGTGGACTTCTGGACCGCTCAGAAGACCACCTCGGAGGTGGTCTTGAGGAACGGGTCTTATTAACAGCGGTTTGGAGCGCTCTAACGTGCAGTGCGAACGGAAGTGAGCTAGTGACGCTCCACGCGAAACATGTAGTACGGTACATACGCTAAGTATTCCGCGCGCGAAAAAATTTACCCGCTGACCTGAGGTGCCATAGCAACAAGACCACTTTGACTCGTGGAGCGGTTTGAGCCATAAAAAACTGCTTGGAATGTGAACGCTGCAAACCGTTCCTCAAGACCCGTTCCTCTGGAGCGGTCTAACTAAGACCACTTTCAAAGTGAGTGAGAACGGGGTCTAAGTCATGACTCATGCAGCTTCACATATTCTTCAAGATAAAGTACACTGTACATTGTACTCTTGAGTAAACAATACTTGATTTTATACTGGTAATATCAACTTCCTGTCGACATGTATGTACACCATAATAATTGAACATCGATTAAAAAAAAAATAACATAAAACATACTGTAAGTACAGTATAAAAGTTTGTGTGCTAGAGTACGTCAAACAAAAAAATGTATATCTGCCTAAACAAGAGGACTGACGAGTGATATTCTGTATCAAGTTATCAATCATAGAAAATAATCAGTATGGGGTGCGTTTATCGTGTCTTGCCACTCAGAATCAGCGTTTCTATATGTACATATTGAACCCCACTATACGAACGTGTTTTGCGGGATGTCACGTTTATCAACTCTTCACAATTCGAAATAAAGGCCTTGTCTCTGCGCAGCTGCTTTGCGCCGTTTCACCCGGGAAGCAGATTAGCCTGGGAAGGTCCGATTTGTACTGTATGTGTGGTTCAAAACAGCTTTGCGTTTATCATCTCTCAGAAATTCTGGCTCAGTGTCACATTAAAAACACACTTTTTTTGTTTCAATATACCCATATCTAAAGATGTTTGAAAAAGGCTTTGCGTTTATCACCTTAAAAATTTGCCAGAAAGACGTTTGAAAACGCTGATTCTAGGCAAAAAAATGCACGATAAACGCACCCTATGTTCAGTCCAAATGAACAATTGCTTGTCTCTGTATTCTACTCTACGTAGACCATCATTTATTATCTTCTGTTAGGTTTTTTTTTGTTTAGTTTTGCATTATTTTATTCCTTTGTTTGTTTCTTTCACCATGTAGTGGTACAGTAACAAGTAAATATGTATAAATGCTTAGCTTTTGTCTGAATGGATCATCAAGTCACATTGTCACAAACTTTTTAGCTCACGTGACTCTCCTCGCTTCCATGTTATGTAGAGTAGCAATAAGTGGTGCATGCGCATAACTCACCAAAAAATTAAAAAATAAATATCAAAAACTGACATTTTTTATGGGTATTTTCAGGAGTGTACATGTATGTTAGGGCTGTGCATAACCGTGTAATGAGGTACTCGAGTACACTCCCAGCCTTGCCCGCGAATACTTGAATACTCGGACGCCATGTTGTTTTTGTTTTTTTAATATTTAAAAATAAAACTTAATACCTAGCTAGCCTTTATTTTGGTGATTTTACTCACACAAATAAGCCTGAGTCGGTACAGTCCCGACTGTTTTTTTCGAAGCCGGCGCTCCGATAAAAATAATACAAATAGATCTAGTCTAGATTCTAGATCTAGTCTAGATCTAGAATCTATGTCTAGATCTAGAATCTATGTCACCGAAGAAAAGGATTATGTCGGAATGCGGACTTTGGACTTGCGCGCCCCTATCACCGAAGAAAAGGAGTAGAGGTGCCGTGGACGAGTGGATATGTCACCGGACTGTGGATCACAAGGTCCGCGGTTCAAGTCCCACCGCGGCACTAATGTCCTTTGGCAAGACATCGATCTACATTTGCCACTCTCCACCCAGGTGTTAAATGGGTACCGGTAGGATGCGAAAGTTAATGTGGTTTGATTAGCAAGTGGCGCTTGTAAAATGGCGACTGGCTGGAATGCTCCCCAGGGAGTGGAAAATGTGCATACATTGTGTGAGATTAAGCATGAATCCGATGACCGGGGTAATAATATATATCTGTAAAGCGCATTGAGAGGGCCTGCGGTCCTGAAATGTGCTATATAAGGACGAACTATTATTATTATTATTATTATGTCGCAATGCGGACTTTGGACTAGGGCAGACATTGTCACCGAAGAAAAGGATTATGTTGTAAAGCGGACTTTGGACTCGCGCAGCCATTGTTACCGAAGAAAAGGATTATGTCGCAATGCAGCCTTTGGACTCGCGCTGCCATTGTTACCGAAGGGAATTATGTCAGCGCTTTGGAGGCCTACTGTAGCTACCTTGCTCAGAAAAGATCTCCTGCGTAATAAATCAACACTTTTTATTAAATCTCTTCCCTTCAAATTAGGAGGGTAGGTTAGCTTTAAATAGTATTCTTTATTCGCATTATGTTGAGACATAGAGATGGTTGTAAAACCACTGAAAAAATAGCAACAAAAAACCAAAAAAAACAAAAAAAACAAAAATGACGGCCGAGTATTCGAGCACGAGAAATCGTTCTCGAGTATTCGACTACTCGTCGCAGCCTTAATGTATGTAAATGGTAGTTTTAAATAAACTAATTGTTTTTCAAATTGATTCCATGCAATGTTAATGGGCCTACACATAAAGTTCCACTTTCCATAAATTTGGTTTTGGGGGTTTACAAACCAGGATAAATGTAGGCCTGAAATTTGCATACATACACATGTACATACATTTATGTATAAATGATGATGATGATTGCTACATTAAACATACATGTAGGATAGATACTAGTAAGTAATTAGCTACATGTACATGTACATGCAATTACTTGCCATGATGTACACATTGTGTACATCGCAAGTGTAAAGTGGATTGAAAAATGTGTCAAAATGTAATATACATGTACACATGAAGAGGAGTACAGTATGTACACATGTACAATACGTACATGTTGATCATACCGGTATGATCATACCGGTACATTTGGAAACATACTATACTACATCATTCTACATGTACATGATTGTAGCTTTTATCATGCAAAAATCCATGAACACATCATGGGTGATCGTCTAAAAGTTGAAAAGGCAATGCATGTCTATGTTTAGCAACTGGAGCAATAAACAGCTCATAAATAGGTCTTTATGGTATTCATGTTTAAATTTTATCCCCATCGAACACAGGACTATTAGTCTCCACAGCCTATGGTTTCAATGAAAGCAGAACAGCTAACAGATTAGTAAAAGATTTTTTATATAAAGCACTATTTAGTTGAAATCTACATGTGCAGGAAATATAATATAAAACAAAGGATTACAAGTGATCTATATTTTTTTTTTAATCTATGATATTACAAAAAGGCCTGGTACAGTAACATTTTGTCCTAGATTGGATAAATTGTGCATCTCTTCTAGAATGTACAATGTATGCAGATTTGAAGTTTTAAAGTTTCAAGTACATGTAAAAAATAAAAACACCCTTTGATTTCTAACTGGATACGAGTGAAAGTAGGAGAGATACATGTAATACCATCACTCACTCATTCCTTCAAGCAAGTTTCAGAAACATTTAAAAGTAATTAAAACTGCAGTAAAGCTGAGCAGTATCAACAGCTGCTGGCTGACAATTGATTCATTACATTAGGCCTGTCTTCATCAGTTCGAGTTTGCCGAATAGCCTATTTCTGATTCGGGAAATTAGCCCGAATCTGCCCGATCACGAAATAGCGGGCTATTTGCTCAGGAAATCTTCCCAAGATATCTTGGGCTAGTTTGCAAAATAGCCTGCTATTTGTCCGGTGCATCTTCACCAGCACGAAGACTCGCAACGCACTACGCGCAAACACTGAGCAAATTTCTCGAGCTCGAGTTTCCAGCTGATGAAGATGCGATTTGTAACTTCGGGCTAATTTCCTGAATCAGAAATAGCGGGCTATTTGGCAAACTCGAGCTGATGAGGACAGGCCTATTGTAGTATTGTTCACTGAATGCTCATACATAATGTAGTAGCTGCATGTACATACTACAACTGCAGAGCACATGTAATACATGTACACTGTACACCCTGTGCCAGTGAAAAATACATGTACATGTATGCTGTAGATGAAGAGAGAAGAAAAGAACTCTGGTGAAAAGATAGAGAAAACACAAAGATCTTTTCCAATGGCATCTCACTTTCAAATCTAAAAAAATGGTCCCATGAACAAAATAGCACTTTTTTTACACTGTACTGTACATGTATATATACCACATACATGTACATGTACATGTAGATCACAATAGCAGTATCCCACAAATAGTTTGACAGCGGAGTACAAATGTACAAAGAGCTCTGTGCATTCATACAAGGCATACAAGGCATTCACTTAAACAGGCTACCAGCGAAATAGGGGAAAAAAGTGTTCTCCCTTGGGGACATTCCGTGTAATTTGCTAATGAACACAGAGAGGTACTGACCCAATAGAGTTAATCTATCTAATGGACAAACTTGTTAGCAGTGCAGTGCCTTCCTCAATTCTTCATTTCATGGAGCCCTTAATCAAGTGGAACCTGACGTGCTCCCGTGACAATTGCTCAGTGGTCAATATGTACTTACATTAACCACAAGTCTACAATCCAGGAAAGGACATCAAACCTAACCCTAACCCTGGAGCTAACCTACTCTACAGTATGTGAATTAAGCACCATTGAATTAAAAAAATATTTTAATGCTACTACTAAATCTCATTCAAATCTACAATTCTGATGAAGTAAAGCCTGTACATGTCCACTGTACAGTATGTCAGAGCACCCATGGCATGGTTCCCAAACAAAAGGGACATTTACACTGCAAGTAAAAAATGTTGGTTTTTCTCACATTCTGTTAGCAAATTCAAATAAATTACTACATTAGGAAATTTCAGAATTATACCTCAAATTCATAATGCAGCCTTTACGCAAGGTTCAAGCAACTTTAAGTACAGCCCTGGATTCCTACCATACAACTGTATAGTATACTGTATGACAGGCTAAAACGTAAATCGTAACTGTGCTGGTTGCTTACTAACAAGCATTTATGCTTTCTTAGCAGTCAGGTAAAATAACCACTACTACCAAAGTAAATTGTTATTGTAGCATGTCTCTTGTTCAGTCTCTTTATACACGTACAGTACTTGCACATCAAATGGAAGAGAGAATCAACATTGAAAGCATACTGATTGGGTAATGGAATGGCACAAGCACAAAACTTTTACTGTGATGCCACCCAATTCTTGCACATTGTACACTGAACATATTGGTCTGTCTAATATACTGAGATGGGCTGGCTACAAAATGCAAGGAAAATGGACAATGGTGTGCTGACAGCTTGATATGAATTTCAAACAAATTGTGAAAAATACATGTACATGTAGATTCGCATACGTGTACATGTAGATTCACATGTACATGTGCTATGTTTAACAACTGTGAAAGCTCAAAACTTCCAAGTACCGGGCGCGGGGCTTGGGTACAATTAACTGCGCGAAAGCAAATTAATCAAACTGTTTACCTTAAACTGCTACAAAATAGTCTCAGCTAAACGGTAATATCTCGCTTTAGAAACCACCAAATGAAATGATTAAAATGTCAAATTAAAGAAGAAGAGTTGTTCTAACTCATAAATATTGCAGTTAGTTGTCAAAAAGTTAGTTGTTAGTGCCAAAATAAGGAAGATATGCAAAGTTGAATTTTTGAAGATTTTTGCTCCTCTCTTCGAACAGGGCCTTGATTGATATCCGTTACGAATTCAAAAGCTTTTACGACTTTTCGAGGATTTAATTGAACCCTAGCCCCACGTCTGGTACCTGTACAGTAAATTTGAGTCAAGTATCGATATTGTAGCATGTAGACTAGCATGTCTCTTGGTAAATTTGTTTGTACACGTACTTGCACACTAAACATCGCACATGTACATATCCTATGTTTAACAACTGTGAAAGCTCAAAACTTTGAAGTACCTGTACAGTAAATTTGAGTCAAGTATTCAAAATCCAACTTACAATAAAAGAAGGAGTAGCAACAATAACTCTACAGAATGTGGTTAGGAAATGCACCATCTGTCAAGCATAATGCCAATATTGATTGGGGTTATAGCCAATAAAGTATTGATCTACCGGGGTAAGCTTTCAATACTACTAAAGGATGTCAAGAGTGTCCATTCACATCATTAAGGTGGGCAGGTAAAACAAAATGGGCAAAAACCACAAGTTTGAGGAATTACATATACATGTAATTAGCATGACTATAGTGGCAGGACGTCACAGAAAAATTTATTTACGGAAATCTTGGGACTCAGGTACAATTTACATCCTTTGTAAAATGTAAATATTTTGGAATACAGCCAATCATCCGATTGGCAACATTTAATACATGTACTGTTGCTCATCATTACAAGCTATTCTCCTATGATATGGTGATTAGTGTGGTCTTGAGTATCACAGTTTCAATGTCTCAATAGATCATTTTAAATTTTTAATCAATCTGAACTTTCTTATTTGTCTGATAAGCTGACATCCCATTGAAAGACATGTATTGTTGAATTAAACCCACATTTCGATGGGATGTTGGGGAACTTATGTTATAACAGTTTCATGCAACAATATCCAGGTTGCCAGAGGCCGTCTTTAAATAGTCATCCCATACTATTCATAAGATTTGACCCCTCAAAGTTTCTACCGGTAGACCATCTTAGATGGTCTGATGTAACTCATTGACAAAAAGGTTGTCAGCCTTGATCGTACATGTAGCTGTGTTTAGCCTCCAAAACAGACCCCAAAGTTGGGTCGATTTCACGCCATCTAGCCCATGCACCAAACTTTGTCAGCACTTAGGAGCAGTATGATTGGACATTACAAAACACACAAAAAATTACAAAAAAATTTACTTTGGGATAGGCGTGTCACACGGCCCCTAAATATTGGGGCCAATTTTCCCTTTATGCCCCATGGACTAAATTTTGTCCAAAGAAAGAGATACGGCTGTTCATTACAAATATACAATAACTGACATAATCGTCCATTGGGAAGGGGGTAAAACTCTCCCTGAAAAAACCCCAACATGCTTGTTAATCTACATGTAAATCGAAAAATCAGTCTATTCTGTTCAGGGATGTGTTCTGCTGAGACTACGACTGGCTTTATGTAATTTCCTGTCCTTTTTTTGATTACTTGCATAAATGATATTTTGTATTCAACTAAAAGAAATTACAGATATGTAATTCATAATTGGAAATGGTTTAATTTGCTAAAATTATATTTATATTTATATATTTCTTGATTCTGTATATACCGGTATACATGTACATATACATGTACATGCATGTACCGGTATTTATTGTAATTCTACTTTTGTCTTTTGTAAATCTGTATTCTTTTAAATTTTTATTTTTACTATCTGTAAAATATTGTTACAATTCAACCATTTTACTGTGAGATGTGTTTTAATAAATCTTGAATATTGAATATCAATAACAACTCAAGTGTTTTATTCAATTCAGTTCAAATTTACATACCAGTAGTGCAATATTATTAAAATTTTCGTAAGGTAGAATCTGGTGTCAGATGATAATTTTCTCAATAAATTATTAAGTTGTAGAAATTGTATTGCCTTGTCAAGTGCAGCCACAAAAATATTGACAGGATTATGTAAAAACTTCCATTGAACATCTGCACCTGTTTTACAAGATTTTAGATTGTTAGGTATCTGGGCTATGGGCTAGGAGGCGCGATAGCTCAGTTGGTAGAGCAGTGGTCTCTTAATCCGGCGACCCGGGTTCGAAACCAAGTCGATGCGCCAGTGCCCTTTGGTAAGGCATTAATCCTCATTACCAGGTCCCTCAGGGAGGACCTTAAGCCGTTGGTCATCAGATAAAAAATGTTCCCTGAAAAGCATGGCTCTTCGAATGCCTTAGTATTCTAAATATGGCATGTAACAGCATAAAAATCGGACGGAATTTTATGCCACATGTTCGTGTAGTCCCATATACATCTTTTTGTGTACAGTGCTTGTAACTTTACCAAGACTGGGCCAAATTTAAAATTTCTTATAATTTTGATGATTCCAGAACCTTCAAGTACACACCAATACTTATTATATGCTAGATGATCAACCTTTTCTGATCGATTCCACACCGTTTCTTTCACAGTGCAATCGCATGACCAGAACTCAACTTTATCTTTAAATCCATTTCCTGTCATAACTTCATTTTCTCAATCCAACCATTCGGTTGAGATAAAGAAAAACTGGGGACAAACTTTTTGCCCGATTCTTCTTCTTCTTCCCCAGCTCTTAATCATATTGGAGATCTGCAGCAGTGTCCTGCAGGAGAACTGAACTGATCATTGAGGCGAAAATAACCAGTTAACCCTCTGTGGTTCGGGCAATAAGGATACTGCCCGCTTTGGGAGGAAGGCTGACAAAGGTCAGTTTTATGGCCACCTTGACAAACTCAGTCTCAATTTGTCGAGTCGACTCTGATGCCGAGTTACCTCACATACCGGTACATGTACGTGAACAATTTTGAGAGATGGTGACTTTCAAATGCTCCAAACTTTTTCAGAATTTGAAGGCATTCATAATAATCATAGTCATACACGAGGTCCGACTCCAAGTATGAACGCACAATTATTCATGGTGTGACCAAGAAGGGGAAATCCACCCTGGCCCTGATACCTAGTACTAACCTAGTTGGTTTTAAAATAATTGAACTAGACTAGATTTCTAAATACATTTGTGTAGAATTATGAGAAATCAGGGATCAAATATCACATTCCTAATATTTTTTTAAATCTCAACAAACTTTGGCCACTCCATCACAAGTTAATTTTGTGAAAGTTCTCTAGTGTAGACTCTAGACCCCTCTAGGCTCTACTAATTGAGTCTAGTTAAGTAAGATGTAGATCGAAATGGTTAACAATTACAATAATACAAGGTAAGTTCAGTTAAAATTATGATGATGAACTAGACCGAAAGCTTCAGTCTCTGATATCGACGGTTGTTCCGCTGAGATAGCATCTGGCTCCTCTGACCGTCAACAAATGTCAGTTTTATTAAAGAATGACCCATACCAGACGGTTATTTCTGTCTAATGATGAACATGATGAAGTTTGCTATAGCTACTCACCGCGCAGCGACTGTCTTCGGCCAATGCTAGTTAGTAGTTAATCATATGCTGCGAGCAGTAGAAATCTCCTGACCGTCGACCGTGTCTCGGACGCTCAGTCTCACTCAGTCACTCTCGTTATGAAGTCAGCTCAGTGACACAAAAGTTGTTAGATCTCTGTCCTCTGAACTGAAGTCTAGATTTAGTTTATCATCAAATAAAAACTGGGAATGTTAGCCAAGGCAGATATGTGATTCTGACTCCATCAAAATATCTAAGGAGTAGCACAAGCGTTACTCATGAAAAAGAACTGGCATCGTCTTTAGATCGAGTTTCGCGGTATCTCATTTCCCAGAACACGGGATTCAACCGCCATTGGAGCGGCGCACTCAATTTACCCTTTGGATGAACCAAGGTCACAACGTACATAATATGCATTCATAGCGCATGCACTAGCACTGCATTCGAGCGAGGTCCAGGTACCGGGAGCGTACCCGGCCGTACGGTTCTCATGCACCGCACACTTCGCCTTGCAGTTGCGTACGCGTCGCGTCGATCATAGCGAGGTACACTCCCGATCACGTGACCTGACTTATGGCAAGCGCAAAATAATGACAGGTCTCTCGGCTTCGAGGGGAAGCGGTGGCGTCAGGATTGTCGGGGGTGGGGCGGGAGAAGGAGCGACACTGGCCCCTAATCAAAATTTCTGTCAGCATATTTGTTCGTTTATTTTCATCCTTAAAATTGTGGGAAAATAATATACGAGGAGCATTTTCAATCTTTGTGCTCGTTATAAAATAATCGTTCAATTATACCTCAGCACTTTATCATGAAATTTGATGCCAATTTTACTGGACTTGATGTCACATTTTAAGACCTCAATTATTCTTTTATAGCAGTGTTTTATCAAGGATTTTTTTGTACGGTGAGAATCTAACAGAAGTAGCCCTCTCCTGGCCGCTGTACATGCATGAATTTACTGATCTTCCCCTCTCTCTATCTCTCTATCTCTCTCTTCTTCTTGGCTTCAAAAGTGATAATTTATGATGCTTGCGAGGTCTTGAAATTTTAAAAATTCCTCCGATCGGGAGGAAAAACCGGTCCCCGATTTAAGCCACTACTTTTCTTAACTTTCAGTTTCAGCATGTTTTTAATAATCATCACTTCCCTTGACTTGAAGGATTTCAAGTATGAATTGGATCTGAGGATGATGGTGGGTTGGGAGGGGGCAATTGTCAAGTGACTTCATATGGATTTTACCCATACACTTAAGCGTGACCTCTTCAAACGTACCGCGCACCGACGTGAAAAGCTTTAAAAATATGCCAAATTCCGGCCCTTTTCAACTACATCTTTTGATCCGATAGGCCTAGTTCACCAACGGAAAAAGCATTAAAAAATTTGACCTTTCTTCTTTACGGTGATGTAAAAATCACGATATTTTGTTGTTCCATCGCACCGTCATTTTTTGATTATATTTCATCAATTTGGTCAAAATTTCTGTGGTATATCCGACTTTTTGACTGAAAAATCCTGGCTATATCTGTCGGTTTCTTGCCGGGAGAGGGCTATTTTTTACCAACGGAAAAAGATTCATGTCATTCAGTTCATTCTGAACATTTTCATATATAAATGATTCTCATTGGATGAAAAAACCACCGTCAAAAGACAAAACCAATCGGTACCTCCGTCTGATTTTGGGAACTCCATTTCTCCATTGATTAACGTGTGTGCCTCTTGATCGCTGAAATCTGTAGGTAGCCAGCGGACCGGGTCGTACCATTCTTGCTCGGGGGAAATCAAGGGTTTTTAACGTGGAACATAATTGCGCTTACTCTCTCATGCATTGCATACGGAAAATAATAATCGAATTGAACTGTGTGTATGTGTGTATATTGGCCATATTACTGATTCATCATCTATAAGACCTCCATTACTAAGTATTAGACTCCCTTTTTTTATTCAATCACCCGTGCTCTAAATAGAACAGTCGCGAACCTAGAGTGATCCAATCAGAGCCAATCAGATTCAGCCGCACAGCTGCGCGGACATTGTACGCGTAGTCGGTTCTGTATGCGCACAGCTGACCCGGGCTGATTAAAAGCTTCAAATTAGGTGAAAGAAATCGGGGGTTACAAATTCATATGTATTTATAATAATTTATCCTTCACTATTAGCCTTACCCAAATTGAAAACATGTTCAGGCACTTCAGCCAGTGGGATTTTAAATCACCTAAATATTTTCTCAGGGTAGTAGGGACCCCCACACACACACACACACCTATGCATGGTTTATATTCAATAGACATCCAGTGGTTCATAATCATTTAGTCTGAACATGAATCTTAATCATGCATCCCCCACCCTCCTCCCCGCCGACCAGGGAGATGCCAATTTGTTTATCAGAGAAATTTGGATATCTGTATTGGATTGAAAATATTACCAAAAATGTTTATTTTGGTATACAGACCTAACAATTGCTATCGTACAGCAAGTTTTATCAGTAAATAAGCATGCAGCGGTATATGTCATGAATGTCAACATGCATTATGTAAAAATTTAGACTCATCCACAGAACTGCTCATTTATCATAATCTGTCGTGGTATTTTAAAAGAGAAATTCCCCCTCTAATAAGCTAGAATACGGGGCTATCATTTGCTGTGTTTAGTGTTATGCTTTCTTTTCTAAATTGAGAAGCCCCCCCCTTGAGACGAATACCTAGAATAACAAATGGTATGACTATGAAGCTTGTGCTCCCACCCGGTGCAGCGCACCGTGGTATATTACAAGTAGCGTTCCATAATGAGTACTATGACTTCCGATTCTCGGAAATAATTATCATATCGTGGCATTTCCCTTTCGGAGAAACCGTCTCAATATACGCACGTCACATCGCGTCACATCTACCAAAATATTCTTTAAAAGTCAGGCGGATATAATTATCCACCGTTCCATTTACGCTTTGACGTAATGAAAATAATTTGTTCTATTCCGAGAATTGTTTAATTGTATACTTTATGGCCAATAACATGAACATTTGAAAAACAAATAATAGACTACTTTTAGAATAGTTTGCATTAGGGCCATAAAGAATACGTGCATTAATTGCAACAGAAACTTAAACAAATGTTTTCGCTATTCCAGTATGCACCAAATTCCAAAGTAATTTTCTCTCAAAAGGGGGAATTTATATAAAAGGAGGAATTTATATAAAAGGGGGAATACTGGGAGAGGTAGGTGAACTCAGCACACTCGATGGGAATAAAAAGAAATTATGATGATGATACTTTAAAAAAAGGGGGGGGGCGGGATCGAGGAAGAACTATAATATATAGGAGCCTATCAAGGGGACTATAAAAAAAGGCAACAAAGAAGAAAATTAGGCAGAGCAAGAGAGAAGGGGAAAAAATGGTAGTTTTATAACAAAGCCAAAGGAAGACAGTCCCTGATGATTTTACGATAAATGCCCCTCGAAAAAGTATAGGGGTCCAATGGCCGTGGTGTAGGCAGAAACTAAAAGGAATAGAGAGGGATAGACGAGAGAGAGATAGATAGAGAGAGAGAGAGAGAGAGGGGGGTGGGGAGAGAGGGAGAGAAAAGGGGGGCCCGTGCATAGGTGGCCTATATCATTACGTGTCTCTGTCCATGCACATACCAAGTTGGGTCTTGAATAAATCATACCAAAAACGCATGAAAAGTCTTTTAATTAATTATTGATCGCTGTATAGTAGGTCCGGACAGGGGCGGATCCAGCCGGCGGCAAGGGAGGGGGCCGAAAAAGGGGCCCACTTCGTGCGAAAATTTGAAAACCGTGCCGGCCGATTTTCCGCTCAGTGGGGGTGAGCACAATTTTTTTGCCTTCGAAAATTGAAAAAAATTCACCACCCCTTGAGCGCCAGGGGAGGGGGCCCATCTTCTTTTTCCCAAAAAAGGTTGTTTTTACATGTTTTTTTCTAGGGGAGGGCCGGGGCACGGCCCCCTGGATCCGCCACTGGGTCCGGAGCCCCCTCCAACTGCATGCAACCTATAGCTACTCTGTTATGGTATGATCAACCTTGCACAAAGCATATTTTGTAATAATAAAGTGGGATTTAATTGACCCACTCGTCTCTTTGAAGTTACAAAGTAAGCCCTCGCAACGGGCTACACCCACCTTATAAATAAAGTATATACTTTATATATCAGGAAGTTGGGATTGGATCCCAACTCCCTGCTTATACTTATTATTATATAGCCACCTTTTGTCGTCGACCATCCCTCGGTTTTATATACATCTGCAACATCATGAAAGGCCAGTACCTATAGGTTTTGTCATGTCTGCCATGCATATATAAAAGTGCGACTAGTTAAAATAAAGCTTCATAATTATTATACTCCATGAGGGAAAATCCAATTGCCCCGGTGGGCCCGACGTACCCCCTCCATCCTCCTCATTTTATATGGTCAGTTTGTGGTATACATGTATTATAATTCTATTTCAAAAATTTGCAAGTAGAGTCAGTCGTGACAAAAAAATGGGGAAGGCGAATCCGGCCCCTCCCGCGGATCAGGTGATGCATTTGTATATCATTCCTTTCTCTTCCATCATGACTTCTAACCGACGAATCTATAACGCCATTATTTAGTTTTTTAATAGTGTTCACCCTCCTGAAAAGTGAAAACCCTTAATGATTTCTCATTTTAATACTAGATGACGCTTTGATTCCAAAAAATGCAAATCATATAAATGTGTTTTTAATGATAATAAAAAGCAAACCTAAAATAAGTGGATTTTTTTGTTGTAAAAGTTCATGTATACACGTCATTTTGAGAACAACGATTTTTGTTTTCTTGTTCGTTTGCTTGCTTGTTAATTCGTTTTAAACGGATGTTGGTATATTAGACCACACATGCTATATACTAAATCTTTCATTTTTCCCCTCAAAATTATGTCTTGTCATTGCTTATATGCAAGCGCACTTAACCCTTACTCAACCTTCAACGTCTACCCTGATGGCGGTTGATTTCGGGGAAAGGCATATAAAAAAGAAAGAAAAAGAGAATAACTGTTAACCACATCGCTCAGCGAGGAAATACAGGGAATTCATGAAACACATTATTCTCCCCACTTATGCACACATTGATTCTCATAGTTTTGATTATCATTGTGATGGATGAAGACGTCCATATGATAATATAAATCAAACCTGATCCAATTACATGTATACTGTACTTAGAAAATAATCATAAGATGCTTGATAAATTATCAACCCTCCCCCTCCCGCACTCACTGGTCCATGCATCAAATCATATTCTTTTTTATTGAGTCTAATCATTTTTGACATTGAATGGAAGAAGAAAATCCAAAAGACAAAGGTGAAATATGAATATAGAAACAAAATAAGCATAATTAAAAGGAGAACAAAATAATGAAGAAATTATTCTTTGATAGTATAAAAAAGGTGAGAAAGACATAGAGGTACTAAAATTGGAAATTTATGCAGTGCATCCCCCTCTCGCTCTCTCTTTCTATCTCCCTCCCTCTCCCCTCTCTCTCTCAAATTGTCCTCTCTGCCTTTCTCATCCAAAAACCATTTCATCCAGAATCATGCTGCACGGTTCTCTAGCATCACTTCCATTTTTCTTGTTCTCTTAGATTTACAAAATCAAAACAATACCACTTCAAATAATAGTTACACTTGATGCACAATCATGCATTTGTATTGGTTATTACCAGATTTAGTATCAGGATGCTTAGAACTGTTGTATGCTACATGTACACGTAGGAGAAATGCAAGCAACTTCAGAAAATATTTCATTCATACTTTGGCAATTACTGGCATTTTGTGGACTGACAATTTTAGGATCTAATACAGAAAATTAGTTTTGTGCAGACATTAACAGTTGAAAGAAGCATAAATATAATAAGCTTTGGTATAATGAGGTAATGGTAACCAGGTAGACATAGAATACTGGGTTTACTAAATAATATTCATACTAAAGAACTTGAAATTTAGATTGTTTAGGTCATTTGTCTACAACAATCTAGACATATTTTGCTACATCATTCATTATAAATCACATTCTTTCCATCTTCCATTTCTCCTTTCTCTTATTCTGCTCCTTCTTAATGTTTCAAATTTCTCTTTCCATTTCTATTTCCTCATATTTTTCCGGTTGTTCTTCATGAAATACACCCTTCCTTTGTATTTAAAAAAAAAAATTTAATCACATTTTCTGATTATTTCCTCTCCCTAATTCCTATACTGATAAGGCAGGGAACTTGTACTTAACAGTGTACATTTAGCCTTTAGGAAATATAAAAGGTTTTCTGATACACTTTCTACACCATTACTTGGATCAGTAATATCTGAATTAAAGAATGCAGAAAAATGTATCAAAATTTTGTACTAAGATGTTGGTAAATATACCTGGAAATTTAAAAGTCCTAAATTGTTGAGCTTTTTGTTGAGAGAGTAAGGATAATATGTTCATAAAAAATACAACTTTTTATAGAAGCCTAATCAATGAGTGCACAATCTACTTATGAATTGATCTTTTGTTTAAACAGAATCACAGAAGGGCATAATTATAAATATCAACCATCGGGGCAGTTCTCAATTTGTTATTCAAGTGCCATCACATATATTTTATATGGAATAATTCATATCATTTCATGATTTCTTGTAAATGCATGTCATATATGATTCATTGGTTGATGAAATAATGTGACATAAAGATGCATATAATAATGTGTATTTTTTATAATTTTACAGCAACATGGCAATCCACAGTCAGTAAATTTACATACATAAGACTTGACTAATTTGATTATTAGGTTATAATTACGTCATAGACAGATGAATTTTATAATCTACATGTAGATCTCAAATTCTCAAACAAAACAAGGCAGCTTCAATGATTTTATTGTCTATTTCATTCACAGGTGTCAAACAAAGCTGTGGGGTAAATTGTATTTATATTTGCATTTTGCAAGATTGTCAAAGAACAGAAGGAAAAAAAAGAGATTAAATAAGAAAAAGAAAAAGAAAAACATGAAAATGAAAAAAAGGAAAGAAACCCTCAACATAAATCATGGGGACAGCAATATGCTAAAATGTGATGAAAAAATAAAGTTTATCAGATACATGTACACATATACAGGAATAACAGGATGTCTTTCATGCAATGATCAGAGTAAATCAAGTTGAATACTGTTTGATACAAAATATTAAAATATATACCATTACAGACAAGGACTCCCCCTAGTTAATGAAACAAGTTACCCATGGCCTGAGTAGAATACTTCTGTCGATGGAAAACAGTCTGGATGACATTAGTTTGAGCTTTAATTCTTTCCCTGAAAGGGGTAATTTTTTCTGAGCGAAACAACCAGTCAGATTGGGCCTTTGTATAAGCATTGCAGTATTTGTGCGAAGCTACACTAAATCAATTTAGATGAACAGGTTGTGTACAGGACATTAGTTCAGCATTTCAAATGTTGTGTGCTTAGCACCAAATTCCCTTGACCAAATCCCAACAGTGACCAATCTCTTGATGCACCGTGACCAAGAATAATTGGCTTCATATTTTGTTAAAATTCAACGGGTAGCTTTTCTCTTCATTCAGAATGCAATCCATGTATGGTCACTCAATGTTCGGTAGTACGAAAAAATACAAACTATTTCCCTTACTTCACATCGCAAAAAAGTCAGAGAAACCTGAAACAAATAATGAGTGGTTCATGAAATAATTGAGTTGAATGAATATTCTTGGAAATATACATTTACAAGACCAAATATATTGCTTGATTTATACACTGCATACTGATTGTCTTGCGAGCATTCATCTTACAAAAAATGAATCTGCATAATCTCACTTCATTTGGGGTTGTAAAAGTCCACTGTATTTAAAGGTAAAGACCAGTTTTGGAAACGCCCTCTCTCAAAAAAATGAAATGGAAGCTCTCATTACCAATCATGTGAAAGAATATGTTTTGACTAATACGTGATGATACAAATTTTGCTGGGAAAGTCGGGAAACCGCCTACTAATTGATATATTTGGTAAATTATTATATCTATTGGAACCAAATAGATATCGCGCATGTGGTCGCGTAGTCCCATATACATCTTTCTGTGTACAGTGCTTGTAACCTTACCAAGACTGGGCCAAATTTCTTATCATTTTGATGATTCCAGAACCTTGCAGTACACACCAATACTTATATGCTAGATGATCAACCTTTTCTGATCGATTCCACAACGTTTCTTTCACAATGCAATCGCATGACCAGAACTGGTCTTTATCTTTAAATTCACAAGATAAATAAACAAATATTGTTCAATATTAGAGTAGAACATGATCCAATACAAACCACATGCAATTCATTATAGGATAGAAAATAGGTTTTTGATTACCATGATACGGTACATGTACTGAAGAAAGAAAAGTATTTATACCAGTATTTAGTATTGGGTTTCAGGATGTGACTAAAATGCCATACTTAGATTTACACTTCACAATTCACATGGTACTTCAATAAGTTCAACGCTTCATGATTTCATGATTCCATGAACTATTCACAAACAGTTCCACAAATAGTAAACATAAACTCAATGGACGAAAAAACAAATACAGTCAAACCTGCTTTAGTGACCACCTGTCTACAAAGACCACATTTTTTGTTTCCACTGAAACATGTACTAAAGAACACCTGTCTACAAAGACCACGCTTTGTGTTTCCCTTGGGGGCGGTCGCTATAGACAGGTTTGACTGTACATTCATTTCATACTACCTCATACATATTTTCCCCAAAGCATCTTATAGAGAACCGAAGTGTGACGACACACTGGCAAATTTAAGCTTTCAAGGTTGCTGGTTCCAAACAATTAAATGTGCTAAACAATGGTGTGCCGCTCACATCAGCACCAAAGACTGAATTTGCCCTGCCCCAGACTGTTGCTTGAATGATTTCGCGGTAAACCTCATGCACAGGCTCTGTTGTTTAGAACCAGTAACCTGGACAACGAGCAAATATGACGTGAGCACTTCGGTACTCTATAGTGTTCAAACAAGGATTCATCAAAAAAACACAATCATATAAGACTAAATATTTAGAGTTGATCATTCGAGCCTTTTCTTTCAAAAAATATCCTATGAAATTAGTTATAAAAAGAGGATTGGGGTAGTCTGATCAACTTCGATGATACATGTTACAATGGTTTCAATGGGTATTAGATATTGGGAGATATGAAATGCAAAATAAAAGGAGAGGAAAAAACAGGAAGTCAAACACATGATGAATAACTGGCCCCAAAACCTTCAGAAAAATAGCAAACACTTGAAATACAAAATACTTTTCCTGTTGTTTATATATATATAAGAATATTTCCACATAAAACAGAAATGACCCTTTTGTCAAAAAGATGATAAATAGACAATAGATGCAAGTCATGAATACAAGTAATGTATGACCATCTAACCTATTGTAAACATTCTTAGTATCACATTGCAAACATTACCCTAAACAGTAGACAGATTTTAAAAATTAAGATTCATTGCATTATTTTACCAATCGTTAATTGTTAAATCATTACATTCTGTACAGATGAATGTAGGTATCACAAAGCTTTTTGTTGAATAGATACAAACAATTGTCATTACAGGATAACATATCCACAATTACAGAAATTTAAAGTTCAAAGCAATACAACTGGGACAGTTCTGCACTCAGGTGACAGCCTACAAGTTACATCCTGCTTCAGATTGTCAAAATTTTAAATTTGCTAAATATATAGCAAGCTTTGAAGTAATAATTATAATAATAATAATGGTGGCTTCTTATATAGCGCACATGTCCTTCACGCTCCTGTAATATAGTCAATCAGTCCAAAAATAGTATGAATTGCGAATAAATGTTAGTATCTCAAGTTCTCAACGTTCACGTTACATACATTTTCAAAAAGACTGGAAAAATAATGAGCTGGGAAAAGAGGGACGAAAATGCACTTAAACAATAATAATTTTTTTAAATGGACAGAAAATATTCTATAATGCTTGTACTTCACGCTTTTTCTAACACGTGTAAAAAATGTTTATACATTAGTTGACTGAATATCAAATGCCTCGAGTCCTGGGGCCCCGTTTCATAAAACATTTACCACAGAGGTAACCAGGGGTGTCGATCATGGGGAATGGGGCCCCCAATATTTCAGGTGGGGGGATGGCCTGTACAATTATCCCCGCCGCGCCGGTCCTCCCGTAGAGTATAAAACACCCTTGCTTACATTAGTTTTTATAACCTGACGAAGTGTTGCAGCGGCGCACGAAACGTTGTGATCTTTTAGATCCCTTATTGACCACATTGCAAGACAAACGAA
The DNA here is from genome assembly GCA_037976565.1 of Mesocentrotus franciscanus. Taxonomy (NCBI): domain Eukaryota; kingdom Metazoa; phylum Echinodermata; class Echinoidea; order Camarodonta; family Strongylocentrotidae; genus Mesocentrotus; species Mesocentrotus franciscanus. The sequence continues at coordinate 11,307,225 of CP137666.1, read as the reverse complement.
TATCACTAGCGATATTATTTTCGATACTACATCCGCAATGAGTAATATATTTAGCATTCAAGATTATTATGTCACAACTTATTTTTGTTTTATTGAAAAGCTGATGTAGGCATATGTATTGTATTCAAACGTAACAGGCATAAGATAGTTAAGGCGTTTTTGAAGGTTAGAATGTTATTAAGTTTGAAGTTTTGTTTATAACACCCTTCCAATAATAATGCACCTTCTAAGACTGGTTATAGTTTTTGAGAAAAAAAATAGTGCTCTGGTCAGGGCCTTAGGGAATATTATGCTTATATTTTAGAGCGTATCTGGTATGATAAGTATATCTGGGTGAAGAAGGAGATAATGGAAGTTTGTTGTTTGGTAGTTGGAACATAAGTTTTATATTATGTTTTTAAGAAACAGACAGTTTGTATGAGATCAGGAGTGGAAATTTTCCGTCATTTTGAGAACCAAATTTTGCATCAGTGATATTCTGTTTCATTGAATTGAGTTTCCCGCAGAGAGGATTCAGTTGGTTTAATTAAAGAAGGAAGAGAGTCAAATGAAGAACCAAAAGCAATATGTTTTTTCATTTACTAATGAGAACTATATTTTTGGAGATCTCCTTACACAGAATATTGGAATGAGTTTTTCACGATGAATGTTGTTTGGAGACATCAATATTCATAAAATGTATGTTTCTATCACCAGGAAATAAAGAATTTTCTGTCTACATGAACCTTTCCTGGTTGCTTAATGCATTTGCCCACTGGTAACATAATACTTTCACAAGTTGATATCCCTCACCATTGGATTTTTTTGTGGTAATGTCTAAATTTCATAAAAAATAGATGATATCAGTCTGGTAGGCCTACACTGCAGGCAAGAGTCAGGACTAAAATTTAGCATGTTATTCATTTTATTACCACTCTTATATTCTCTGAAATGTTATCTTTATTGAGGGTGACTTGAAAAAGTTAATAACTTGGAAGGGAGGGGGTGCAACCTGCCACACGCTTCTACCTCTTGGTTGCTTTGATCCATTGCCGAAAATATTTTGGCACCTATCATCCCCCCCAACCACAGATACAAATCGACACCCCTGGAGGTAACTCCCATTTCCTGCAGCAAATTCCAGTTTCTGCAGCAAATTTGGAAACTGCAGCAACTTTCTGTTTCATAAAACTTTGCCGCTGACAAAAATTGCGGTAAGTGGTCATATCTACGGTAACACTTACCATAGCTCCTTGAGCTGCGCGTATGTGGTATTAAAGTGTTGTTATAGAAACCACTCAGCATCAAAATGGCAGCACTGCTAGCTATGCTGGAGCTGTGAATTCCCTGAGGAGGCATGCAACGGATATTCCGTGATAGATCAAATCCACTGGACATGTACAATGACATCGAGATGTTCAAGAAATATTGATTTACTCAAGAAGGTGTGATATTATATCATTGAAAGTTTGGAGCCCACGCTCCGGCATAAAACTAAAAGAAACAAGGCAGTGCCGCCAAGCCTGCTAGTTTTTATAGCACTAAGGTTCTTTGCTACTGGGTCAGTATTAGAATTTGGACAGCAGCGCTAAAATACATATTACACGGTGTTACTGTTAGCCGCTCAACTACGTGCAGGACCTTCCACAGAGTGGCCGAGTCTTTGACTCAACTGAGAAATGAGGTAATACATGTATATTTAATTTTTTTCCCTATTCAATCTTGACAATTAAACTGTCCATTGCATGCAGTGGTTGGTCATGTGTAGTGTATTCACTGTAGGTAACTCAAAGGATCCGTCAGTTCGTTTACGACGACGGACTAGCAAGAAAACTCCGTAGTTGTCCGATCGTCATACTCGTAGAAGAGCAAACTTCTCCATTTACTGTAATTGCGATTATTTAGGCAGAGAACGAATGATGGATTAAGATTAAGTTAACACTATTCAACGTAAGATATTCAATGTAAGATCATGCTTATTTGATCTGTAGATCTAGGGTCTTAACTCTAATCTATTAAATCAAGTGTACTCGAGCACTAACCTGATACAAGTGATAGTCATACTACTACTACTAGTACTAGTGATACAGAGTAGCCTTGGTGATAATGTAAAATATGATGATATTGATATCACCAAGCCTTAATTGGCACCCATACCTACCCATACAGTATACAGGGATGTGCCGCTCTAATCTATTTGGTTACTTTTTTGCAAAAAATCCCTAAACATGGGGTATGATTTTGTGCTGTAAAATCCCTAAAAGTGCCCCCACTTTTCAGATCTTGGCCTTAAACATGGGTTAATATTTTCTTCAGGATAATGTCTCACCCATAATCTCGCTAAAGTGAAAATTCCAAATGAAATCATTTTGCTTTTTCATTCAAAGTCCTCGCCGATGGTCGCACAGATTTATCACTATCATTAATTTGAGCTCCGCTTCTGACTAATTTATAAATTGGTAATCCCCCCCCCCCTCCTCGAGTGTACGCAAAACAAAGTCCTGTGTATGTAATAAACGAAGGATCACAACTTAGCCTATGCCACTACAACTTCCAGGTACAACAACTTTCTGTTAGCAGCAGGAAACTTGCTTTAGGGATGCCCCATTAGATATCCAGGGGGAGTAGGAAGTTTTCAGAAAAAGACCCCCCACACGTAAAAACAAATTGTCTCCTTGGAAATTAAAACATTAACAAGGGAAACGCACATGCACACACACACATCTCACTCTTCATCACCTCTCTCTCTCTCTCTTTCTTTTCCCCTCTCTGTCTCTGTTGAGAAACTCCACAAATCGTTCAAAAATAATGCAGCGTAGGAAAGATTCTTTTCTTTTTTTAATTATTTTTTTAATGCTAATACATTTTGGCGTAAATATTTACAACTGAATGATACGTGCCGTTAAAACTAAAACAATAACGATTTTTGCCGTTGCCTTTCTAACTCACAGCTTAGTTGGTCATCTTCAAAAGGTACATTAAATTGTATGTGTTACAAACATGTATACTCTGTATTATCTACTTTTGCTTTAATAACACCATGTTAAAAACATTCAGATTTGAGTAGCCAAAGAGAGATGAGAACTATCATCTTCTGGAGTAAAAGTTGATTAACCATGCGCCTGTATTTAAACTGAAGACTTACTAAAGAAACTGTTAATATTGACATAGATTGTTTCACTTTATCTTATGAATGTTGTAAAATAATCCCTTGTTATGTTGGAAGAGGATTAATTTTGAAATAAATTGTATACATCATGTAATAAATATTTATTTGACAAATCTGAACTTAAGTATATTTTAGTTATTTTATATTCATATTTATGAGATCTTTTTTAGTTCATTCCTTTTGTACAGAATTCGCACAAACCAAGGAAACCCCCAAAAGAAAGAAGTGATGATACAGTAAACAACCTCCCAGATACTGCTGACGTACTACAGTCTCCAAGACCTTCCTTTCTTGAGGACCACTCCTATTCGATACGAGATAGTCCAAGAGGGGTAAACCGGAAGTTAACAGCTGCAATGGATTGTATTGACAACTTGCAAAAGAGGTTGAAGACTAGACAACAGAAGTCTCGCCGCTTGAAGAGAAAGGTGTCATCCCTTCAAGGGATTGTTGTAACCCTTGAGAAAAAGAATCTAGTGTCTGCCAACAGGGCAGAAATGCTGTCTAAGACTTTCTCAACTCAAGTGTTCCAGCAGCCTTAATGGAAAGGATGGTGAAAAACAAACTGTAAAGGTGGAGGAAGTAAAGGTGGAGGAAGCAAGTAAGCAAGGAGAGAGTGTAGTTTGTGCCTTAATGCTTGATGAAATGGCCATTAAGCAGCACATTGATTGGGATGGGTACAAATACTTCAGATGGATATGCAGGCATCGGAGTGGGGGTCAAAGATGATACCACGCCAGCAGCCCGAGATGCTCTTGTCTTCATGGTCATGCGCTGAACAGTAATTGGAAATTGCCTATCGCATATTTCCTAATTGATGGCATGTCAGGCAAGGAAAGGGCCAATCTTGTAGAGCAGTGCCTGGTTTGTGTGAAAGATGTTGATGTACACTGTGTCTCACTCACTTGTGATGGTCTATCTTGTCATTTTACCATGCTTGAGCGACTCGGAGCATCAATGACTCTTCCAAACCTAGAGCCTTCATTCCCACACCCAGCAGACAACAGTCATCGTGTATTTGTTCTGTTAGACATATGCCATATGCTAAAAACTTATAAGGAATACTTTGGCATCAGGTTAAGTGAACACTTTTCCTGTAGGACAGAAGATTTCATGGACAGCTATTGCAGAGCTCCATAAGGTGCAAGAGGAACAAGGACTTTGCCTTGGGAACAAACTGAGAGCTTCACACATACAATGGCACAGGCAAAAAATGAAAGACAATCTAGCGGCCCAGACAATTAGCTCAAGCGTTGCAGACACAATCAAGTTTTGTGCAAAAGACTTGAAGCTTCTCCAGTTTAGAGGGTCAGATGCTACAGTGGAATTCATAAGAATTATCGATCGACTTTTCAATTTGATGAATTCTCAGAATCCTCTAGGTCTCCACAACAAAGCACCTCTGAAGAAGGAAATTAATCTGGATGGCGGGAATTCTTACAACAAGCATACACCTACTTGTCTCAACTAACACACAACAATGGGGAGCCAATGCATTGCTCACAGAAGAAGACGACTTTCATTGTGTTCATGGCTGGCATTCGTAGTATGCAAGGAATGTTTGACTCGCTCATGAAATCTGAAGCTCCTAAATTGAAGTATCTCCTGACTTACAAGCTGTCTCAGGACAATCTCGAGCTCTTCTTTTGTGTGGTCAGATCTGCTAATGGAAGCAACAATAATCCCACTGCATGTCAGTTTGCATTTACCAACAAGAGGCTCCTTGTGCTCCTTGTTCATCACGAGATACAAGGGCAAAATAGAAACTGCACAGCACAAGGCAAGACACCAATCCTGTTTGTATCCAGTGCCAAGCCATGCATCAAAGCAGAAAACCTTGATGAGGAACTGGAAGGCAGAGACATGCTACTTCTCCGCAAGTATGATCTTGAAGAACGCCAGCCATGCAAAGATGAACACGATTACATCTCTGAACCGTCATCCGTTAAGCATGCAGCAATTGGGTATATCGCAGGGTAAGTGGTACAAATGGCTAAGCGAAGAACACCATGTCACGAATGCCAAGCTGCTCTGACGTCAGGCAAGGTGAATGCAGGTGGTGGTCTGCTGACAAGGAAGAGTAGAGGGGGACTCATCAAGCTGTCAGAAGATGTTGTAAGAGTATGTAACTCCACAGAACGTTGTTTTCAGGGACTTTTACACGCCAAGCAAGGGGCTTTACCCCAATCTCATGGCATTTCATTTGCCCTGGCAACTGCTGTTCTGCACGATGTGGCAGGAAAGCAGATTTTCGTCCAGCCGAGTGACCACATGTCCGATAGTCCGCCGGATCACAATCATATATTTGTTTTGATTAAGTGTATAGCATCATGCTTTGTGAAAATTTGCATTCATCGTCTGGCCAAATGCTGTCATGAAAAACTTGGTGTACCCAAATAAGGAAGCACCTGTCAAAGTTGATCTTGTTCAAACATCGGTAAGTGAACACGATTGTGAATTCAAGTAATCAATTCAAATTTTGTGTCTTTCCACTCACGTACAATTTCAAAAGGTCTTTCCAGGTAATTCCACATGAGAGAAAATTACAAAATTACAAACAGCATCTATCAACATCTCGGAAGAAGATTCTCAAGACACCTAATCTTAGTCCCTAATACCAAAATAGTAAGTTAGTTTTAAGTATTCTATAATTCTAAGATATCATTGTAACTGTGATGGTGAAATGTGTTAACCTTTTCATCAATGATTTCCGTAGCTTGCCAATCTGATTTAGTTAGCAGCTTTGGGCTGAAGTTTGAACCAATTTGGGATTTTGTTAATGTCAAGTGTTTTCCATAAAATATTCCAGGATTTCGTTAAATTTCTTGAGTTATATGTTCTATTTTTAGTATACCGGGTATATATGCCATTGAGCAACCCTACAGATAAACATCCTGGTTCTCTGTTGAGTAAAATGTACAAATAGTGAAGTAAGGCATTCCATTGATATTTGGAAATGCACAATTTTAGCAATCCAGACTATTTGGCTGGTAACAGTCACTAAAATTTTACTATCACTTCAAAAGAAAGCTTGCTGGGGCCCGCAGACCTGGCTCATGATGGCATACAGCGGATCAATGAGCAGCAGCTGGAAGCATGTGTGAGTTGCCAACTTACATATTGGATAGCAGAACGCATCATCAGGGCTATTTGCCTGAATGCCTCCCATAATTGTGAAAATAGACATCAATTTCATTTTAAAGGGAGTAGTCCTCATATGCAAAATCTCCCCAATATGTGTGCGCTGTCGTCTACGGGGCTATGAAAAGAGACTAATTTACGCGGCGGAACAAAGGTCAAACTTTTGTTCGCGAAAAAGAAAAAAAAAGAATTAAATACGACCTTTCCTAAGTAGCGAGTATTGTTTAATGGATCTTTTTGAAATTGCAGTTTGATTAGGAAAGGAGTATATAAAAGAACGAATGAAAAATGAATGATAAATGTGAGCCATAGATATAGAACTCTGTACAGCAATTTGTATTTGAAATTAACAATGTGTGTCAACCATTCAATTTTCCATGCAGGTCATCAAGTTTCCTACAGTGAAGATGAAGTCAGGGACCAACAACTGAATTTCTAAAAGATTGCAAAATTTCCTAAAATCATAGGTGCAGTTGACGGGACACTGACATGTGTGCCTCCATGGAGCACCACTGGGACCCGACGAGCATGTGTCATTAATCGTATTAATCATATTCGATGAATGTCCAGCTCATCTATGATTACAGATACAAAATAACTAACTGTGTAGCTCGATGGTCTGGTAGTACACAAGACAGCATTTTTTAAAAGTCTTGGCACATTTTTCAAATAACAATTTTTCAGTGTACAATACATGGGTATTGCATTGCTAAAATTGAAATCTAAATGATATAAAATATGCATATGATATACTTCAACGGCACTCACTTTATCGAATATATATATACATGTTTATATATATATCCAATAATTGCGTTATAAGGATAACACAAATCAAAAGTTCATATGGAGCTGTGTGAATAAAGAATACATAATACTTCTGTTCTGCATCACTCAACTAAAAATTATCCTTAATCTGGGAGAACGATTGGCAAATGTCCTTCAACGCCTCCAAATGTTTCCAAATGAAAATAACCCATAAAAAGAAACCAGTTCAAGCCAAGTACAGGTTGGGTAACGTCACTCTGGAAGCAGTGCAACACCACCCCTACCTGGGTGTAGAGTTATCAAATGGCCTCAGTTGGTCAACACTCATTGACCAAACTTCATCAAAGGCAAACAAGATGTTAGGACTATTAAAGAGAAATCTGCATTCCTGCAGCACTCGCACTAAGAACATAGCATACAAATCGCTAATTAGGCCAAAATTAGAGTTCTGTACATCTATATGGGACCCACAGCATAAGTCAGACCAGGACAAACTAGAAAGGATACAGCGCAGAGCAGCTACATTCACGAGGGACTATGACAGGGAATCAAGTGTTACAAAGATGCTGGAAAATCGGAAATGGGAAACTTTGAAAGTCCGCAGAACCAAAGCCAGACTAACAACATTGTATAAGGAGACACATGGAGAAACACCCAGCAACATATCGACCTACCCTCAGCTCCCAAACTCAAGTAGATGCAGGTATAAAACAAGACAAAGGGGAACTTATAAATACCATGTCATTAGTTCCAACAAGGACTGCTACCGGCATTCCCTGTACCCGAAGACAGTCCCTGAATGGAATCATCTAGATGAGGAAACCAGAAACTCACCCGATGTGAAAACATTCAAAACCAAATTGGACTCATTAGATATTAATAACCTTGTAGCCGAAGCACACTTCAAAATTTAGGCGTGTTTGGCATTTGACCCTAACCCTACGTACGCGACAACCAGATGCTGGTGATTGTACGTCACGGACAGATACAGATACAGATATCACAATGATTATTTCAAAGTTTCCATTACAACTTATCATTAACAAGAATGTGCTACATATATTCCATTTTTTTCTCTATACCCCGGTATACTCTTCCTCCTTGTGTACAGAGCAGCAATGGGACTCTCCATGGAATTCTCCTTGGTGATTCTGGGTACCTTCTTCATTCCTGGATCATGACCCCTTTCCTTCATCCTGCTAATAAGGCTGAAAAAGCCTTTTATCGGTAAGTAAATTAAAGTAACATCATTTTCTGCTTCTCATAACCAACTTAAAATGAGGGTGGAATTCCCCTTTACCCTAGAGATACATCACACACAACACTTCTTTCCAAGGTGATGGAGTGTACTGGCACATATGAAGGCAAGTGGCACAGCTGCGATATTGAGTGCGTATTAAATATTGGCATCATATAATCAAATACGTTATAAAAAATAACATGTCTTGTTTAACTGCTTACATCAAATACAATGATGAGGTAAATTAATAGGAAATGTTCACACTAGTTGAATAATAATCTAATGTTAAAAAATGATTTGTAAACACTATATTAATTGCACTAGATTTGCACACTTGAATATAGAAAGGATGTATATTATTACAAAGGGAATAAATACTATTACTTGGGAATGAAATATATACATGTTTCATACCTGCCAACATTTGAAAATAAGAATTAGGAATTTCTAGCATAAGAAAACTGTACCCTTAACAGGCGTTCGCATGGCCTTACCATGGCCATCTATGCAGCGGCAGTGTGACTGGCAATACGTGGTAAATCTGTACAAAAAAAGCGAATACAAATCGCTGCTCGATCATGCAGCCATTCAACGCACGCTACGCGAACTCTCAAATCGCGGCTCATGATAAAACAAGCTAAATTTGGCTTTAAACAAATTTTTAAAATGAATTTTGAAAAATCAGAATATTCTGAATTTGTAGGTCCTAAAAATCCAGAAAATCAGAATATTCTGGATAATTCAGAAGGGTTGGCAGGCATGATGTTTATGTACTGTATATAAATCTTCTCCCTGTAATTTTGTTTAATCCTAGTAAATATTCTTCTTGCACAAGTCATTTCATTATTTATCTAGTGCCCACAGCTCTACAAGGGTTCTCATCGAGCAGGCAACGGGCAATTGTAAAACAAATTTCGCTGCCCAACTGCAAATGAGTCCCATCCATGCCAAGGATGTCATCATGGCATGCGCGGTTTTGCATTATATCAGCAAATATCTCTGCCAGCCTGAATTTCCATTCGAACTAGACAACAACGATGATGATATCATCCCAGATCTTCCTAATGGTGTGAATGGTCTAGCCGTGTGTGCACAGCTCGTCAATAATTTCTTTAACTGAATACAATGTATTACATAAAATATTGTAATAGAATTACCCCTTTTATAATACATACGATTTCTTCTCCAATAAACCGGTCACCTGCCTAAAATGGTGTATTTCACACAATGTACATTACTTTCTTTTAAACTTTTATAGACTTCCACATGTGTAGACTAAACAAATGTTTTCTTGATGTGGTACTTCCTGTTCTACATCCACTTCTACCACCCCTTCCTCTTCTCCTTTCTCCTCTTCTATCTCCTCCATCTCCATCATCCCTGTCAAAAGTAATGTCGCAGATTTGTTCTGACTTCCTTCGCCATTCTGAAGAAGAAAAAAATGAGGGATGTCTGTTTATTCATTGAAAGATTTTGTGTTATCATCCCTCCCCTTTTGTTTTGTTGGGGGGGGGGAGCAGGGAGGGTTAACCCAATTCTGACTGGGGGGGGGGTCCCCCTTCCCTTCCCTGTACAAAATCCATGACTGCTGTGCAACCGCTGCAGGTCATTACTTGTTTATTCGTGACTTTTTCTTTTCAAGTGTCTGGCAACTTTTGAGGCAAAGTTTGCAAATATTGGTTAATCTGTTGCAAGGTCACACCAAACTATTGTGAAATAGTTACAACTATGATCTTCATTATCACATGCCTAGATGCACTAACTTTTATGTTACAGTGATATTCCAATTATATGTTAATAATGCACATGTGGGAACTACTGTCTTTCCACATGATTCATGTAAAGATTAATATTATCTCATTTTTTAAAAAATGGGTGTTTTATTTTGTTTGATTATATTTTTAGCTGTATGGATTTCTGTTATCATATCCATATCTATCTGAGAAATGGACTTTACATGAAAAAATGGTCATAAGACATATCGCTGCTGGGGTGACAAAACCTCGTATTAAACTCAACAAAAGTTAAATGTTCAGGAGAGTAAAAAATATGGCTGCCATAACACTGTATCCAATGGGATAGGCTTCCCTTTGACTTGGTGTAGTGGCTTCATTTTTGGAGATAGAGAGCTGGGATTAGGATAGGTCATCATCTAGTCATTAAAATAAAAAAAGTGATTTTCCCCAAATTTTGAGATACAAGGTCTTGTCACCCCAGCGACGATATGTAATTGTCAAAAGCGAAAGAGCACATAAACTCATTCTTTGTTATTATTAATGATAGCTGAATCTCATAAACAGGTATAGGGTATACTTACATTTTCTTCAATAAATCACGGCCGCTGGTACTGCATGTTTGTGTCAGTTTGTACTCATACTCACGCAGACGACGTTTTTTTGCAAAAATAGAGCGCCAGTGCAATTAGGCTAGTTTGCGACCTATCAATTAATTATTGACTATATCAACTTATTAGTTTTATGAATCGGAATTCTACGACTATGGCAAAATGACATAGTCGTAGGATTTGTTATACCGTAGATATCAAATTTGTTATTGTTGTAAGTCAAAAGTTTTATGAAACGGGCCCCTGGACCTATAAAAAGTAAATAGCTTTTACCACAGGTCTATCACATTTCATTCCTCACTTTAATGACAAAAATTTCATATTGACTAAAGGTTTTTATGTCCACATCATACATTTGCAATAACCAAAGACCTTTATAAGATTTTAATCCTCTCGGACATGTCACAAATACATAAATGATTTGGTGATGTCACAAACAGAATATGAACTAAAGCTTAATTGCATATTGATTATATCAATCTATGCCTCAACATGAAGGTACAATATGTACAAAAAACTTGTTTCTCCTATGAAAAATCAAACATAAAATGTAAGAATCCGACTGAAATACCAGACACAATAAGCAGCACCGCAGTTGAAGCAACAACCCTCCATACAACACCCTGGAGATAGCGCATACCCCAGTCATGCACATAGCCAGGATTGCGACGGGAGGCGAGGAAGTCCACCTGGTTGCGGTTGTTCTGGTAGCCCATACGGTACCACGGAGGAAGGTTGGAGTTGCCCGGTAGAGGGAAGGAACGGTTCAGGGTACGACGTTCCATCTGGTGCCGGTTCTCAAATTGGCGCGGGAAGAGCTGTTTCACAGCGGATGTCAGTTCTGTGGGTAGGAAAAAATAATCACATAGGATAGCACTACAGCCCTATGTAAATAAACAAAACTCACGTACAGACTAGTTAATCCAACATCCTAGAACTGGCAAACACGTATTAAGTCCAAAATAAACTTATTAAAATCTAGTTGTGTTTAATTAATTTTTTTAATTGCATTAAAGACTATCTTTTCATACTGGTCGCCCCTGGCCATCAGAGCTCTATTACTTTGCCTACCTATTTGTAGGTGAAATAAGCCAATCTGAATAATTTTGATCATACAAATTTTCTTCTATGGTAACAAATATTCCCATGCACTTCATTATGACTCCTTCCTGCACACCCTTAAAATGAACATAAACTGATACAGCCCCTATCAGACATTATACGGTAAACTGCTTCAAGAGGACACTACAGCACATGCAACATTGCATGCAATAAAGGACTATAGGCGTGTCGGTACTGTAGTATGTGCTTTTCAGTATCAACAATTTTTGATGCAAATTATGCTTACATCAATGTATTTTGCCACAACACTTTTTCTAAAGCAGTTTATGGTATTATATCTGAACACAACTTGAGAGTGATACTCACGATCATGCAGCTTAACGTTCCTGATGGTAGTCCGGCAGAGTGGACAGGGGGTGACCACTGGGTGGAAGCGAGTCACCTGACGCAGGCAGGGCTCACAGAAGATGTGTTCACATGGGAAGCAAGTGTGGGGCTGGTAGTAGATATCCAGGCACACGGAGCATGTGGTGACCTCCCGCAGTGAGCTACCAGCACAACGTGGTCCAAGCAGTGAGTACAGGCCTGCTGCACTGATGTCCTACATCGAAAGATATCAGACCAATGATAATGAACAAATGTGCACCATAAGATCAAGCTGGAAAGTAAAGAATAGTATCACATACAACACATATAATTATCCATCTTCAAGAATCTCAATGAACAGAATTTATGGTGGTCAATCCATTTGATAACTGACCTCTTTTGATAGTTTAAAATGATTATGCAATGGATTTTTAATTGCCAGTCATCTATAGTACTTTGATCTCTATTTTATAATCCTACACATGCTTGGTGTTGCATGGTTAACCAATTTCCCACATTATCCAAATGGTAAAATGTTATGGTCCATTAACATTTTCATTTTTTCAAGAGTGCCAAAGTTGAAAAATATCTGATTACTTTGATGGGCATGCATTAGTCTTTACCTGAATGGCTGATTCTTCCTCAGCTCCAAGTGTCTGTCTTTCCAACCATCTCTCGTACCTCCTCTGTTTCCTTCTCTCCTTTTTCTTCCTGTTCCTTTCTCTTCTCTGCTCTCTAGGACTCCTCTGCCTTGCACCACATGGTATATTCTCCCTCGGATGATCCGCTACCATGATATCATCATCATCATCATCTGAGTCTCTACCATGTGTGCCTTGGGCAGCAAGAGACATTTCTCTCTGTGTGGGTGTGGTTCTGCCAGGTTGTTCTGAAGATGGAAGGACTGGTGAGTAAAGGCTTGAGGTGAACTACCAGAAGGAGTAGGACTCCTGGTTCTATCTAAATAAAATGTACTGGTAATGAGTGGCCTAAGGAATGCTGGACTGTTCTTAAAGATGTTGGCAGAAATATCGGGTGATCTGGAGTTGGAGACGGTTGTAGAACTAGAACTGCCACTTGGAGATGACTGACTTGGGCCATATTGCACTCTTTCATCATGGCTATCATCATCATCAGGCTCGTCTGAACGGTTATCATATTGCCATGTGTGCTCTTGCTGATTTTGTCTTTGGTTTTGATTTCTATAAGGACTAAAATTATCACTGGATGTACTTGGTTGGGATGCTGTCAAGTGGTTTTGAGCCGCCCTATGTTTTAGTCTATTAGTGCCTGCAACATAAGCAACACTTCTCTCTTTGGATGAATTTTTCATTGTTGAATCAGAATCATTTCTTGCATGTCCGCTATCTATTCCAAATGGCACATACTTATCAACAGGAACAGTTCCTCTGACTACCCTATGGCGGACACTATCAAGATCACCTGACTGAAAACTAAAAATGTTTTGTAATGATCCTGCAGTAGGTCTTCCTATTCTACAATTAGAAGATGAGGGTTGATGGGGTTGTTCTGCTGATGAACTTGTTCTGCTGCAGCTAGTGACATGGTGTATCTGCTGTTCCAAAGGCTGGGATACAGACACAGCTTTTTGGTAGTTGGCCGAGACGGGTAGGTTGGACAAAATCTCCTCGTCTGATGCTGAGGAGAATGTCTCTGGCAAGAATTGTCTTGAGGTTTGGTCCGTTAGCAAAGGCAAGAGAGATGCTGAAGTGACAGGGACGGCTGAATCAATGTCTGATGAATGGGGAAGACTCTCTGCTCCTCCTACTGATGTTTCTGTCTGTGCTGAAGAAGTTGTTTCATCAGGGTCGTTGCTCTGGCTAACATCTCGTGGGTTTTGAGGCATGGGACGAATCCTGGCAACAATGGGTGAAGAAGACTCGCAATCAACACGGCTCCTCATGACGTGAATGCGAGATACTTTTTTACTGCTGGCATGTAGCTTGTAGGGTGTGACAAAGTCAAATGAACCAAGACGACCATGACATTTAGGGCACGACAGCTTTCCCTTTTTCCACTGGAACTGCAAGAAAAAAAGCCAGAGAAATAAAAGTATTAAAGAAAAGTCATAACGTTGCGCTTACAGGTATTAATCTGTTCTAATTGTGTGCCACTTGTTTCCTTTTCATATTTTGCAGAGATGTGAAGAAAAAAAAGACACAACTACAAAAAAAGCAAGGCTTACCCTCCTCCCAGATATAGTCACAAAGAAGAATGAAGTGATATTTTCACTTGCAAAACCTTATTGTACATCCTCACAACATGTACATGAACATGCACATTGATTTCATGATTGACTACAAATACTAAAAATACATTACATGAGCATTTGGGAAATTTCCTATTTCTCCATATTTACTGATGCAGAGTGCTTAATATCTAGTGTACAGCTGTACATGTAATTGACCGAGAAGGTACATAGAGCATGAAACCCAAGAGAGAAAGTGCTGCCAAAGAACCCTGCTAAAAAGTGATTTGATACTCATATGGGAGGGCATTTCAAGTCCCTTGTACCTTTGGGTCAGAAGTGAATGACATGTCATGGCTACAAGAATTGGTTCATACATTTACATGTACATGTTTATGTTCACCATTATCAGTGTGAAATTTAACGGACACTTTAATAACGTATTCGAAAGTATTTATTGATCTCTTTTCTTCATATTTTCATTGAAAACAAGGCTAGGGATTGTCCTTTTAAACTTGAGAAAATTTCATATTTCAGTACTGGTACTTATCCCCCAAATTGCATGTAGTTTGCTACTTAATAATAAACAGTTTGTTTCATTTACATGAATGAGCTAAAGAAAAGGTGATACTTTTTTTTTCTTTATCATACCAGGATCTCAATGCCTTTCAAATACACTGTTAATGATTTGTTTTTACACTCGGTGCACATGTAGGTTAACTAGGTATTAGTACTACATACATGTCCTTTGTCTATAAAACATACATTTTAACTTTTTAAGAGACTAATGCATGGAACTTGCAACTATTTTGTTATTAGCAGCATACTGTAATGAGTTATCACATGACATGATTCTGATGTCACATAAATGAACATTCCACACTGTAAAAAAGCTAGAACTTACTGTATGTTGGCAACCTTAGTTTAAATGCCATTCCATTTTCA
Source organism: Mesocentrotus franciscanus (assembly GCA_037976565.1). Taxonomy (NCBI): domain Eukaryota; kingdom Metazoa; phylum Echinodermata; class Echinoidea; order Camarodonta; family Strongylocentrotidae; genus Mesocentrotus; species Mesocentrotus franciscanus. The sequence goes on along the minus strand of CP137666.1, from coordinate 11,292,002 downwards.
ACTTTCAAAGTTTAAGTGAATGTATTTATAGTACTTTAAAGGTACTATGTCCAATTTGCAAGTCAAAAAAATAAAAAGGTTAAATTCCAACGGCATTTGAAAGACAATACTTATTTAGAACTTCCCTCAAAAAAGAAAGGGTTTGAAAATGGCTTTTTGTGGGAAAATAACGACCATTAGTTGTCGAATCAGCATAAGTGATTGCAATCACCTAAGTAATAGTCTGATTTTCAGACCCTTGTACCGAATGGTCGTACGTTTTGTGCTGCACAAAGATTCAATCAGTTTAATTTTGGCCATTACAAGTAGTGGGTTATTGATGTAGACAAAAGCTCATGTACCCTTTACAGCTCATTTTATGTATGTTATTACCACAGAAAAAAAGATGTCAGTCAGTCACTCAATAGTGTCTGACAGTGAAGTCTAGAAAGTAAATGGGTTTCCTTGCATAATTTGAATACTAGGACACTGCTAATGTTTAAATTTCACAGATAGGACATACATGACATATTCATAATTCCTGCAAAGTTCTACAGAATTTGATGTTGGCTGCAAAAGGGACATAGTGGGTGGTATTCGATAGCGCGAACTAAGTTAAGCTTGGCTTAACTAGTTCACACTTTTATGGAGTGCCTGTTGCCAACTCATTTTCCCTGTACAGATTATTTTAATCCTGCAATGAAAAGTGTCAAAAATTAATTTTGCAATGAAATGGGAAGAAAAGATAATATGAATATGAACTGAATTTCAATAAAGTCTTTGGTAGATTATCTTTGTCATGAATATTGAAGGAGGAAGATGAAACCTAGCATTCCATAGAAGTGTGAACTAAAATTCTTGTTTAGTCTGGACTTAGTCCCGGCTTAACTTAAGAGAATACCACCCAGTATCTTTACAGGTACATCTCAGATTGAAATGTCTGATCAATACATACATCAGTTACTTGTATTAACAGCACATCTAAAATAATTTGTCAGCCTCAAAATACGAGGTACAATACATGACATGTATACATGACATGGACCATAGATGTGTGGCACTGAAAAATATTAGCCTAAATAAGTGCAAAGGTTAGTAGTTCAACTGAAATGCTGTTGTTTACAAGTATGAATATGAAATGTAAATGGTGAAATAAATAATACAAACCTTATCTAATGTTCTCTGAACCCAAGGAGGCGTCGAGTCTTCCTTGATAAACCATAGTGGGTTGGGTCCGGCTAAGACCTGGCCATATGGAGCAAGTACACCATTAGACGACCCACCTGTCTTCCCTTGGGTGAGGAGTGCAAAGCTCTTGGCCGAGCCCTGCACGCTGCTGGCTAGAGTCCATGTCGGAGAGGCTGTGGCTGATTGGCCCTGTAGACATTCTGGTACAGTGCTAACTGCGTCCTGGTGATGATTGGTACTTGTATTGAGGACACAAGAGCTATCAAACAACTGCTGTCTACAAAGTCTACACCTGTATGTTACCCTCTCCCCTGTCCTCTCCATGATGCCTTCCTGAAAAGTAAACAAGAGCAACACCGATCACCGCCCTGCTCGCACTAAGACGCTTTCTATAACTACATCTACATGTCATATAGTATTTGGGGTGTAACAACAGTCGTTGGCTCCACACAATGCAGGCTTATTGTAATTGGGTCAAGGCTCCCTACAGGAAGAATACACAAAATCCATGGGTTGAACTCTATGAACTTGGAATTGCTAGGGGTATAGACTATAGAGTGTGAATCATCACAGGATATAGGCCAGTAAGACAAGCTTGGAGGAAACAGAAGTCATCCTTCATCTATCTCAAGTATGTACATACAGACATGGAATGGATAGAGTTGAAGAGGAAGGGCAGTAGGAGGGCATACATTTGTTTGTACATGGATTCTCTCAAACCATCTCAATATGGTGTAGCAAAGCAAAATAAATGTTATTATTGAATGTCCCACACACAAATGAACACACAAAAATGTGTAGTATCTTGTACTACATCTGAGGCTTTTCTGAGCAGAATATATGTAAATTGTACCCTATATACACATGTACATTATATGAGGGGATAACATACAGGACAGGCTCCAGTATTTACCTACTTTTGACACCCTCTTCCCCTAAATTATTGATGATGATGATGATGATGATGATTATGATGATGATGATAATAACAATAATGATAATAATATTAATAAAAGAAATAGCAATGTAATACAATTAACTACATGAAGTGACCAAGGGTTTTACCATTAGTCTACATATCGATACATGTACAAAAGATTGATGTTTATAAATAAATTTTGCCAACCAGTATCAAATGTGCAACTTGGTTTTTGCTTGTTTATTTTAGTTTTGTTGCTATTTTTTCTTTATTTGTTTTTAGCCATTACCAAAGTGATTTTTAAAATATTTCTCTCAGAGAAGTGTATCATGGTCTAGAAGTGGAATTGTAGTTTCCCATATATTCATTTTCAATATGAATTAGACATTTCAGGAGTGACACATACTTCAGCACTGCTGTGTGGCACAATAAATCTTGACAAATTTATTGTCCATATACATAACGTTTTCAAAATGCACTGCAACTTGCATTTGGTTGGAGTAATGACATTGATTAAAGTCATCAAATTTATGCTTATGCCCTTTAATACATATATATAGGTACTTGTATATGAGGTATTTGTTAGATAAAGTTTTCATCTTTTATTTCCACCATCCAGGATTGCATGAAAAATTAATAAGTTCAGACACACATGTACACCTGTACACATGTATTTAATTGGTTAAAAATTACACTGCTGTCTTTTCTTTAGAACATGACACTGTTCTTGCTTTATTGCTTATATTATATTGAGATCGTTTGCAATTCACTACAAAAAGGGTAACCATAAGAGTAATCACTACAGATACAGGAATACAAAATTATTTTTATTTCAATTCAATCTACAAAACTTTATGGTCACATACAGTAGGGCTCTGTATCACAAATTTGCAATGTTAATTTGATAAAAGTTTGTTCTAGCTAGCCTCTAGGTATGCAGTGTACTTCTGTAAAGTTGAGTTTGCCCGAGTACTAAAAATACATGTAGGTGTGAGAGGCAGGGCAAGGGAGGGAAGGGGGAGGGGGAAGGGGGAGGGAGAGCGGGAGGGGGATAGGAGAAGGAGGACAGGAGAGAGGGAAAGGGAGAGAGGGAAAGGGAGAGAGGGAAAGGGAGAGAGGGAAAGGGAGAGAGGGAAAGGGAAAGGGAAGGGGAGAAGGGGAGAGGGAGAGGGTAAGGGAAGGAGGAGACCCCCAATGCATTTTGAAACTTGTATTCAACATACCAATATTCAGGCAGCTATTTCTTGTCACATTTCAAATATGATATAATATGATATAATAACAAAGCAATCCTTTTCAAGGAAAAAGTTCTACTAATGTACAATATTCTTCCATATGTAGTAAACATACAAAGGCTGAGAGAGCGCACAAATCATTTTTTATCTTTATCAGCTCTCAATCTTCTCTTTCTTTTTAAATATATCCATAAGTTTAATCTTAGAAGCTGAATTCCAGCAACGTTGATGAAAATTTCCAGTCCCAATGAGGGACACCATGGTAACTTCATTACTAATGGAGAATACACTTGGCACAAACATACATTTTAATCACTCAAGTCAACTCTCTAACACTCATGCACATGCACACATCCACATAAAACATACCTGTACATGTGCAAGAGTCAAAGAGTATTTGGCAAAATGGGCCCAGTTTTCCTCACAACTTCATTCAGGGTGCTAGACTGGGTTTTCCATCAAGTTTATGAACATGTGTACATGTACACTGTATATTCACAACTTTGTAAAAAAAATTTAAAAAATTCAAGTCCCCATGCTTACAATGAATTATCATATGTATGCATGTACAAGTACATACAATGTAGACTAGATCTTTCAGGAATTAGTTTAGGGGTGGTTCCTGTGCTTTTCAGTTCACAGGAGCTCTTTAGTTAATTAAGGATATATGGTGTTATATATTATAAGTGTGATTTTCTCACAAATATATTAAGTATACATCTATACATTGTACATTTGATTGCTTTTTACCACAGCTATAGCTGTTTCAATTTACCAGAGCACTTTTGGATCTTTCGAGAGCTATATCGCTCACCACTCCAATGTACTTTTTTCACTGTGATCAACACATGGTGAAAACTCCAGCTCCCAGATAACATGAACCCCTGTACACATGTAATGCGTTTAATGAAAGCAGAAATTCAGAGAAAAAAAAGGCAAAATAGACAATTACAGAAATATCAGACAATAAGAAAATCATGTTTTAAATTCTTATTGACAATAATCTAGAAAACTACTCAATGAAGGCAAAATAACAATTCATTATAGGGAACGTGTTTCTGATGTCAATTCCTCACTTTTCATCAAGTGAGTGTCAAAGCTTAAATGTGCACTGAAGACATTGAATTGCTGAGCATTGGAGTTAGACCTTACTACTTACCTAAAGAGTTTACGCAAATTTTTTTCACTATTGTGTACATACAACCCAGATCTAATGTCACTGCCGCAGCCACGGCAATATCAGAAGTGGTACAGCGATTGGAGACGAAATCACCAGATGCAGTTCAGATGATCATAGGGGACTTCAACACTTGCGAGTTGGACACAACGTTACCCCAGTACTACCAGTACATCGATATCCCGACTAGAGGTGAGCGGACGCAAGACAAGTGCTACGGTAATGTCCACAACGCTTATAAAGCTGTCGCGAGACCTCTGATTGGAAACTCAGATCATAACATTGTTGAATTGATACCAGTACAAACAAAAACTTATAAGATTCAAACCCAACGAGGTAAACATGAAACAGTGGAATGAAGCGAATACTGCTGCATTGCAAGCCTGTTTAGAATGCACAGACTGGGAGGTATTAGTCGAACAGTCGTTTGATAATACTACTGAAGTAGTGAGTTCTTATGTAAGATTCTGTGAAGATATGTAGATACCTGAGAAATGTATTAAAATGTTCCCAAATAACAAACCATGGATAGATAAAACATGTACATGTAAGTCGTTCTTGGTAGACAAATTGAATGCCCATAACAGAAATGATATTGAGCAAAGGAAAGAAGTTCAGAGAGAGTTTAAAAAGTACATGTACGTAAGAGGAAGAGAGAGTATGGGTCTAAGATGGAACATAGCCTAGGTACACGAGACTCTAAGAAAGCATGGGGAAGTTTTAGGAAAATTACAGGGTACCAAAAGAAAAACACTCTCGCTTCTGTCGTAAACCCCAAGTTGTGTGTCGAGAATTTGAATAACTTTTTTTCACGTTTTGATGTAGAAGTCGACAGGAATATAGTGGAGTTGTCAAACATTAAGGAGGAAATTTCATCACATGTTACAGAAGACGATCATCAACGAACAGGATGTTAGGAAGGCGTTATACTCTGTTAAGTGTAGTAAAGCTATGGGTCCTGATGGATTAGGTGGTAAAGTTTTAAAGTCATGTTGTCAGCAGCTGTCAGAGGTTTTTCACCTGCTTTTTCAGTGGTCAATGGATATCCACTCAGTCCCATTGCTTTGGAAATCAGCCATTATTTCACCAGTACCAAAAATATAAAAACCAAAGATTTGAATGATTACCGACTTATAGCATTAACACCAATAATCATGAAATGTTTTGAACGTGTCGTTAAAGGTATCTTGATGGAGGAAACAAAGGCATTTACTGACCCACTGCAGTTTGCCTATCAAAAGAATAGGGGAGTTGATGATGCTGTTGCTGTTTTGTCACATACAATTTTAAGTCACCTTGAGGAACCTACGACATATACATGTATGTAAGGGTGTTATTCATTGATTTCTCCTCTGCTTTCAATACGGTTGTGCCCCATATACGCTGTATCATGACATGAATATTAACCCAAACCTGTTACTTTGGATAGGTGACTTATGATGTCAAACAGGTCTCAGAAAGTGAAGTGTAAGGATATTCTCTCACAAACAAGGATCTTAAACACAGGTACTCCGCAAGGTTGTGTCCTCTCGCCTACATTATTTACATTATTCACAAGTGAAGTAGAAAACCAGACAAATTCCTGTTGGAAAGTTGTGAAATATGCAGACGACACTTGCATAATTGGTTTAATTACAGATAGGAATGAGGACATGTACAGAACCAAGGTGGACGATTTTGTTATGTGGTGTAAACAAATGTCACTGATCCTTAATATTAAGAAAACAAAAGAAATGATTGTGGATTTCAGGAAAAAGGATAATGTCATTTTGCCGTTGGCTATTGATCAAGATGATATAGAGATGGTTTCAAACTACAAATATCTAGGAACCCACATTGACAAGGATTTCAGTTGGAATACCAATACTCAAACCATTGTGTCAAAAGTTAACCAAAGGTTATACCTCCTAAGGAAATTGAAAACATTCAATATCAGAAGGGAGACTCTTCTCTTCTTCTATGATAGCATCATCAAACCAATTATCTCCTTCACCTGTCTTGTCTGGTTCTTTGGTCTCACCTCTCAAAATAAAATAAAACTGATGAGGGTAATGAAAACTGCAAGTAAGGTAATTGGCTTACCGGTTAAACAACTCGAAGAGATACCATGTAGCTGAATCAGCTGTAATTGATAAGTTCAATCACATCATTGAGGATGAAACTCATCCTCTACATAGGCATATTTTTTTCAACAAATCAGGACGTGTCCGCTACCGAAAGTCAAAACAAATAGATTCAGGGGGTCATTTCTCATACGTGCCATGACACTGTACAATGACAGGTTCAGGAGGTAATTGTTAATTATTAATAATTAGTTACAGAATCAGTTATTAAGGATATAGGGATGTACTGCACATTTATTTAAACTCTGCTAATCTGCCTATTTAATCATATAACGATATTACCAGTAGTGATCTCTCTAACATGTATGTCTATGGTTGTACTTTGTGTGTAATTATGTTTCTATACCAAAGCCTATACCAGTCTGTACTCATATTCTATTGTGTGTTGTATTTATTCCTGATTTTGTATTTTGTATAAATTGATAGTACATGTATGTTAATTTATGTTATATAAATTGAGAAACAGCCGGAAAATGATGTTTATGCCATGTAATTGTGCATGATCAATAAAATTGAACTTGAACTTGAATTGTTATATTTCGATTTCATTTAAGTTCCCTATATTGTACCCTAGCAACAGATTTCTTCATGCATTTGTTATTGTATTTATGCATCATCTTCATAAGATGTATTATTACACTATCATTTTGTGTGTTAGAACAAATGATAGTTATCCACACTAATATATCCACATAACAGTAAAAAAAAACGATTCTGGTAATTTAAAAGACTGAAAGTCCTCTCTGTTCAAGAGTCAGAAAAATCCAAAACACAACAAGTTTATTCAACCATGAGCATGTCCATGAGCATAGTGAGGCATGACATAATTCACAACTTCAATTATCACAAGTTGAACTTTCTCACTGTTTTCCCAATTTTGTATTAACTTTCACCGGCATTCTGCTGTCTGCTTTCTACATGATGTATCATAGCACCTTGTTAGTAAGGTTACTTTACCCTACATGTATATATGGTAGGCAATGACACCCTTATAACAATTGCATTTGTATGAAAGCAGACAAATACGTTTTAAATAAATAGGACAATAATTAGAAAGCTATGAATGTTTGAAATATGAGATCACTTAATCGATATAGAATGATGCAAATCTAAATATTGGCAATTTGGTCACTGTAATGTATTGTGAGTTTGTGATGCATTCACAGACAACTCTCCTGTTTGCCATGTACAAAAATATCATAACTTTATGTTTTTCTCATGGGGCTCTGATTAAAAAAAAATGATGGGTAGCATTATTATTAAATATCTTAAACTACATGTAAGAAGGTCATTTTTTGTGTTGGAACAAATGGGAAAGTTGTTCAGCACTTTGTCACGGTGACACTGCCGATTCAGCCAATTTGAAATCCCATGTTCATACATAAGGTAGGCCTACTACATGTATGTCCCATTTGCAGGCCCAAAAAATGAAAAGGTTAAATTCCAATGGCATTTGAAAGATAATTATACTAATTTAGAACTTCTGTCAAAGCGAAAGGGCTTGAAAATGTCTTTTTGTGGGAAAATAATGATGATTAGTTGTCAAATCGACATAAGTGATTGCAATCACTAAAGTATATAGTCTGATTTTCAGACCCTTGTACCGAACGGTCGTATGTTATGTGCTGCACAAAGACTCGATCAGTTTAATTTTGGCCATTACAAGAAGTGGGTTATTGATGTAGACAAATGCTGCATGTATTGTACCTGTTACAGCTCATTTATGTATGTTATTACCAAAGAAAAAAGTTGATCAGTCAGTCACTCAATAGTGTCTGACAGTGAAGTCTATAAAGTAAATAGGTTTCCTTGCATAATTTGAATACTAGGACATTGCTAACATTTACATTTCACAGATCTATATAGGACATACATGACATATTCATGATTCCTGCAATATTTTCAAGAATTTGATGTTGGCTGTAAAAGGGACACAGTGGGTGGTATTCCGATAGCGCGTACTAAGTTAAGCCTGGCTTAACTAGTTCACACTTTTATGGAGTGCCTGTTGCCAACTCATTTACCCTGTACAGATTATTTTAATCCTGCAATGAAAAGTGTCCAAAATATTAATTTTGCAATGAAATGGGAAGAAAAAGATAATATGAGTATGAACCTATTTTTTATTAAAGTCTTTGGTAGATTATCTTTATCATGAATATTGAAGGAGGAAGATGAAACCTAGCATTCCATAGAAGTGTGAACTAAAATTATTGTTTAGTCTGGACTTAGTCCCGGCTTAACTTATGAGAATACCACCCAGTATCTTTAATACTTAATACTAATAGTGATTACCAATTGCAAACATTCATAACTTTGTCACTTTTTCTTTGTTCAATGTTGTCTGATTTTGTTCAAAATTCCACCAGACTGCTTCTCTGATTTTTCTGCTATTTTAATATTAGTCTTTGTTTTACATTAGTTTACTATTAAGTAAGGCTTGATTTGTTTACTGGTTTAAGCAATTATTGTTTGTGAGACAAAGTTTTTTTAACACAAATGCGGATTAGCATGCATGCATAAGAATTTTTAACATGAAATGAAAGATCATTTTTATGTACATGCAACCACACATCAGCGTGGCCAGTGAAAAAAATACAATTATGCTATTTTGCTAAAAACAGCCATATTATGCCAGGCATAAAAGCATATAATGCCAGATGCTAAAGCCGTAAAGGGGTCAAAATTATGCCAGAAAGCATAATTATGCCAGATCTGGCAATGTTGCCACACATGCAATTGCAAGCAGAAACACAACAAGCCAGCAGTCAGCACGTCACACACAAACTGTCTCAAAGTCAACATACAGACAACGCAAACAAACACTCACTAAATTAAAAAAATATATAGTCTAGACTATACTGCACTGTCTGTAGCCTCTTTGTAGGCCTACTATTGAGTAGCCTAGACCTATTGTTACTAAGATCTAGAGTAGCCTAGACTCTACTCTAGAAATAAGTAGAATGATGTAGGCTAGATCTAGACACCTAGATCTATAAATTAATAATTATTATTAAAAAAAAGAGATATGGAGTAATAGTATGGTGAACTTACAGTTACATGCACAAGGCAAATCAAGAAGAGAAGTTAGTTTATGCCATTAGATAGCAGCAACACCGATGAAATTTGTATTTTGTGCTCTGACGTGACAGAGAGACTGTGTGGGTCTAGATCTAGTCTTGATTTGTTGACTTTTTCGCTCTCGATCTCTAACAATCGCCCAACTCGAGATCGACCAATAGAAAACCCGACCCATCTGACTCTCTCCAACACACCTGTTCGACCCGATCAACTTGAGTGTACCACAAAATGGAATGGTAGTTTTATCATCGGCACAATTTACTGTCACATTTTCGTGTAAAGCAGTAAAATATTTCATTTTTGATATTTAAAATAATTCGTATCATCTGTTAACATAGGAGTTACAGTACATTTTGTCAGCTAGGTGACTTCTAAGCCCTCTTAATTGTCCAACGATATCATGCAGCCTATATAAAGGGCGTCAATCGAGTTTCAGCATGGGGAGACACAATTACATGTCACCTTTACAGTTACTTTCAAAGTTATACCACGTTATGTTGCTCTCTCTCTAGTGATTCTGTTTCACGGCATGTACTTTCATTGGTGACCGGTTCATTCATTGTCTTTTTTATCTTTGACGTTTCATTACATTATAGAGAAATAAGACGATTCGTTGTACCGTTCTCGATTCTTAATCCTTGTCTGTATTCAGTTCCCCCATATGGGGGTAAGGGGGTATACAATGAAGAGAGGGGGCAGGAATTACAAAGGAGAAGAGGATGTAAAATATAACACGCTCCTGATAAGAGTCTATATGAAAATTATCCCAAGGACAATTACCCCCCCCCCGGCCCCATTGATATGCATGATTCAAATTCAATATCTTTAAATGCATACAAGTGGAAAAAATATCCGAATGCATGGGCATGAATCATTTTATTTGAAATAGGGACATATTCATTACTTGCAACGAAATCGATGTGATCTCAACTTAATTGAAATTTTTTATGGTCCCCTTTATATACTCTGATTTTTATGCTTTCATTACTGCTATGGTGCGTTCAATATTTATTTCTTCTATGCCTTCCCGTCCTCATATTCATGTTTAGAACAAAGTGGCGATTTGGGGGCGGACGAATAATTTTTGGCCGATTCGTCTAGCCTACTCACGGGAATCATAAGATCATGCAGCGCGACACCGGGGGCCTCCGTAGGCCGCCTCCACACGGGGCGCGGCTGGGGGAATCGGAAGACAGCATGATGATATGATGCGCACGACTCGGCTCTTACTCTCCATATCTATTACGTAATCTAGAACATTTTGTACGAACCGCTGCGCCGTCGGAGACTGCACAGCTAGTCACACGGAAGTGTTGAGGAAAATGGCACTACTCAAGCAATTGTTTGCATTTCGTGAGTTAAAATTTGTAATTAAGACCTATGCAGTGTACATTTTTGCTGTGATTTATCTATGACTTGGCGGAAACACAGCTGAACCCAGAACCAAAAGAGTTGCATAATCTTATCCTCAGTCCCACGCTATTCTAATTTGCGTTAGTTAAATGAAAGGGGCCAGGGCCGGGGGTGGGTGTGTTCAAAACAGTTTGGGCAATTTGTTGCTTTTACTAATTAATATATTCACTATAATTAGTGTGATTATTATTATTAGTAGTAGTAGATCTAGGCCAAGTACTACTACTAGACTAGTCTAGTACTAGTAGTAGTACGTGTAGATACTAGTAGTAGTAGGCCTAGACTACTACTAGTACTAGTCCTGGTACTAGTAGTAGTCTAGGCCGGTTCCATGTCAGGTCGCCCAATGTCAGCCCGCCCCCTTACAAAGTCGCCCCCAATTGGTCATGTCGCCCCCGATTTTGTTTTGGCAATTTTAACCCTAACCCTAACCCTAACTCTAACCCTAACCCTAATCCTAACTCTAACCCTAACCCTAAACCTAATTCTAACCCTAACCCTAATCCTAACCCTAACCCTAACCCTATTAACCCGACCACAAAATTTGGGGGCGACTGCGTATAGGAGGCGACTGTGTATAGGAGGCGACCGGCTGGGGGGCGACCTGACCAGACACCGTCTAGTCACACATGCATCGCTATCGAGCTATCCTGGCTGTGGTTGTATTAAAACCTGTTTTTATTGATCTCAACATTTCAAACACCACTGTACAAAATTAGGCGCTAGTGCAGTTCCGTATCCATTTTTTTAGCAGTTTCATATCCAATCTTAGCAAAGGAATTTTAGCCTAATTTTTTTACTAATATTAATCATAATCATATATTGCATTTTCCACCTGAATTTGGATCACATCCGACATCGGGAATCCTCCGCTTAGGGCTTCGATGTCCACGCCGCTCAATACCGTCTCTACGCTTTCGCTCTGCACCTCAAACTGAAGCTATCAGTCAAAATTTATGGTATCGTGCATGCGCGCAACAAAAAGCTAAAAATCTTCGTTCACACGCAGTGATATAACTTATCGTTTATATGCCAAATATTATCATTATTGTCTTGTTTTTGTTGTTGTTGATGATGGTGGTGGTGTTCAGGGGCGGCGATCCCGGGGGGTCGGAGGGGGGGTTCGATAAAACTCAAATTTGTCATATAAATTATAAGTTATATCACTGCGTGTGAACGAAGATTTTTAGCTTTTTGTTGCGCGCATGCACGATACCATAAATTTTGACTGATAGCTTCAGTTTGAGGTGCAGAGCAGCGTAGAGACGGTATTGAGCGACGACGTGGACATCGAAGCCCTAAACGGAGGATTCCCGATGTCGGATGTGATCCAAATTCAGGTGGAAAATGCAATATATGATTATGATTAATATTAGTAAAAAATTAGGCTAAAATTCCTTTGCTAAGATTGGATATGAAACTGCTAAAAAATGGATACGGAACTGCACTAGCGCCCAAAATTAAACTGATTTCACTAAAAATCGGTACTTTAGTTACAATTGATGACACCTAAATAGCAGTAAAATACAATTTTTTCAACTCACCTATGTTGTTGGAAAGAATAATTTAAAAATTAAAATCGTGAGTCCACTGTGACTGTCAAACTTGCTTACAGTTTTATCAGCATGATTGTGTGCATTTGTGTGTTATAAGTCTATTGACTATTCACGTGTGTAATTGCTGCCTATTAGCACATGGTACAGCGCTAGAGGTCCATACGCAGTATTGACTCTCTTAGACCGAAAGCTTCAGTCTCTGATATCGACGGTTGTTACGCTGAGATTGCATCTGGCTCCTCTGACCGCCTCTATACATAGACTGAAGTACGGCTATGCGGTAGTGTGCGGAACGAATGGTTCGGTGTAGCCGGACCGAGATGAATGCGATATGCAACGAGATTTTTCACTCTTTACGTCTTCACATATTTACTTTGGCTGCAATATTACACTGAATCTAAATAAAAATAAGAAATAACCCGAAATATATACTTTGACTTACGATAGCTTGCTCATTTAGATCCTAAATTAATGATTAATCCGAGAAAGTCTTGTAGTCAACATGATTTGTTGTCAGACATCTTGGTTTGAGTTGATGAATATTCATTTTTTCTTTTCGAACGTCCAATAGCTACGTATGAGTCAGCCCGGCTTGAGCCGGTGATGTTTGAATATTCATAAGCCCAATATCAAACACGTGCTCTGATTGGCCATTGGGCTTGTTTGGTCGGTTGACCTGGAAATATATCGGGCGGGTCATGACATAGATTACCAGTTCGAATGCATGAACGTTTCCTTGGTTCTGAGATAAAAAATGGATAACTCATAATACGTAAGTCCGTAAATTTCGCATTTGGAAATAGGTAATAAAACTTTGAGAACTGTACATAGGAGTATCTGATTTATAAATCAGAAAATTAGATCTAAATAAAGAAAATCGTGGGAGAAAGTTTCGGGGTAAAAAGTGGGTCACAATCGGCTCAATCTCTCCCTGTGGTGCAAGGCGTACGGGGTACCGTCTGTGTATGGGGAATGTCAGAAAATGTCAGTTTTATTAAAGAATGACCCATACCAGACGGTTATTTCTGTCTATGACTCTCTTAGATGCTTTGCTGGAGTGAGTAGTAGTAGTAGTAGTATAATTAGACTACTAATACTATTAATAGATTCTAGTATTATTATTACTATTATTTATTGAACATTATTATTTTTATTAATGTATTCATAATTATTAATGTTGATATTAATTACTATGTGTTACTAGTAATACTATTAGTATTAGTAGTAGTAAGTCTAGTAGTCTTAGTATTATTATTTTTATATTAATTATGTATTAGAGTCTAACTATTATTATTATTCTTGTTATCATTATTAGCATTATAATCATTATTATTATTACTTTATAAGTTTATATTACTGAATATATACCTCTCTTTTATAGAAATCTAGCCATCTGATTGGTCAAAATTGGAGTTATGATTTTAGACATGCCCGTAAAGAAACAAACAATACCTGCAACGGTCAATAGTTCATGAGGAAAATGCCCATTTGGTGAGATCCCCCACTCCAGCAAAGCATAGAGAGTCAATGCTAATGCGTATTGACTTCTAGCGCTGCACTACGTGTTAATAGGCAGCATTTGCACACATGAATAGTCAATACACACATAATACACAAATGCACACAATCATGCCGATGCGGCTGTAAGCAAGTTTGACAGTATACTCACGATTTTAATTTTTAAATTATTCTTTCTAACATCGGTGAGTCAAAAATATTGTAATTTACTGCTATTTAGGTGGCATCAATTGTCACTAAAGTACCGATTTTTAGTGAAATCAGTTTAGTTTTGTACAGTGGTGTTTGAAATGTTGAGAATCAATCAAACAAGCTTTAATACACAGCCAGGATAGTAATGCAGCTATGTATGAGATCCCCATTGGTTTACGTGTAAAAAGTTTCTTTGTGCGAGCACGGATACCACAGTGTGTGTGCGATATGGTCCCTTAGTGTGTGCGATTCGCGAATGATCCTAACATTCAGGCAACTTTCCAGCGAAGATTAACAGACAGTGTCTCAGATTTTCTGTGATGTTCTAACCAATCTTTACTCAAGAAAAGAATGAGGCAAGAATTCTTTGTACCGGTAGATCTTTTTGTGAATTTGGTATATAAAAGATATATGGACTGCTTTAATATTCGAGGCATACTCGGTAGCTGTTTCTATACTGGCTCTCGGGGATGATGCATCCTGCCATGACCCTGAGGCGCACCAGGTCAGGTGCGCCTCGGGGTCATGGCAGGATGCAATGTCCCCTTGAGCCTACAGAAACAGCTATGCCTCTCACAGCAGTCAATATATCTATATTATTATGATCATTGTCATCATCTTCATCTCTATTTTCCATGTTATTACTACAAACATTGATACTAAAGACCCTTTTGTAATAGTTTATTGTTATGATAAATATGGAAAGTATTACTAGACCACTAGCCTTCCGGCTAAACGGGCTTGGTGATTTATGAAATATAAAATCACTAAGCCTAATACTTGGCATGCGCCTATCTATTTGGAGACCTGATAAAAAGAGAGTATTGTAAGTGATTAGGTAAACCATTCCTACAAACGCAAAACCGAACAAACCAGCTTCGGCACCTGCCAATACCTTCCCCTTCCAATCCACCCGAAGACACCCACAATTGCGGAATTAGAAGAAGAAAAAATACCACAAATTATATTGCTTTGCGTACTGTGCTGTTGTAGTGCGTAGTGTAACACAGAGGTGTTTAGATTTTGGATGCTATTTTAGTGCACTAATCAGTTCACTACTTGCATGTATATGCCATCTAATCATGAACCGATTAGCACACATTTTGACATTTTCTTTCTTTCTTTTATTTTTGCACATACCTCAATTTTGTTATGCAGGACCCAGCATGCTCCAGAGATGTGTTGGTGGAACGTTGGTACAGGGTTCAAGATCGATTTCCACTTCAGTTTGTCAAAGAGCTGATGCAAGTGGTCAGGAAATAAGCCAGTAAGTTGCTGCCACAGCATTTATGAATGGCACTATAAAACTATTTGAATTAGAAAGATAGGCTGGTGAGGTATCATAAGACCTATATCAAAGAATTAATGCTCTTGTAATAGTGGTAAGCAATGCCATGAACCACTTTCCACTTATATTTGAATCAGGCAGGCCTATGTACCAAGTGTTTCTTCTGAATTCTCAGATACAAGAACACAATTGCCACTTACCGGTACATGGTGAAAGTGTTTTGGGCAGATATTTGTTTATCCTTTTTGAAAATGCAGCGTCCTAGAGGGAATGGTTTTAGAGGACTGAATCATTTTTGCAGTTACAGACATCCATTTAGTTTTTTTTTAAATCTAATACCCTTGTTGGAGAGAATATAATGTGATCTGGATACTTCACATTTAAATTCCCTTCTTCTTTATTAGCATCAAATGTGATATGCACTCGTGGGAATTCTCAAATAATTTGTCTGAAAAAAAATCATAATTAACATCACAGGTTTTTAATCAGTACCATAATATTTAGGCATGTCTAACCTGGTAACAACATTTAGTTGGAATACCTTTTACAGCTGAATTGTGCTTTGCTCAAGATGTCTGAGGAACAAACTAATTGAGTACTCTAAATTTTGATTTTATAAGCTCATCCAGTGACACTGTAATATAAGTCTTATCTTTTACAAAATATGAAAAGCTTGCTAGAGTTATATGCCGCCCAAGTTTATTATAACTAGTCTTGTTGAATTTAAACCACCTGATTACATGTCATGTTATATATTAAACATCATGTATTTGATTTTTGATTGTAGGAAAGCCAAGACGGGTATCATGATGTTAAACATGGGTGGTCCAGAGAACACTGATGAAGTCCATGACTTTCTTCTTCGTCTCTTCATGGATAAGGATATCATTCCACTACCAGCTCAGAGGTAGGTTGAGGATACTGTGTAGTAACACCTGACTTTAAAAACAAATTATATGTAGCGTTACATGTAAGAGTGCAACTGGGTTTTAAGTTTGGGCTAGGGTTAGGGATAGGGTTGCACCTGGGTTGTGGGTAAGGTTTAGGGTTAGGAATAGGTGTGGTATCGGTCAAGTGTTGAAGTTAGGAATTCTAAGATGGCAGAGAAATTTTTGCCAGAGCAGGTGTCATAGAGCCACATTCAGGTTGGAAGTTGCCTGATGGTGTTCAAACACATATTCTTTGTACAATGTAAAGCTGTAAGCAATGAATGCATTAAGGAATCAAGAACTGCCCTACAGTTTCCCACCTTTTACTTGAAAAGAAAGAGAGAAAAAGCTATTAAGGGATGTGGAGGTTAAAATTCTCATCTATTTAGAATGTAAGCAGAATTGGAAAATACTATTAAAACAAACGTAAATAGGCAGTGTCACCATGTAAATTTTAGCCAGCAAATACACTTACAATGGCATAATACAGGTATTCCAACACAGAAACTAAGATTCTGTTTTATAAGTCATGCTAATATTGAATCAGAAACACAACAGAGTCAATATAACTGTTGAAACCACAATGTTGACAGTTATTTGCAGCCAATACTTGATGGTTATCAAATATTTTAATATTACCTCTGCTCATGTGCAGGAGTGTAATATCAGTTGCTAGTGAGTTTATATTGTTCTATTTTTATCTTAGTTATATGTTGTTGTTTTTAAATCCGTTTATCTAGCAAATTGGCACCCATCATAGCCAGACGAAGAACTCCCAAGATCCAAGCCCAGTACAAAAAGATTGGAGGAGGTTCTCCCATCAAGAAATGGACCAAGTTACAAGGAGAAGGGCTTGTGAAAATACTAGACAAACTATCACCTGAAACAGGTAGGCAAATGTCTCCTCCATCCCCTCACCCTCATCCCAAGTGAGGAAAAAGATAGGAAATGGTATTATGCATTTTATACAAATGATGCATTCGAGTTCATTATACTATCTATCGGCACTCAAGTTTAGGCTGTATGCATCTATCACACAAAGCTATCAGGCTTAGTATGCACACACAGAAAGCACCTTTAACCTCTACACGCACTTAATGCGCATCGTGTACATAGACATTTTTGGGTAGTACTGTAAACTATTGCACTCTCTTTAATGAATAAAACGTGTGATAGTGTCAGTAAATGATCGACACGTAATCGCGTTTGACTAATCATTTGTTTAGGATCTAGGAGTGAGTTGTATAAATCTTAATGACCGATAGTAAAAGTAAACATAGCAAAAATTTGTCATTCGTTAGTTTCTAGTCTAGTCAGTTCTCACTTTCAATCCCTGATCCAATATCATACCTAGCCCTGACCATAATCATAAACATAACTTAATACCATTCACAAAGTTCAAGCCCTGACCCTACATTTGCATCTGAGCTTTAACAAAACAAAGGCAGGAGCAAATGTTGCCAGAAATAATTTCGGTTCACTTATAGATTTGATAATAGCGTTTAAACAAATTGTGTAGTACTGGGCCCCGTCTTACAAAGAGTTACGATTGATCCAAATCAATTGTAAGTCCTCCAATCAATCGCAAGTCTGCAGTCTCCTATCTCTGATGTACATAGTTGCGATTGATATCAATCGCAAATAAGTTGCGATTGATATCAACTCTTTGTAATACGGGGCCTAGGTATCTGTTTAAAAAAAAATTGTGCTACTTGTATACTTTTACATTGTAAACTTCAGGAACATGTACATTCATCAGCACCCTTTTTTCTTCATATAGCTCCCAAGGCCATAGAGATTGTATATATGTATTGTCCCTGTAAATTGTAGTGTATTTAAGTGTCGTTATTGTGTATTGATTTTTACGACTACCCAGCCTTTTTTCACAAATTTCAATTAATGGTAAGCATGTGGGTATCACACGTCTCAAATTTCAAGGTCATCTTATTATTAACATTGTGGTGGCTATCTTTGCCTATCCTACTCATATCCTTCTTGATATGAGAAAGCAAAACAAAATGAAGGTTTGTTTGGTTGTATTCAATAAATTGTCCAGTAGTGATTGGTGGTGTGGGGGTAGGATGGATAGAAGGAGGCACTGTATTATTATTATTTTATTTTAAAATATGTTATTCTAGCCAGAGGACAGTGTCTACTAAAGAAGTGTACTTGTCTCGTATTTTGAATGGCCAGTGAGGAATTTTATGTAATTAAAAAATACATATTTTTAGAAATAGGTACCAATCCTTCATTACCCTGCATAATAATTGACCCTACCGCAAATACGATGTTGGACAGTGATGGTGACTTTCCTCCCACACTGCGTAGGTCAGCACATGCGCAGATACGATACTGGGGAAGACGATATTAGACCAGGGTTCTTCAGGCGTCATAGAGAATGTACAGCAGTGTCGACTAATTCTTATTTTACTAAACTATTTTTCAGGTTTCATGAACTCCCCCATGAGTTGAAGAGATCTATGAAGGCACCATCATAATCTGTTACTTATAGTGTATAGGTTCCAAAACTATAATTTCTATCAGACTTTCAAGTTCCTGACCCATTGTATTTGTATGGGAACTAGTGGAAGTGCCTTTGCCAAATATACCCATGGCCAGTGAGCACTGCCCTCTATGGCCGAATACCGTAGTTGTAGTAGCAAGAATTGGATCATCATCATGTCTCTCATTTCTCTCGTAATTGTTTTGTTCAAGAAAAGGGTAATTTTGTCCCGTGACTAGTGGTGGGTAAGAGTTGTAGAATTCCAAGTTTCTTTTCAAAACTGGTACTCTAATAAATGTCATTGTTATTTTCTCCTAAGGAGGTGAAATTTTAAATTATAATAGAAGTGTTTTTGATTATGTTCGATGTGTCATTGCCTGGAGAGCATAAGAACAAATTAAAAATGAATCTGAACTTTGAAAATGTAATTTGATTTGTCTCTCAAATCTTGTCTTTTATGCTACACAACATTACTGAATTTAATATTTTTTATATTTGCATACACTTTTATACTCCTTTTAAAATGGAAAAAAAGGCTCTTTTGTTATGTGTGAACTGTCATTGTTTATTCAGAATTAAAATAATACAAAGTTGGGAACTCACATTTTCTTGCTCATTCAAAGTAGATCTAGGATACTCCCAAGAAATCCAAATAGACAACAGGCAGAATGCTGCAAACTACTCCTGACTTTAATAAAGAACTATTACTTTTAAAATATATGATTGATGAACTGTAAATTTTCTTGTGATATCTAACTCTACCTTAGATTGAAAGGAAACAAATAAAAGGTTGATATTCTAACATTGATGCTTCATACATGATTGTTAGGAGAGTGTAGAAGTTGGGTTGAGTGACAACCCAACTGATTGTATTTTAATAGTGGTTTGCAACAAAAGGAACTCAACACTGAACTTTACCCTAGACTTTCCACATGAATTCATCCGCGACATAAAAGGCTTTTGTCCTTGATATCAAGATCTTTGTGTGGGCCGCAGTTATTGAGTTTTTGTCTGGGTTTTGCTGTTGTTCGTGGTCCTTTGAAAGTCGATTGTGTCATAAACAATGAGAGCTTTTAGTTTAGAATTTTCAAGATAATTTTTCATATTGATTTGAATTGGGAAACAAAATATGTCTAGACGGGCTTTCAGTAAGGTTTCAAAAACATGTTAAAAAACATAGATTTTAGAATTGCACATACTCAAATATCAGGTATGGGCATGAAATGTACCAGAATGTGTGAATCGGAACTCATTAAGATTCAATTTTCATATAGTGAGCCTTTACATTTGTCAAACGGAAACATCATATGCCATTTTTTGTAAATAAATTTCTCCCAAACCAATAAATCTCTGTATTGTTTTGTTTCATCCAGCTCCACACAAGTACTACATTGGTTTCAGATATGTGAACCCACTCACAGAAGATACTATAGACCAAATGGAAAGGTGAGATTTTGTTCATACATGTAGATTACCCTTCTTACAGTGTATACATATATATATATATATATATATATATATATGTAGCTTGGGGATCCAATATTTTCTCTTGCATTTTTGGCTATATTTTGTTAAGGATATAGAGTGAGGGCTTTGGTTAATTATGGATTTAAAGTTAAGTTTAAAGAGAAGGTCGAGTTCTGGGGAGAGGTGAAAAATAATTTGTGAAAGTTATCATTGTTATTATGCAAGTGTGGAAGAACATCAGAGAAAAAATGTTCCCTGAAAAGCATGGCTCTTCAAATGCCTTCATATTCTAAATACCGGTATGACAAGTAACAGCTTAAAAATTAGGCCCGATTTTTATGCCACATGTTTGTGTAGTCCCATATACATCTTTCTGTGTACAGTGCTTGTTACTTTACCAAGACTGGGCCTAATTCCTTATCATTTTGATGACTCCAGAACCTTGCAGTACACACCAATACTTATATATGCTACATGATCAACTTTTTCTGATCGATTCCACACCATTTCTTTCACAATGCAATCGCATGACCAGAACTCAACTTTATCTTTAAAGGTAGGTCTGATTTCTTAATTCTTGCTTATATTCAACTTGGGGAGATAAAGATATTTACTACAGATAAGAATTGTGAATTTCAGTTTTGAACTGTAATAGATCTGTTGAAGTGGTTTTAAAGCAGATCAGCTATGACATAGAGATTTTATTATAAGCACATTATATAAAGGATACATTGCATTAAGATCTTGTTTTTGACCTATGTCCCTTTCTGCAATATAGTTTTAAATTTCATTTTGTTTTCTATACATTCACTTTTGATGCTTTCTTTCTCTATTATCAGAGATGGCATAGAGAGAGCAGTTGCGTTCACACAATACCCTCAGTACAGTTGCTCAACAACAGGCAGTAGTCTGAACGCAATCTACAGACACTATGCCAAGAACCCAGAGATGGTGGCTAACAGTACAATGAGATGGAGCGTCATAGACAGGTGGCCAGTGAATGCAGGGCTTGTAGAGGTTGGTACCTGCAAGAAGTATTAAAGCAACATACAATTTGTTAAGCCTGCAAATTAGGTTGTAATGTAGCTTGAACTCAGCTCATTCACCATACTGAAAGATAGTGTCCAAGCAAGACAAAAACCAAGCTCCAATGCAAGTTATGGTCAACTTACAGAAGTCTGGCAGAAAAAGATTAAAAAAACAACTTAAAATTTGTCATCTTTTAGCACTCAAAAAGTGAACTTTTTCTAAATATTTGAGTGCATATTGAACTAAGTAGTGTTATGTGCATTGCACTGTAAAATCTGTCCTCTAAGAAAAAAAAAAAATGACATTTGTGGATGTCAAAATTTTGATTTTTGATTTAAAAGTGTTGTTTAATGAGTTCCAAGACTGGTCAAGAACCTGGTAAAGGTCTTTAGAGATTTATGAGCCTGACCAGACTTAGTATTAGGCAGTTAAATCTTGTAGAGTCTTAGTTTTAGTTTATACAGCCTTGACTCTTGGAGGCTTTTAATATTGGACTACTGGAGGCATTTCTTTCTCCTCCGTTATTTTTAGGTTGTACAGACAATTCTTACACTAAATGATTTCAATGAGGTCATCAGAAAATAGAAATTTGAATTTATAAATATAATTCATATGAATCTGCAAAGATGAGGTACACTGACCCCTTAGTATAATCTAATAATTCTGTCACTGTTTTGGTATTTGTTTCTTAAGATTTGCCCTGATGTAAAAATGAAATCTTGATATTGATGATCATAAAAAATATTTCATTGCTCATTTAAAGAAATAAAGTGATGTTTCTGACCGCATGGTTACAGACAAGGGGGCTCAAAAGACACATGTGTGGATTTCATTGGAATTTAAATGATTAACATAAAATGTCAATGTGATAGGTATTAGCGCTTGAACACTCTCAAACTGCCTTTGTTCAGTGATTTTTAAGATAATATTTAACATTTTCATTGATTTGTATTGTTA
Organism: Mesocentrotus franciscanus; assembly: GCA_037976565.1. Classification (NCBI taxonomy): domain Eukaryota; kingdom Metazoa; phylum Echinodermata; class Echinoidea; order Camarodonta; family Strongylocentrotidae; genus Mesocentrotus; species Mesocentrotus franciscanus. The sequence continues at coordinate 11,269,448 of CP137666.1, read as the reverse complement.
TTTCATATGTCCTGAAAACTGTCTATTTTCTATTCTCACAGGCCTTCAGTCGACATGTACAAGCAGAACTTGCAAAATTTCCTGCAGATGTACAAGACGATGTAGTCATCCTGTTCTCTGCCCATTCACTTCCTATGTCAGTAAGTATCATACAAATACCAGTTGTTAACATACTATGTGATATGATATAATTTTTAGTTTACCAGACTGCTGTGAAAGCAGATATTACACTTGTAGATAGGCAACCAGCAGTACCTATGGCTTTACCAAGGAGCTTGGTACATGCGGATCAATGCTTTATCAAAGAGCACAAGCATCCACTTGGTTTGAACCTAGAACCTTGTGGTTAAAGCTCCTCTAAAGTTTTGGGAGCCCCAAATTCGCCAAAAATTTGATGGCGAAATTTCACTTAAATTGTATCATGATGTGAAAGAGGATGTCATTTGAGACACACTACAACAGAAGACCAAAATTATGTATTTTTTTATCAATATTTGTCTTTAAACACATTTTTTTTTTTTGGGGGAATCTTTGCAGAAGTGTGTCTTAAATGACATCCTCTTTCACATCATGATACAATTTAAGTGAAATTTTGCCATCAATTTTTTGGGGCTCCCAACACTTTAGAGGGGCTTTAAGAGCCAACTGCTTTACCATCGATGCATCATGCCCCCATTTTAAACAAATTGTTGTTCTGGGCATTGACAAAGTCCCTCCTAATACTGAACTGGTTTAATAGAAGCAGAAAATAAGAGAAACCGGTCATGGAAAATTTGATCGATAATCCGATGGAAAATATAGATTTTTGAAGTAGCAATCGATCAAACACAAATTGGCAACTCTGTGACGTATCTTATGAGGTCCCCTCCCATTTGCAATGTACTTTAAAAATTCATGAATTTCTATTGTCTCTAAAATAAAGTGTGACTCGTACGTACACCCTAGATATAATTATTGCAGATGTGTCTTTGAACAACCTCTATATGAAACAAATCTTTAACTTCATCAATAAATAAGAAAATAAAAATTCATGGCATTTCATGTACAGAGCGATTGAAAGAGGATCTTGCTAGATACGGTACAACTTTGCCAATTTGTACTTCACTGATTACAACTTTACAAATTCATAACCTGAATATTTTTAATCGGATTTTGCTCATACTTTCACTAAACTGTTTCTTCTGCTTTTATTTAAACCAACAAAATATCAGGGTGGACTTCCCCTTTAGCTAGCACGTGATGTTACTAGTACCATTTAAGATAATGTGCATAAATATGAAAGGGTTGTCGTCTGCTGATATCCCGAAGGACTTTAACTTTTTAAAATTTGACAAATAAATTATATTGCTTGTCTTTCTTAAACAGAAACAGGTACCTGCTTGTGACAGTTATTCCCATTGAAGATGCTTGAAGCAGTAATTAAACGTGTGAATTAAAACCACAAATATGACAATGATAATTGTTTTCTCTTTTAATCTGGTGATGCAGATGGGGTTAAAGTATGTTTTTTGTTAGTGTTAAATTCACAATGATTTTTGCCTGACTTACTGCACTTGAAGAGAATTGAGGAGGTGAGTTGGCTCAGTTGGTAGAGTGTTTGCCTTTCAAATCAAAGATTGTGGTTTGAATCCAACCTATTGGGATGACTGAAGCTGGTGTTGTGTGTTAACATGCCTCTCCTGTTTTTTAGATGCAGGCTAGGTTACAGTGGTAAACGCTCCAGAGTTAGGCAAAATCCCTGCGTATTTAATAGTACACTTGCATATCCCAATCAATTACATTTGAATTGTGCAGAGTTACAGTGATTCATTTTGCTTAATTTTCCAGTGCCCGGAAGGGTCAAGCAAAATAGTTAATGATAATTAAATCCAAATAGTTAAAAACAGTTACAGTTATTATTTTGAATATGAATTGTAATTATTGTGTTTAAAGACCAAAAACCTGTCAACTCTTGATTTTTGTGTATAAGGTAGTAAACAGGGGTGACCCATACCCAGCAGAGGTTGGTGCAACGGTCCAGAGGGTGATGGAGAGACTCAATTTCTCACATCCCTACCGACTAGTATGGCAATCAAAGGTGAGTTGATCCAATCATGTACATTCAGGATTACCACTGACAGCGCTTCAAAGTAAAACATTATTAATATCCATTACACTGGAAACATGCAGTGTACAGCACTATATTAAATATATTATATTATATTATTATATACAGTATTAAATAATAAAGCACTTTTGCAGTAACAGGATAGAGATCTACCCATAGAGAGTAAGTGTTATGTGCATGCAGTGTAGTGCTAACATTTTGGTGTAAATGATTATGTTTGGTGCAGTGTAGTGTAACAATGTTTTTATATTGTATTGTTGAGGTTCAACATACACACAACTTGAAATTTGGTTAAAAAATGTGCTCTACTTCATGTGAAATGCAACTTCACACTAGATTTTGCTCTCACTTCAAATTATTTTGTGGTCTTTTTTTTAGGGGGGAGGGTGTTTTGTTTGTTTGTTAGTTTGTTTGTTTGTTTGTTTAGGAGCGATAGTGGCTATCAAGTAACTTTGGCCAGTAAGAAATCTGTTTCTTATCGTATTGTTAGAAACTGGCATATTATATGTCATATGTAATAGATAGATAGATAGAAATGGTTTATTAAAAAGATCATCACGGCCAACGGCCGAATTGCGATCCATTTCACAAAGATACAATACAATTGCAATTCAAATTCAATTAACACAAAGTATGACATAATCAAAAATCAAACATATAGACATTTCATAAAAATTCATTGATCAAATTCAAATATTTGTTTAAAGGAAGAGAAAGGGAGAGGTGTTAGGGTAGGGAGGGTTAGTGTGATGAGAAAGAGAGAGAAAGAGAGAGGTGTTAGGGTAGGGAGGGTTAGTGTGATGACAAAGAGAGAGAAAGAGAAAGAAAGAAAGAGAGATACAGAAGGGGGACTAAAGAGAGAGACAGGGGAAGGGGGAAGAGACAGACAAAGGGGGTCCCTATATTACAGATGAGGGGAGATGGCAAGAAACATTCAGAAATGCAGAAAATCGAGATAAAAACTATCAAAAGTCATTCACATAGTGCAATCATGAACTGTGAAATTATGAATAATACAATTTATGTTAGTATCTCATTTTATTACGAAGATTTATAAAGTATGAAAGGGTGCTGCACTGGAAGCGTTTGTTTTACAGTGGTATTGTTTAAACTTTGATTGAAATCTTAGAGAATAAGTGCTTTGTTGTCTAAGAGGTAAACATTCTTTAAATTGTGGATGTTTGGCAAGAGCATTGGCAAAGTCTATGCATAACTGCTCACGTCTTGCTTTTAATGAACGTAGATTGCACGTTTCCAATGCTGCTTCATATCCGGACACCTACTGTACCCCCTGGACATCCACCCTGGGACAACCACCCCTAGGATAACCACCCTCTAGGACAACTACCCCCTAGGACAACTACCCCCTAGGGCCACCACCCTCTAGGACGACTACCCCCTAGGACAACTACCTCCCGGAAAACTACCCCCCGACAACTACCCCCATACAACTACCCCCCCCCCCAGACAACTACCCCCTAGGATTTTTGTCCGGGGTAGTTGTCCTAGAGGATGGTTGTCGTAGGAGGTAGTTGTCCAGGGGGTAGTTGTCCTAGAGGGTAGATGTCTGGGGGGTAGTTGTCCGGGGGTAGTTGTCCTGGTGGGTGGTTGTCTGGGGGATAGTCATCCTAGAGGGTGGTGGTCCTAGGGGGTAGTTGTCTGGGGGTAGTTGTCCTAGGGGGTAGTTGACCTAGAGGGTGGTTATCCTAGGGGTGATTATCCGGGGTGGTTGTCCTGGGGGTAGGTGTCATAGAACTACAATAGTGTACTCTCATACATTATAGTCTGTCAAAGGGCCATGGGATATGGTTTGATGTGGTGCAGTGTAATGGCTTATTATGGTACAGTGTGAAAGGATATGACATTGTATGGTGTGCGATGGGTTCTCTGATAATATAGCTTGTAAAAATTATTTTTGTGAGGATGGAAGTCACTTTATCTTTCTATTTTATCTATTTTTACCTCATCAAAAGTTTCTAGAATATTATTCTTTTAAAAAGTTGCACATTTACTGCAGTTACATGTATATAAACTGTTAAAGTTCTGTTATAAATGACAAATGGAAGTGATGTTTCTTCTCTCACATATTAACTATTGTTATGAAACAGGAAACCCATAAAGTATATTTTTAATGTTGATAACCTGTGAAAAAATTATTTGCTTTTATTTAGCCTACAGCATATGATCAATCATATTCGCAGTTAATCTAGAAATCTAAACCTAAGTGATTGCCATAAAAAATGTCAAAATAAATCAAGAAACAAGAATTAATAAGTTTCTAGAATATTATTCTTTTCAAAAGTTGCACATTTATTGCAGTTACATGTATATATACTGTTAAAGTTCTGTTATAAATGATAAATGGAAGTGATGTTTCTTCTCTCACACATATTAACTATTGTTATGAAACAGGAAACCCATAAAGTATATTTTTAATGTTGATAACCTGTGAAAAAATAATTTGCTTTTATTTAGCCTACAGCATATGATCAATCATATTCGCAGTTAATCTAGAAATCTAAACCTAAGTGATTGCCATAAAAAATGTCAAAATAAATCAAGAAACAAGAATTAATAGTTTTGTTTGTTATTTAAAAGATTTCTTTTTATTCAGTAGGTAGTTACAGATGGGAAATGCTCTATAATTTATATTCTCTAATTATGCTATTTGTCATGCTACTAACTATCAGTTTGCTTTTAAAACTGTTCCATCTGTACATTTAAACCTATTATCACATTTCTTTCAAATTACCATCACTGCCCATTTCCTTTCAACATTGTTTTTTCTATAAACACTGCCCTCTGGAGCATCAAATGTGATGCAGCCAAGCATCGTGTGATCCATCCTGCCTTGATAGTTTGAGACATCAGGCACCATTAGAGATAGCCAATTTGATATGCAGGGATCACAGAGAAAGGGCACAACTGTATAAGTCATGAATGCATTGTATGAATGAGTGCACTTTTTAAAGTATAGCATGTTCAAACTTATAGCAAGTGAGTCACTCACTTGACATGAAATATGCTTGCATGGACTTTCTCTCTCTACCTCTCTTTTTTTAAATATTTTATTTTACTAGTGCCAAAGCATATGTAATTTTGAAAATATGATGTAAAGATGCATATATTGATATGTATGACATCCCTGGGGAGTGTTTCACAAAGACTAAGATCGACTTTAAGTTGGACTTAAATATGGCAGGCCGTTCATGCCACTGTTTGATCTTTGATCTTTAGATAATATTTTTTCTTCAATAATGAATTATCAAAAAATATAAATTCTGTAGATTTGTGACCATGAACCCTTGAGAGACCAATGTTAGTAATGGTGAGAGCAAACAGTGGCATGTGGCATGAATGGCCTGCCATATTTAAGTCCAACTTAAAGTCGATCTTAGTCTTTGTGAAGCACCCCCCTGGTCTGTCACTAGCCATTTTCATGTATCATCCGTTTGGAGCCAGAAGGGCATTAACTCATCTACTTCAACACAGAGTTAACCCTTCTGTCTCTCAACAGACAGCATTATCTTTACTTTTATAACAACAGATGATGTGATACATATACATGTAAATACCTTGCAACATTGATGCTTGTCCAGGTAAATTTTCAACTGCTGCAAATAATCAATGTTCATTTTAGAAGAGATATTTTAATAATATCAAGCAGGCATTCATTTGCCTAAAATATCTGTTACATGAATATGAAACTGTTGAATAATTCAACACCCATATATCTATTTTAATTTGTGAATGTTTGTTCATTGTGCATAGATATCAGCTCAAGTGAGATTGAAAATGATTTGATAAAAACAAAAAATTATGGGTTTTCATGCTTTTCAGCACTTCTAGCCCATTACACAAATCGGAAGTTGTCCAAATTGAGACCATTCTTACAAATGTAGGCGCATAAGTAGCGTGATAAAAACATCATCACCTTTCACCCGTGACATGGGTGGATAGTCATCTGAATACTAAATAAATCTTGCGTTTGTCTCTACTTCAGCGAATTGGAGCATTCAGGCAGATAAATATACTAAGTCTAAGTATAATTCACTAGCCAAACAAATGCAAATAGAATAAAGTATGAGATTTTAATTTTATATGCCTGTCTTCATTTGAAGAACTTTATTGTTTAATTCTTTTCACTCAAACTCTCAAAGAAGCCTCTTGTTATGGACTAATTAAATATAATGTATCTCTGGAATCAGGCCAAGTAGAACATAAAATGATTGGGAATACAGTACACTCTTTCCACTGAACAGAAAGTCTATTTCATCTGTTTAATACATCTGTTTACTAAATGAAATCTGTTTGTGTGTTATTGACACTGAAACATTTGTACGGCAGCCTAGTCAAGACCCCCTGATCTAGATCTAACATCCCCGTAGACTTTTTATACTTTTCTGTCAAACATCAAGAGCCCAACCTGGCTATCTTAAGCTATTGTCACAACTCAAAGCGGCTACCGACCGATTTGTAGCCTGCTCGGTCGCCGCTGAAATTTAGGCATCGCCCAACAATTTTTGGAGAAGTCGAGCAGGCTGTAGAGCCCCAGCGATGCCAGGGGCGGTGCCCTGTCGATTTCCCGTTGGTCGCCAGTCGATTTTAGGTAAAAACTGGGCGAAATCGGGAGCTTCTCCGCGGCGTCCGGCAGTGACCGACTGATGACCCACCGATTTCGGCGTTCTCCCACCGGCCACCGGCTGATTTTAAAGAAATTGGAGAAGTCGAGCAGGCTGTAGAGCCCCAGCGATGCCAGGGGCGGTGCCCTGTCGATTTCCCGTCGGTCGCCAGTCGATTTTTAGGTCAAAACTGGGCGAAATCGGGGAGCTTCTCCCCGCGGCGTCCCGGCAGTGACCGACTGATCTCCCAACAGCGACCAGGCTGCGACCGATCGTCAGCCTTTGACTAGGTTGGTGTCCGGGCGGCGACCGCCAGGCACCGAGCGTATTTTGGGCGGCGAGTGAAAAGTGAGCAGGCGCTGCCCAAATTTTAACTAAAACTTCAGCGGCAACCGAGCGATGCCCTAAAAACAAGCAGTGCCTGGGCGGCCGCCACTCGGTACCCCGGCGAAATCGGCTGAAAATTTGCCGCCCGGCTGCCGAGCAGGCTACTTTTTAGGGTTGTGACCATAGCTTTATGCTGCGGCTAGGGTCCATGAAGTTAGCGCCGTCGCTAGCCAGCTGGCCAGTGCTAGCATTGCATGGAGCTACATTTGGCTTTTAATCGTCTACTGCTATAGCTAGCCTAAAATTAATCAAATAAGAAGTAGTGTTATATAGGCGGCCTATGCTATGCTGGATCCTACTCATGTATTACAAACAAACATAACTAAACAAAGTACCTCTATGGCGCTCCTGCGCTGCGCTGCTGCTGTACTACGTATATGCGAAGCTTACGTTGATATAGGTCTACTGATAACCTGCGCTCGTGCTGCATGCATGGCATATGTATGTTTTTCTATTTGATCGAAACCCGAAGCGACATTGTGTGCAGCAGCACTTCCGGTGCGAAGCCCTATTTAAACATCCTCAGTAGTATGCTTAAATATACAGTGTAGGGTAGATTTCTTACTTATCTTAGATAACTCGATTGTATTAGAATACGACATGCTAGTTAAGCTCTTTCGCTTAGATAAAATCTGAGAATTCTCCCACCCTTAATGCAAAATACTTAGTCCCCAATGCTTTTATAGAATACACATATTTGCTAAGATTTTTTCTTAGCCAAAATTTAAGAAAAAGTACTTAGATTTCATACTTAAGAAGTTCATTGAATACGGTGCTTGGCAGTGAAGATTCCGTTCCCCCTTTTTTACATCCCTTTGCAAATGGCCATTGTCTCCTAGCTTTCAAGCTCTGCCAAGCTACTAGATAATAATAATAATAACAATGTCTTGTTCACCCAGGGTAGCCTCATCAGTAATAATGAAATCAAAGTGACACAAAATAAATCAGAATCATGAAAGTTGCCCATCAAAAAAATGTGACGCAATTTGTAAGTGATAAGTTGTCGATTGATTCCTCTGAAATGAAAAATGAGCTTTAATGTTGGATTTTTAATGAGGAGTGGGTGTTTGGTTGACAGGTCAATGCCATGTCAGAGATGTGAACCTGTCCATTGTCAAATATGAATTGCGTAACACACTCGCTGGACTAATGTTCTGGTGATATAAGGCCATGTGATAGCCAGGGTAATAATAATGGAGGGCCTGGAGTGGCATTGTGCCAGACATGAGCGCTATACAAGACTCCACTATTATTATTATTATTATTATTATATAATGTAAGAAGTTTGAACTGATGCTGATAACTATAACTATGACACCATTCTAGTGTCGTTTAGAATTTTAAACATGAGTAAAAGTATATTCAGCTAACACCTTATGTGTTCTACAGACTTATTTTGGGGACCTGCAGTCCTGCACTAATATACACTTGGTACTTTGTAATTTCTTGCTACAATCTTGCTACAATCAAGAATTGACATGTGATTTAATATGCAACTCAAACACAACCAATTTTTAAAAATCTGCCTTTGAGAATTAACAGCTTTAAGCTCTGATTCTGATTAGTTCTAATACTAGACAGATACATGTAACTTAAGATTGTTATCAATAGTTCTTAAAGGTAAAGACCAGTTTTGGAAACGCCCCTCTCTCAAAAAATTGAAATGGAAGCTCTCTTTACCAATCATGTGAAAGAATATGTTTAGACTAATACGTGATTATACAAATTTTGCCGGGAAAGTCGGGAAACCGCCTACTAATTGATATATTTGGTAAATTATTATATCTATTTGGACCAAATAGATATCGCCACGTGGTCGTGTAGTCCCATATACATCTTTCTGTGTACAGTGCTTGTAATTTGTAACTTTACCAAGATTGGGGCAAATTTCTTATCATTTTGATGATTCCAGAACCTTGCAGTACACATCAATACTTATATGCTAGATGATCAACCTTTTCTGATCGATTCCACAATGTTTCTTTCATATTGCAATCGCATGACCAGAACTGGTCTTTATCTTTAAATCATTTTCATAAATTATCTGGGGCTTTGATGCAAAATATTTTCAATCCAAGTATTATCAACTGCCCAGCAACATAACCAAATAACCTTCCTGAAAATTTTACTCATAGATAATCTCAGTTTATTGAGCCAAGTTTATCTTATATCTTGAATTTTTGTTTTATTAGGATCTTTTTCCAAAGCTTTTTACATCTTCATGCATTACTAACTTTTGCTATTATAAGTTTCCCCATTGTACATGAATAATAGATTTGTAAGGTATATACTCTGCAATAAATGTAGTTGTTGTGCCTGGATAGAATTCTTGAGTATAACTGAGATTGGATGGAAGTCACTTCTTGTGATTTATGTGAGGAATGAGAGATTTATTTTCATCTGAAAAAAAAGAAATTGATAGTGATTCTTTTCTTCTTGTTAGGAGTCAACAACCTCCCTATACAAAGAGAATGCATAGTCCCTATTTAAAACTTTTATTGTGTCTAGAGCTGTATGTAGATTAAAAAGATTTGGAAACAATTTCTTTCTTTTCTTTTGTCTGTGCATGCGTGCACACAGGCCTTCTAAAGCTTCATTCAGACATGACCAGTAAAAACCACCTAAAAAAAAAACGAAGAAGAAAGTGGCGATTCGGAATGAAAAAAAAGAAAAGAAGCATAAGTTTTAAAAAGGGGTCTGTATTAAAGGGATCGTTTAACAGTGTTAAATCTGAGATACACGGCCCTACATGTTATTAGTGTCTGTGATATGGTGTAATAATGAAGCCCTAAAAAAATTGCGCTTCAAAATGATCAAGAAGTGCCTCAAAAAAGTAAAAATCTTTGATTGACCGGTTTTACCATACTCGTTTTCCCTAATAGACTATAGTGTTATGAAAACCATCAGGCGAACGGTTTTCAAAATTTGTAATTCCAATCATAAATATCTTGATAATCAGACAGGCGATCAGCTTGTAAAAGTCATGGGGTTCCTGACTGACCTAAAGGTTTATGATTATCATTGCATCATGAGCTAAATCCAGAATTTTGTTTCAGAATCTGAGACAAAGTTACCGGATCCCTTTAAGCATACTCACTTAATATTTTTGTGTCATAAGATACAGAAATGTGAAGAGGACTATGTTTAAGTCATTCTACTTTTCAGCAGCACTTTGTTTTAAAGACATTTTACTGCAACACATGTGAACAAGGCATAACGCTCTTTCTATCTTAAAGAGGAGACCATACTTAACGAATGTAGATAAGTGTACTTTTCAAGATCTTTAAAGGGCAATCCAATCCTTGCAATGAGTTCATTTTGTATGAAAGCAGTTATCATATTATTATAAGTCCTCTGAGTCTCCTGAGTCATAATTGTTTTGAATTGAGAATTGAAAATGCCACTTTACATTTTAAAAGTTAGACATTGAAGAAAAAAAAGAACATTAGAATGCATTTTACATGTTTTAAACAATACTGTGAAACCAACTGTGTTCCAACTCATGAGTTACAAAAACAATTTCTTGTCATAAATTTTGAGGCATACCGGTAGTTTTCACTGGGTGATATTCTAGAGTAGTTTGCTATCTAGGCTGGATTTCCCTTCAATTTACTTTAAAACCGTGTTCACATAAGGTGACGTAAGGGGTACACATTTCCTATCTTATAACACAGAGCTAAATGAATATATATACGCAGTACATTTCTTGTGCTTGGTTGCCATTCAACACATTAAAAAAAATGCACAGTGGTTTACCCTGATATATCTGAACGAGCCTTATGTTACTGAAGTAATAAAAGAAAGGAAGAAATATGTCTTGAAAACAAGATGCTTTAATAGCTGAAAAATAATGCAGATATTCTCTTTTCATAGACTTATGGAGAATATAAACTCTTTTAGTGTAGAGGCAGAGCACTCTATTCTGTCCATTTTATGGTGATTGTTTTTAGTCTGCTCGTGACATATGTACAGTAAATGTCAGCTTCATATATTCCTGACAAAGAGAAAATGGTGGTTTGCGGTGATTTTTTAGTGGAAATTTTGTCTTTTTTATATATAATTGAATTTATGATGTAGCGTGAAATCACCGTCATTGGCGGTTCCCTTTGATGAGACAGCTACGCTCTAAAAATATCATGCATGCCATGATTCTGTCCAAGGCCACTAAAATAACAGTCTACTAATGATGCTCAATCGTCACTATTTGCCTCATTAAATCGCCTTGTTGTGATGCTTGTTTGTCGTACGCCATCATCTACTCATTAAATCGTCAAGAAAAAGGCCACTTATTGATCAGCGTGCCCCTATATTTGTCAGGTTTCACTGTCTCCATTGACCTCTAGATACTCCACCTATATCAGTCACTATTAGCGTAAACCTATTGTTCACAACCCTTTGACTACATGACATTTCCATGATCCACCTCAAATCGATTCTTCTCTTGATTGCAGACATTCATTAAACACTTTCTTGTCTAAAGAGTGTGTATGTTATATCTGAAAGTAGTTTGATTTTCATTGATCATTTTGTTTGAACAGAAACTTATAATTTTTTATGGAAATAGGTGTCAGATGTCATTAAAATGATGGTGTACGATCGGATGATATTTGATTGTGTTTAGTCTGGAGCGAGATGTTTATTTTTCTTCAGAGTCACCTTGGACATTAATGTCTTCGAAATCACTACCCATTTTATTAAATGCCTTTTTACTTGTGCAGAGAAGTTACGACCAGGATAAATCCACCCTGAAATTAAGTTCACTGTATTCATTATTCAAAGCTGAAAAAATGAAAGAAACCAATCATCAGTGAAAGTTTGAAGCAAAGCTGATAGAACTAGGATTTTTTTTTTTTGGCTGTGTACTTAAGGTACAGTACGCTTATGGAGTGTGAAGGGGAGGAGGTGACATACAGGCTGGTTCCGCCCCTTCCATCTACCACTGTACAAGCACATTTAGTTACATTTTCAAGCCAACTGCTCTCATTACATTATCATTGCATCTCTTCATTACTGCAGGGCTCCACAGTTTTTGGATGGGGGTGTGGATTTAACGTGTCGAGTCTGTGTCCATGAGCCCTATGTATACATTTTTAAATTTGGGGGTCCGAACCTACATTTTGGGTGTTCATGTGTCCCAGGCACCTGTTAGTGTGGAGCCCTGATAACTGTATTAATATTCATATGTTTTTTCTCTATTGAATGTTTGTAACAGGAATGTTTGTAACAGGAGCATTTATCTTTCAGATTTTGTTGAGGTGTTCTGAATTTTGGCTCATGAAAAATGTTAACTTCTTCCACGTAGGTTGGTCCGCTACCGTGGTTAGGCCCACAGACGGATGATGCCATGAAAGGTCTGTGTAAGAATGGCAAGAAGAACATGCTACTTGTTCCTATCGCCTTTGTCAATGACCACATAGAGACCTTGCATGAGCTAGACCTGGAATACGCCACCGAGCTTGCTGAAGAGGTAAGGGAACTTCAATTTATTTTTTTCGACTTTTTTTTTTTTTTAAAAACTCCAAATCAGTTATTGCACAGTCTTGGTTGAATTTATGCTGCTAGGTATTCTATAGTATTCAAATTAAAATATGAAATTTTACTGTAGCTACATTCCAGACACCCACTGCCTCTCAATTTCCATGTGATTGCACAGCATCATGGAAGATTTATTTTTTTATTTTTAAGAAAATATGATCTGTTGTTACTAACTGCAATACCATCTGAACAAGTATATGAGCAGATATCATGTGAAAGAAAGAGTATACCAAATGTACCTCACAATACTAAAAATCACTTGATGTCTTATGTATGATTCAGACCAGTTGCAGATTCAGGCTTATTTACTGGAGTGGGGGCACAAAATTAAATATATTCACCTTTTGTAGATCTATCTATCTCTGGAAACTTGGTATGTGAAGGAAAGGTACTACTGTGTCTTTAATGAGTAAATTCAAGCATATTTTGCAGCTTGTTTGAAAATAAGAAACTTGAACAAGGGAGGCATGTACGGTTCCCCTTTATACCCCCCTCCCATTCCACCTCTCCAGGTTGATTTAAGTAGGCCAAAGTATGCTATGGCTTAGTTATACATGCAGTGTCCTTGCCCTTTGTTGTATTTCAAATGCATATTACATGGTATAAAATACCACCTCTCATTTAACTTTAATCAAATACTCATTATCAGAGTTCTTTATGACAGGAAAATATAAAGAAATACTTCAAAAGCATTATAATGCAAATTTGTACTTTACCAGGTCAATTATACTGGTATTCTAGTCATCGTATAGGTGGTCTGCTACATTCCCAATTGTTTTCAAGGCCTCCTTTTGAATATCCATCTAAAGAAAATATTGAAGTGGAGTTAGTCGTATTCATTTAGATGTGCTCGTATGAAATAAATATTAGTCTGTTGCAATTCATCAGACTAATTTATACCGCTCCTTCCTGCACGTCATTGTGATGAAAAGAATTTGAAATGAAATTACCAGGCTTGGTGTGATCATAAGAATTTGACCTTCCTATTTGTCCTTATAATCCATTCCCATGTCCCAGGGTCCAGTACCGATACAGTAGAAACTCGTTATGATGAGGACGATTTTGTATTAATTGCATTGATCACTAAGTGCAATCAGTCACAGAAGTCGGTTGTCCGATCAATTGCTAAGCTTTGTGTTACAAAGCCCAGGTATCTTGTTGTATCTGGGTTTTAAAAAACCCCAAAGAATGTAAAGAGCTTGGACCAGCAAAAATACCTTGCTTATATTATATCAAGTATCTTGTTTAATATATCAGAGCTCTTTATAACAAACTGCATTGTATTTAATGAATAAGTACAATTGTAAATGAGTGTAACTTTAAATTATGCAAGATATCTTATGTACACACCTAGGACATTGTCATTTTGAATCCAGCCTCAGCGGCCGGATTACAGGAGGTCCATTTAATGTATGCAAGTACTTGTTAGGTTTCATCAAATGAAGGCTAGTCTATGATGATTCTAGCCTTGTTGTGTATCAAAATTGTTAATAAAAATAGTTTCATCAAGAGGGAGAATTCCTCTATGCACAGTTGCATGATGCACTGATCTAGAAGACAGTTTGTCATTAGAACTAGAAAACTTCAAGATAGTATACGTAACTGCACAAATGCATTTCTACAAAACAGAAACATAACAAGGTGTAATAGATGGCACAAAATTATTGGGTACTGTGTCTCTAATTTACCACACCCTTTAGATTTCAAAAGAAAGAAAGAGTAATGAGGCTTTTCCTTTTCAATGGTGCATCAAAAACATTTTTTTTTGGGGGGGGGGGTGGGGGTAGTGGTGAGTAAGATATTATTATGAATAGATATAATTCTAGTTGATTGCTTTTACATATTTTATAACACACATCATGAAAAGGGCAATCACTACTGAAACCTGTTAGACTCTGGGTAATTCTGATAGGATACAAGTCACAAGTGACTTCCGATTCTACAGAAAACTATGAAATAATATCTGTGTTTTATCATGATTTGTTCATGAAATATTCACAATTACTCTGCCTAGTTACATCAAGTGATGACCATTCAGACTCCGCATCGAGAATTTAAAGAGAAGATGGTGTTCTGGTGAAGTTTTTAAAATAATTTAGCTTTCTGATTCCTTGTTTGTCAGTGTGGAATGATATCATAGTAGACTTGTCCTGTGAGGGGGATTGGTCTTCAAATGCCCTCAAATTCAAAATATGATGAAAAATAGTTACAAAGTTTGGACCAACTTTTCATGCCATATGTGTATGTAGTCCCAAATATAGTACCTGTTTCTGTGTACAGTGAACTTGACTTTCGGCAAGACATAATTAGTTCCGTCTGAAACCTCACAGTATACACCATCATTTAAAGGTAATGCAAAGTTTTGGGAAATTTTGAAATTGGATGGATAGTAATTCTTTAAATCGTTGATATATTTGGATGCCCCTGTGGATGTATTATAAGCACTAAAAAAATTAGCCCCTAAAACAATTCTGCTTTTGACCAAATTAAATAATCAACATTTACCGGTGCTCGGTAAATTTCAAATATTTCAAATAGTGCCTAAGGCCATTCCGTGGTAGCTGCGACCATGAAAATCTCAGAATATGCAGTTCTGATATATAATTTCCAAACGGAAATAGCAAATTGGTCGATTGTAGTCAAGAAACATTGTTTAAAGCTAAAGTAATATCAGTCTTGAGAGGGCGCTATACAACATAAAGAGTTTATTATTTACAATTTCATCACTTTAGACTCGATTTCAACCGCGACAACGATCATTGAATATTGTAAAATGGCATATGCTTCCAATATGTTCATTTGAACCAAATTCATGATCCCATACCAAAACTTTGTAATACCTTTAATATGTACTACATAATCAGCCTTATCCAATTGCTTCTGGACAGTTTCTTTCACAATGTTATCTCATGCCGAGTACTCAAATTTATCTTTAAGAGAGTACTTAATATTAGCAATTTATGTATTCCATTGGCTCTTTGCCTAGCATTTTTGTACATGCTTTTCTCCAAACTTTTTCTGTTCATTCTAAATATCTGAAATGGTTCAAATTGAAAAGGGAGATGATCATCATGAATAATTGTAGCCTTATGTATGAGAATAAGCCCCTACAACTTGTGAATGGTGACAAAATGGATAGCACTTAATGGAATTACATTCAAAATACATGGATGGATCAAACTGGATTTGCCTTTTCCATGCAGATGACAGAGATTGCCTAATGACACTAATGGCAGAGGAGAGCTCACAAAAAGTAGAAGAAGTCTCAATAATTCATTTATTTTCTAAATTAATTTCCAATAACGATTGTCACCTACAATAGATATTCAGCAGTTCATTGACTTCTTTGTTGTTCATGTGCATGAATTATATATTTCATAAAGCCCACCATATCCACTGAAAGCTTGTGGCAGCATTAAACTTTTGAGATACCGATCTAATTCACTACTTTAATCGCTAAGTGCTGTGCAATCTAGATTTAGTCTAGAGCTAAAAGCATATTGAATAAATTTTAATTGTTTCTAGGGTATTTATTGAACAGTTGATACGTGCAGACATAAGTTTGAGGCATGGTTTAAAAAGTGGTCTGATAAAGATTGAGACAGGTTTTTACAAAGTTTGAAACATGTTTTTGAAACAGATTTCTATAATGGTTTGAGACAAGATATGTGCTGCAAAAGTTCAGACAGATTTTTACCGACAGGATTGGACAGGAACTAAGGTTTATAAGTGTGTCAGGTGTGTGACTTTTTTGATTTTTTTATGAACAATTGAAGAGTCATTACTTATTTGATTACACAATGTTCATCACTAAATGTTCGGATGGAAATTTGCTCTTTCAGTTTTTGCTCATTATGAAAATTACAATTTACAAAATGGAATAAAGGTGGCATGGACATTACAGTATTGAAGATACATGTACATGTACAACATGCTGTTTAACATCTTGAAGTGAAAAGGAAAGTGCTAGAATTGTGCTAAATCTATCTTCGCTAAGAGTCTTTTTAAAATTAATGTCCTTTGGCAAGATATTAATCTACGTTTGCCACTCTCAACACAGGTGTAGTAAATAGGTACCCGGTAGGAAGAAAATCCTTGAATGCTTGTGCACCTGATCATGGTAGCCATGCTAAAGCTGAGGTAATAGTATGATTGCAGGGCCCTCGGGGAGAACAGTATTTATACTGATGAGGCTATCCTGGGTAAAAAAAAACATTTTATTATTATTTATTATTATTATTATTATTATTAATTATTATTATTATTATTATTATTATTATTATTGTAATTATTGTTGTGTTGTTGTTGTTGTCATTATTATTATTATTATTATCATCATTATTATTAAGATTGTTTATTTTCAAGCAAATTTATATGTGTGCGTAGATTTGCAATTTTATTTAAAATTTGTCTTTGATTTCTATATCCATTCAACAAACATGCAAAATTGTGAATTACTTTGCATCATTGCTATAAGATGTTTCTGATTTTAACCTGATTAAACCATAAACCACATGCCTGTCAATGCCTTCCCCAACTATTAACACAAAGGAATATATTGGAAAATTAACAACGTATTATGAACAATTTTGAATGAAACCATTCATATGATGTGATCAGCAAAACGTCATAGAAGTGTCTAATTGGCAATTTTACGATCCCATTTTGGGGTTGCCATGGACGTAATGATAAGGGGTGAATGGCATAAAGTTGTCAGGAAGATACTAATTGCCTTGATTAGGATACATGCGTGTTTCCCGGCTCAAATTGACCAAGTTTATTGCTGTATTCGGGAGTGAGATTTGTGATTTGTTCTCATATCTATTGTATTTTGAGGTAGATAATGTGCTCATCATTGCAGAGATTTAGTTCTTTTAGATGGATGTGAGAACTAAAGAAAAAATATGCAATGATTCAAGGGATATCTGCATTTACATGGAAGTTTGAACACACAAATTTAATGTAAAATGTCACACATTATTAAGACTACTATCCTGTTTTTGTTATTTTCTTTCAGAATTAGTGATCTTGCATATTTATATTCCTTTTTTTGTGCTGCCTGATTGTAATTATGTTTGAACTTGGTGTAACTTTCACAATATTGACAAATTTGTGTCTTTTACTTTAAAATTCATTCCTGAATTATTAACTGGCTTCAGAAGTGATTCAGTGTTTTTTGTGTGTTTTCTTACTCTCATTTCTAGGCAAAATTAAAATGTGTGCAGCATATGATTACCAAAAGAAATACCCATTCCCTGTTATAAAACAACCCTTACATATGCATTTACATGTGTATTTGTTAGTGTTGCCTGAAATGTCTAATTTATTAATTACCATTGGCAATATCTTTCAAATTCATGTTTTTTTAAATATAAAAAATTATAACTTATTCATAATTGTTTCAAATTATTCATTTTTCATTTGTTTTGTATGTGAAGAACCTTGTAAAAGAGAATTTTATTATCCCTGTTTAAATTGTATTAGCTGAAAGTAAGGATGGGAAGGATTGTCTAATTGTCCCCTTCATTGGATATTCTTGTTTTGCTTTTCTATGCAGTGTGGTGCAGAGAATGTGAGAAGAGCACCGTCTTTAAATGATAGTCCTATCTTCATTGAGGTAAGAAATTATGTCCTAGTCAAATGTGTGATTGAACATCATTTTTATTACAGACTTTTCTGTCTATTTACATATGTAGTCTGGGAATTTTGTAAAGGGGCATTTTGAATATATATATATATATATATATATATATACATATGAATGAAGTTGAGTTATCAAATCTTGCATTAGTTGTCTCTGTAGGATCAATTTCAACAAAGATTACATTGCCTGTGGTACTAGTTGCACATAATTTCAATCTGTCCAGCATGCCCAGAAATATTATGGATAGGCCAAATTGAAGAAAAAAACCTCATATCCCAATGACAACATTTATGACATTTGGGCGGCTTCACCGCCCACTCAACTTTCCCTCAACCCTTTTTGATGACTGATATTTCCCTGCAGGCCATGGCTCATCTTGTGAGTGATCACCTCAAGTCCGGGCAGGTGTGTTCCCGACAACTTTCCTTACGCTGCCCCATGTGTGTCAACGAGGTCTGCGGCAAGACCAAGGAGTTCTTCGCTTCCCAGAAGCTATGAACAACGTGAAAGGATTGCTCGAACTCTCATATAGGAATTTAGCAAAGACTTAGCAAAGATGTAGCTTAGGATTTGGGGAATTAGGACTGCGGAGGCTCATCAACCCATCAACTCATGTAAGAGATGTGATCAGCTGGACAGGAGTGACGGAGACGTATAGGGGATGAGGAGGGATCTGTTTCCTTCTGTGTGCCCCACTTTGAACCAGCACAACTATATTTCTTTTGACAGAGGATCGCAGGAGAAAAAGAAATGAATGTGTAATGTGTTAACAATATCAAGAGTGAATTATGTCCTTACTACAAAGTAGCCAGAGGCGTGGTGTTTTGGGTGGTTCATTCCTTCATCCATGGTGCTTCATTCTTCCTTGGTCACTGAAAACACTTGTGAACTATTGGAGTGAATTTAACCAAACAATCTTTCAGTTTGTATGGGCATATGAAGGGATTGGAGTTTGTTGCCACAGGCAAAAGTCAAAGGTCATTAGGTCATGTACATTTTTATGTTAGTGGAAAATATCTTCTTACTACAATAACTTAAGAACCATGAAATAAAAATTCTTCAAACCAAATTTGGTTCAAGTGTTAATAAGCATTATAAGGTGATTCGACTAGATTTGGTATCAGAAGGTCAAAGGTTATAAAATCCTGTACATGTGTAAGTGTAAAGTTGTCTGTTCAGAGCCACAAGGGTGTTAACTCTGTATGAAAGATATGAGTTGACGTCGTATTAACGTAGTGAAATCCATGGAAAAGAGTTTTCACCAGCTTCTTGGAGAATGTCATCAGTGATGCAGTATTGAAATGTGAACTGGGTAGATTGGGCTCAAGAAGCCAAAGCTTGCTGAGGTAAATTTCTTTTTTTTTAATCAAGAAAAAATCAAGCAATATGTCATGAACCATAAAGTGTTTACATGTACTTGGAACCAGTATTTGTCATCAAGCATTTTCTAAATCCTCTTTTAAAAAAAAAAAAAAAAAAAGAAGGAAAATACTCCTTTTAAACACTGCGACCAATAATCAATTTGCTTGAAACCATTTCAAATTTTTATCAATTTTGTAGCTTTGATCCCTTTTTCTAACTTTTTAGTAATAAAACACAGGGTAGTCAATTTCTAGTAGGAGTAGAATTTAATTCATTTATAACATCTGTCTGACTCTAAAGATGTCTTGGGTACTGTCTTCAGAGTATTATTTTCCTAGTACTACGATAAATGATATTTGGGTTAGTTAAGGTAATTTATTCTTCAGTGCTGTAGCAATGAATTTTGTTTGTTATATATGGTAGTAAGATAAATATACTTGGTTTTTATTTGTATTATTTTTAATTAGTTAGAAAATGATGGAGAAACCGATTTCTAAATTCTGAATCAGCATCAAATTTAAAAAAAAGATATCTCGCACAGAAGACTTTCTTCTGATTAAAACTTCCTAATAAGGACCATAATGGTCACCTTTTAAAATTAATGGGGCAGAAAAATTAAACATGTAGTTTGCAGATGGTTTATGAATGCAAAGTTACAGCAATACCGATGTTGTAATTTGACTACTTAATTAGCAGTAGGTGAAAGTGGGTTCCATGGCTCTATGATTGCAGATCAAACGACTGCATTGAACATAAATTAATTACAAATTACTTTATTTTAAAACTCTGTTATTTTTAGGCTGAATGATAACAGGTTAATATGAGAGCCATGCCAGTGATAGAATTCTCTTCTTTGTATCAAATTTGATTCCCAGTCTCAGAGTAAATATGATTATATATATTCTGTAATAAATGATGGATAAATTATCACACAGATTCCCTATTGAATATTTTGTTTCTAAAATATTTTTTAGATTGTGAGAGGAAAGAATTGTTTACACATTTTAACATCCTTCCTTTTTTCTTAATTCGAGAAGAGCTGAATCATTGAAATGTCCCTTAGATGAGTGAATTTAATCAATGCATATATTGGTTGGTTGATATGTTTTACCTGACTGCTAAGAAAGCATGTGCATGCTATTGAGTAAGCAACCAGGAGACAGACGACTTTAAGTCCTCACCCAGGGGACTTGATTATGAGGATTAATGCCTTACCAAAGAGCACAAGCACAATGACTTGGTTTCGAATTCGGGACCTCCCTGTTACAAGACCACTGCTCTACCACTGAGCCACCCTCCATGTATATACATGTAAGTTAATTCAATAAAAAGAGAAGTTTGTAGACTAAAAATAACCCCTGAAAATTTTGCTCTTGAAAGTTGTGCATTTTCAAGAAATTGGACTCGGTACTGATATTTTAGGATTCATTGGTAGCTATTAAAATATCTGGCTTTATGGCAGATTCATTATATTAAGAATTTTTCACAGAATATAAAATTCTATCTGCATTGATAAGTCTTCAAACATATATACATCATTACATGTATTTAAAATGGGTGTATGGACCCTGGTGAAACCATCTGAAAGATTAAAAGTGGTCTAGATCAGAAGCTTAAAAGCATTCTCCCAAAAAGAAAGATGAAATCTTTTAATTCCCCAAAATACTTACTTGATATACCATATGGATCTTGAAAATCAAACATAAAACCAGTTCATACATATAGTCTGTGGCGCCATGAAATCCAGGGAAACATAATGCTAAGCCCTACCAGAAAACTGCACCTGACTATAAATCTTTATAGAGGAACATAAGGGGGAATTAGTTTGTCCCAGACTTTTTTTTTGTCTTAGGGGATTTAAGATTTTTTGAAGGAGATTGGTTATTGTTGTACATGTAGTATGAACCCATCTAAAGGCACTAAGGAATATATATTTGATGGTTGACACCTGTTGTCTTGTTGATCCGTCTGCTGTTTTTTTTTTTTTTTTTATCAAATGTTCTTTGTTCTGAGTTGTGTTCACCCTGAAGAGAGTTGATGTTGTGTATATAGCAGGGGCGGCGATTTCTTTTCATGACTGGGGGACGAAATGCGAGGGACGAGGTAGCGTAGTGAAGGAGAGGGGCGAAGGTGATGGAAGTGACTACCCCCTCACAGGTTTTTGAAGTTTTGTTGTATTAAAAAATTACATTCCTTAGCAAAACTATAGTATAAAAGCAAGCAATATACTTTTTTGAAGTCCATGAACTTGTTTATTACAAGCCTTAACTCCCACATAACCTCAGGACTGTAAACACGTATTTTTCCCCTAAAGGTCGCTTCTACATTACAGCACTTTTCAGAATGTGAGTGAAACTTTAAAGTGCTGAAAACTAGTCATGTAATGAAGGACACCATTTCCCCTTAGGCGACAATATTTTTATAACCAGGCAGGAAGGGACTCCTTAAAAGAGCAAGCAGAATATTCATTTTTGTAGCACTGATCTATTTCTATAACTCTTAATCTTGTAAACATACAGTGTAAACTGTGCTTACGTGATACCAACGAATGCAGATTTTCTACAATATTTACTTGAACATTTTGAACGATATACGAGGAAGCGTAGCGACCGAGCGAGAAGAATTTTTTTTTTTAAATTAGTCTAAACACTGCACTCTTGGGCCCTCCAGAGCCTGAAAGTGTGTTGCAGTCTTTAGTCAGTATTTGCTATACATTTTTGGGGGGTACTTTTTCAAATTTTCCGGGGACGTGCCTCCCTCGACCACCGCCCCTAGTATATAGTGTGACACAGGCGCGTACGCAGGGGGGTGGTTTTGGGGGTTAAACCCCCCCTCAATTTTTTTTAATGTGTGTGTTACGGAGGAAACCCCTCACTTTTTTTTCAAGTGTAAAAAAAAAAAGGGCTAAAGGGTGAGAAAAAACGGACCTTACCCCCCACTGAACAAAATATCGGTCGGTATAATTTTCCAATTTCCGGGACAAAAAAAAATTGCCCTTCCCCACCTTCTTCTTCAATAACATGGTATGACAAAACACTGTTATAATAATTATTAATACCATTCCCAAATATTTCCTCTCCTTTCTCCAAGTTCTCCAAGTAAACACTTTTTTGAGCTGCTTAATACGGAGTAATGACACGTGTCCATTTTCCTCTATTTTATCATATTATGTTAGAATGTAGTATACAATGTAAAAAGTCTCATTTATCATATACTTTCTACACCTTTGCATAAAAAAGCGAGCGCAATTTTCCAAGACCTAACGCATCTTGACTTTCAACCAATCACATTCGTGTATTTGCAACTTGCGTAGGAGTTGCATTTCGCCGCATCTTTTAAAGCAAGATGTCCCAATAAAAATAACCGACTCATTGGTTTTGATTCTGCAGAAATGCTGTACTTTTTATTTTCATTTTCAAAGGCATGATTTACGACTTTTTTTTGGTTGAAAAATTGAATGTGTTTGCTTTGGGCAAAGATCTATCCCAGTGTGCGTGTAAACATGAGTAAGTTTCAAGGAATAGAATTCTCGGCTAGAGTGTCAACAGAATGATGCTTTGGTTGTTCGTACGAAACTGCATGAAAACAAAATGGTCGTGAAGTTTTCTGAAAGACATCATTATGTCAATCATGTTAATCGGATTTTTTTTCCTTAGTTACCTAAATAGTCATAATGATTGAGATTTATTTAGCGTCAAATCCGGAAAAATTCAGAACCTTTTGAGGAGATTTTGGCGCAATTCAAGAGTTTTGTTATTTACAAGTGGCTTAGTTTAGCTTAGTAAATACACGGGCAATGTTCTATCATTGTCTAAACACACGAAACCCACCTCCTGTGCATTAGACGTGAATTCATCGAAAGTGATCCACTTCTCTAAGTTTGTTTTGAGCAGTGAAATCTTTATTCGCAATCTAGATAGATCAATATTGACAGTGAGCAAATGCCATCTGGTGATTTGCCCCAGTTACCCCCTCAAACGGATCATATGGAGAAAATAATGCAAACAGTTGGAATATCCGTTTTACACCTCAGTTGGCGGGAAGTGTTTTCTACAGTGATAATCATTATTTGGTATCAAATAAGAGGGGTTCTTTTCACTTCCTGACTTCAGAAGGCTACTTTGATGTGACATATAGATCTGACGGGGGCCTCTGACAGTTCTGGAGTAATAAGGCAAGGCGATGATCTTCAGCCTTATTATGCAGGGTTAGCAGGTGCCCCTCCCCCCGTCTGTCTCTGCCCCTCCCTCCCTCCCTCCTCTCTCTCTCTCTCCCTCTCTCTCACACACACACACACACGTACTTTTTCTCTCTGTCTCTCTCTCTATTTCTCTTGCCTTTTCTCTGTCTCTCTCTGACTCTCTTCTGTCTGTCATTGTTCCCCTCCCCCTCTCACCTCTCTCTCCTTCTGCCTCTCTTCTTTCTGTCAATGTTTCCCCCTCCCCCTCTCCCCTCTCGCTCATTCTACCTCTCTTTTGTCTCTATTTTCTCGATTAGGAGAAGGATGCTGGAAAAGGCTGCTATCATCTTATTATCAGCGTCCTTTTCCCCCTTTCCCTTTCATTTCCTTTCCTTCACAAGGCCATCGCTTAGGCCATCGATATCATTAGGGGAGGGGTGCAGGAGAGGGTCTCACTTTCACTCCAGTTCTCGACCCCTACCCCCATTCTCCCTTCCGCTATCTCTCTCCATGGACCTACTAAGTAGGTCCATGCTTTCTCTCTCTCTCTCTCTCCCTCTCTCCCTCCCCCTGTGCAAAGAGTATAATCACTCCATCTGAAAATTAAGAAGTAACGTCAATATGTTTCGTTTCAGGCAATAGCGTGTTCATTGTTATCTATCTAATGAATTAGTGAAGCAGATGAAGCCCTGGAAATAAAATATGAAAAGATGCGTTTGGGCCATTTGCTGTCATTAAACAGCACCATCTTATTATATCTTACACTAATCACGTGACTTAGTTGCCATGGTAATTGATTCCACAGAGGCATCAGCCTCTAGCCATAACTTGTTATAGACTGGATATAAAAATGAGTTTGTTATACAAACTTTGCACTAAATGTGGAAGAAGTACAAGGGGCTCTCAGTGGACGAATGCAGGTATTTTTAAACTCATGAAAAAGCGTGACAAACTGAAAAGGAGAGAGTGTAAACTTAAAGATGAAAAACTCGTGTGTGAATACAGAGTACTACGTAATAAAGTTGATACTGATGTAGGGAAAGCAAAGAGAAAATACGACTCTGATAAATTGTCACATTCTAGTGCTAATCCATAACAGACTTGGAAATTCATTAAAATCTATCATTCCAAATAAGAAGCGTGAAATGCAAATAGTTGCGCTTAATTCATAAAGTAATGTTGATACTGCTAACCTATTCAATACCTTCTTTGCTGAAGTAGGTAGTAATTTAGCAAAAGAAATTCCTGATACGCCTTTCCCTATAGAAAACAATATACCTTTAATTAACACCTTTGAGTGTACCCCTGTAACCGAAAATGATTTGTGGGAATTATAGACAAATTGAAGAATACTAAGTCTGTAGGTGTAGATAAGATATCAGTCTTTGTTTTGAATACATATGCTACCGAGATATCACAGAGTATTGCCAACTTGATCAACCTCTCTTTGTTGAGCGGTAAATTTCCGCAACAATGGAAAAGGTCCAAGATTATCCCAATTCACAAAGGTGGCGATAAGAGCTCTCCTTCAAATTATCGGCCCATCTCAATTTTGCCCTGTGTATCAAAAATATTGGAACGGTTGTCCAAAGGCAAGTCCTGGAGTTTCTACATAAGAACAATATTTTGTCATCCGCCCAATCTGGTTTCAGGCCTCGTCACTCAACTATTACCACTCTCCTAAAAGTAACTGATGACTGGCTTCACGCAACTGATAAGAAAGAATATACGGGGGCTGTATTTGTGGACTTAAGAAAAGCCCTCGACACCGTGAATTGTGATATTCGTATTAAGAAACTTAATAGCATAGGAATTTCTGGCACTCCATGTTCATGGTTTAAAAGCTACATGTCAGACAGAGTCGGTAGGACACTTATTAATTCAGAACTTTCTTTCGAATCAGTTATTGAGTGTGGTGTGCCTCAAGGTTCCCTCCTAGGGCCACTGCTCTTCATCATATATATCAATGATTTAGTAAAATTATCAAAACCTGTCATGTTCAGTTGTATGCTGATGATACTGTTCTATATTTTTCACATCCGTCTATAGATAGAATTGAACTAGCTTTGAACTCAGACTTAGAACTATGTATTACTGGAAGTGCCAAAACAAATTAGGTGTCAACTGTTAAAAAACAGTTTGTAGGCTCATTGGAAGCAACCACTTGATACCTAAACAGAATGTCCTCCGAGTTTCATTGAATGACATCTCAATAGATCAAGTTCATCATGTCGAGTACCATGGCATCTTAGTTGATGAAAAGTTAAACTGGAATTTACATATAGACGATATGTTGAAGAAAATTGCTCAAATGGTAGGCTTTCTAGGAAGACTAAGGCGTTTCCTAAGTGTATCGGTACTGAAATTAATATTTAGCTCACTGATGATACTGATCCTTCCGTATTTTGATTATGGTGATATTATTTACAATGCATCTTTCAGGAAATATACAGATCACCTCCAAAAATTACAAAATAGGGCAGACCGTATGATACTTAAAATAAAACCTGAATCTCATGTCTCTGTTTTGGAAATGCATAATGCTCTTAATTGGCAACTCTTGGAAAAAAAGAAGAAAATCATCATTCCCGTGTCCTTATGTATAAAATTATGAATAATCTAACCCCTGAATATTTAAGAAATTAATTTGAGCTGATAACCCGTTCCTGCCCTTCCCGAACTGGAGCTAAAATAAAATTACCTAAACCGAGAACAAATTACCTCAGAAGATCATTCAAGTATAGAAACGCAAAGGCTTACAACACACTTCCTTCTCATATCAAATCGTCCTTTAGTATTAATATATTCGAATCTAAGATTGCAGAACTGTAGCGCATGGTCCCCCTTCTTGTTATGATTACTATTATGTAATATTTTTCTTTGACAATTTATTTGCTGTTGTTCAGATATGTATTCTGTTTTGTTTTGTTTATGTACTTGTTCCGGACCCCACGGAAGACCAGCTTTCCCATGTCGGGTAATGTGTGGGCAATCCACCGTATCTTATTGTTATTATGTTTTTATACGGAAATAAATACTACTACTACTACTACTACTACTACTACTACTACTACTACTACTACTACTACATGTAGGCTACCTTTTCCCCTTTCTTTTCTTTCTTTTAATGTAGCTAATATTAAGAAGCTTGATATTTTTAATAGACACTTGCACGAGATATTGAGTGTCATTGCTCCTCTCTCTTTTTCTCTCTCCCACTCTCTTCCACCTCGTCTCTGTCTGTCTTTCTGTTTCTGTTTGTCTGTCTCTCTCTCTAAAGTAGGCACTTTTTGTTTCAACTAATGCGATTCCCCATGATACATGTATTACCTAAATCCCTCCCCCTTTCTCTCTCTCTCTCTCTCTCTCTCTTTCTAATACTCATAGGCGTCTCTCTTTATCTCTCTCTCCAATTCTCTCACACTCTCCTCCCAGGGAGGACACATCTGTCTCTCTCTGTACGCCTCTCTCTCTCTTTCTCTATTTCTTTCCCGCCCCTGCCTGTCTTTCTCTGTACAATAAGCACTTTCTATGTTTAAACAGGGAGGTTATCTCCCACCTCCCTGGTTTAACTAGTGCGATCTCCCCATGATATTACCTGACTCCTAAGTTCTTTGTCATAACAATAATCTCAGAATTTCTCTTCTCTTCTCCATCCCTCCACCCCCTCTCTCTCTCTCTCTCTCTCTCTCTCTCTCTCTCTCTCTCTCTTTCTCTCCCTCTATCCCCCTCTCCCTCATTTCCGCCCCGTTGTCTGTCTTGCCCTCTATATGTGGACGAGTGTGGGTATGAGTGTGCACCCTTTCCCCCTTTTGTAACACGCAAACTCCTACGAGTATAATTATACCAAACTACTAAATGTTAAAATATAAGAGAATCATAATGTGAAATGCCTTTCTGGCCTCAATGTAATAGCATGATTATGATTGTAATGATAAGTGATTATGATTTTGAAAATGATAATGATGATAGATACGATGTTTATGGATACGTTGCCATTGCTGTTTAGAAATAAATAGTGTAAACATTACGGGTTTAGACACGATAATGAATTGATTAAAGACATTTCTGGGGAAGTGAAACCTAGTTTTCATATTATTTTTTGTAAATGTTTAATGATAAAAGAAACATTGTGCACTAGTTTTCATTGGAATATCTAGGTTTAATACTGCTGTGGAATAATAGTATGCATGTATGTTTTAGGCCTTAATTTACAGAGAAGGTTTGGTTCAGTGAATGGTGAACATTATTTTGTGAGCTTTTTCATTCTTTTTATGATAGTTTGAAAGAAATATCATAGAAATAAATTTCCCCTGAGAAGGTTGTCTCACTAAATATCCTCATATTCGAAATATGACAATGAATAACTAAAGAGTTTGGAACAACTTTGTCATGCCACTCGTTTGTGTAATCCCATATATACATTTCTGCGTCCCGTGCTGCGACTTCTAGCAACACTAAGTCAATTTCTTTTACTTTTGAGGATTCCCAATCCTCACAGTTTACACCAATATATATGTACTACCGGTACATGACCTTTGACAGGCGCTTCCAGACAGTTTCTTTCACAATGAAAACATTTATCTTGAACAAAAATTAAAAAACAGTTTATTGTAAAGCTTCATAATTATAAGATCTTTTGCTGTCACTGGGCACGGATATAATACAAATTATGTGTAGGATGCCAATTTCTTGTGGATATGTTACCATGAATATCGCAATTACTTACCCTATTTTGAACTGTTAATAAAAAAAAAATAAGGATATATCAGCTAGGAGCCGAAATGATAAAGGTCACCCACTGCACCGCCTAATTTCTCTCTTGATTCGCCGGAGAGTAATCTAGCTTTTCAAATTAGAACATCTTTTTGAAGAATAAAAACTTATGGCGGTTTTGATGGCTTCCAGGCAAATAATGACTTTCAGGATGGGAAATACATGCATCTGTGATTTTTAATATGAAATATCTGTAACCGAAAAGATTAAAACACTATAGTACTGGGAAACATCATTTCTTTTGTTATTGATGCTTAAAGTACAAGTCCACTCCACTGAAAAGTTGAGCTGATTAGATAGACAAAAATCTAAAAAGCCGATATATTTTTTTTTTTAATGAGCAAAAAACAAGTTAATAATCGAGCCGGTTCTCCCCCACAATGCATGTTTTGTGACGTAGGGTCCTCACAACACAGATTCGTAATGTAACCAAATTTAATGCTTACGTCTTTGTGAAGTGCCTGGATACAAACTATTTCATTCACCTGATAAGAATAATGAAATACTATTATTCTTATCAGGTGAATGAAATAGTTTGAATATAGAGGCACTTCACAAAAGGTCTGTCTTCATTAGCTCGAGATTGCCAAATAGCCCGCTATTTCTGATTTGGGAAATAAGCCCGAAGTTACAAATCGCGTCATCATCAGCTCGAGATCCATGAATCTCGAGCTTGAGAAATTAGCTCGAGAAATTTTGCTAAGCGTTCGCGCATAGTGCGAGTCTTCGGGCTGGTGAAGACGCACCGGACAATTAGCGGGATATTTTGCCAAATAGCGGGATAGTTTGCAAACTAGCACAGGATATCTTGGGATGACTATCTCGACCAAATATCCCGCTAATTGCAACTGCGGGCTGATGAAGACGCAAATTAGCTGGATAATTTGCGATCGGGATAGTTAAAATAGCGGGTTATTTGGCAATCTCGAGCTGATGAGGACAGGCCTTAACAGGGGCGGATCCAGCCGGCGGCAAGGGAGGGGGCCTAAAAAGGGGCCCACTTTGTGCGAAAATTTAAAAAATCGTGCCGGTTACCGATTTTTCGCTCAGTGGGGTAGTGAGCACAATTTTTTTTTTGGCACCCTTTTTTTCCCCTACGGAAGGGTTATTTTTCCACCACCCCTTGGGCGCCAGGAGGGCCCATCTTCTATTTTTTCCAAAAAAGGGGGTGTTTTTATCTGTTTTTTGGGCTAGGGGAGGGGGCCCGGGCCCCCCGGGCCCCCTCCTGGATCCGCCACTGGGCCTTAAAGACAGGCCTTAAAGACGTATGCATTAAATTTGGTTACATTACGAAAATAGCCTATTGTCAGAATGTATACTGCTGGCACTTTCGTTGTGAAGAGCATACGTCACATCCGTACAGAAATTTAAACGTTTTGCTCGAAATAACCGAAAAAAATCGCTCTTAAAAATCACCTGATTGAAGTACGCCCGTGATATTTGGCAGTTTTAACCTTTGATTTATTTACAACATGCTATAATTTTTGAAAAATCGGAGTGGACTTGGGCTTTTAAGACTTCCGCAATACAGCCAATAGTTGTTTTTTTCTTAATACTCATGATACTCTGTACAATTATTTGATAGAGAAAACGGCTAAAGGTACACGATTTTGTGAAACGAGAGGCTTACGTTGGGGTACGCCCGATTCTAATCAGACTACCGGATCCTTTCCGTTTACCTATTGTATTTATTTTTGCATTATTTAAGTCTTTATTCACTGCAGACCAAAGCCCTACACTGTTTGTGTGATAAAAGTCATTTGTGATAGTCCGATTCTTTTTTTTTCTCTCCATAAGTCGACTATTGCGGACAAAGAGTTCACTTGTGCTCCTTTTTATGAATTTCGACACAATTCTTCTTTTCCACATTTTGTCAATTTTTGTTGGATTATTATTTTGTAGCACTGAATACACACACACAATGTACACTGCCACACGCTCACACACACAATTAAACAATTTCTCTCACTCTCTCCATCTTTCATTTCTCTCATGTATCATGAAAATGCAGGAAGATTGCTCGCTTACAAAGAAGATTTATTAAAAAGGAAAACACATCGATGGTGTAACCTTTCCCTTTCTTGAATGTCTAGGTTGCCACTTTTGATACGCCGCCCACATTCATCCTTCTCCGTTATTCCATTATACGCGCTCTGATGCCTCGCAGTTGACGCGAACAAAATGTTTTGTCCCTGGGGACGGAGTTGACAAAAATGCAATTATTGTCCGGTTGCGGGTTACATTTTGCTAAGAACTTTATTATCTGACACGAAAATCAGTTTCTTTTTCGTCTCTTTACAGCCTGTTTACTGCTCAGCACTTATCATTGTGCTGAAAGAGCCGTTTTATTTTAATGCGTTGGTGGTTGCATTTCACTGATGAAGCCTTAAAAAAACAAAGTACCAAAAGATATACATAAATTATATAGGGCTTTGATGGTGGAGAGCAAACTTGGCTCACTACTAGACACGGTTAGTGAGATCGTCAGGTGACGTAAATGTGACGTATGTCACCTAATTAGTTGCACGTCAATATATATTCTACTTTATTTGTAGTAAATGATTATGAGAGAAAAGTGAAAATAAATCACATCAAATTGACATGTCAGTGATTATCTTGCAGCGAAAAAGGCCAGAAGTTAGGAGTGGGAAAGACATTCAAAACCTGACAGTGGTTAGTGTTCTAGATCTACTGACATACAAGGCCTGGTTCGATGCAATATGACTCGGAGCAAGCGTAGGCGTAGGACAACATTTTGCATGGGGCTAAAGTTTCCCCGATTATCAACTTTCTAGTTTCTGATGCGAGGGAACGAAGCGAGCGAGCGAGCAAAAGTGTTTACACTTTTGAAGTGATAAAAGTAACTTTTTCATAAAGAAACATGTTGGATTATATATAAAATTTACTAATACAAATAATTGCCAACCTCACAGCTCGAATATGAGATAACGGTTGCCCGAATATTCGTCATTTCAAAATATTCTCGGGGATGCAGCCCCACCCCTGGTTCATCCGTTTTTGCAACCCAAAGCAAATATACCATTCATTTGTTTCATATGTTTTAATACAGTAAAGGCAAAACATATCACTTTTGCTTGAAATTAAAACATCATTTCAAGAAAATTGATCGACAAATGCGTTAGAGATATCTCCAGCATTTTTCGCTGCTTATTTGTCAAATCTAAATTGCTATCAATAACACTTAGGATTAATTTCACTTCATAATCCTGTAAACATGGTACCCTTGAAATGTAAAGACTTTGAAAGTGAGGCATATATCTAGCATTAGATTAGAAAAATAAATATAACTCATGCATTTTTATTCTCTCGGGAGAACCGTGAATAAATAGGACAAGGAATATTTCATATCCTTTTGTACATTCTTAAGAATTGGTTTTATTGACGCAGTTCCATCGCACGTTCGCTGGAATTCAATTGAAAGCGAGCACACAGTACATGAGCTACAGGAAGCAATAAATGCACGTGCCATTTACTATTATTTACATGCTTCGGGTTGCCTCGAGAACTTGTGGAAAAGAGATGGAAAAACAAGGGGAGAAGGAGGGAGACGAAAGAACAGAAGAAAAAAACTAAAGAAAGAGAAAGACACAAAAACTGTGTATTTTTCAGACTTGTCACTCCGTTCCAGATCCAAGATATTTGTGTTTAAAGGCATTTTCAAACATTCTAAACGTTCTGATGAAAACCACTTCACGAAAAGCTGACAAGAAAATCGAAAAAACAGCAACAAAAAACAGCATCGACGAACATCATCAACAACAACAACGCATATTTCCCTCAAACGGTACATGATATTCGTTTGCCAAATATGGCATGCAAAAAATAAATAATGATCCTCTTTATTTATCATGTTTATTCAAAAGGGGATTGTTATCGATTTTAGGAAACATCTCCCCTGGTCGCTTTTTTTGTCCTTCTTCTTTTGAAGCCCAAATTACACTACAGTTCAAATAGCAAACACTGCGATTTTTACTTAGGCCTAGATGACGATAATTATTATGGGCGTAATTGCTAGACAACACCCTCAGTAATACCGCAATGTTACTACAATAGCGATATTTCGATCGTTGTGTAAAAATACCCAAAATACAAATATTGCATGCTCCGGCGTTTAATATAACAATATTATGAACCAACAAATTCAGAATTCCCCCAAGTGGAGTTATATTTCATCGAGGCCGTATGGCGCGAGGAAAAATTTAAATCTGGAGGTGGATATAAGTTACATTGAACAACGGAATGCACGCAATATGTCATCTCATTCCTTTCTCTGTTGGTGTCAGGTCCTCTCGATTACTTGCCTTCGATCGCGTCAGACATTATTATATTTTAAATTACGGTTTCAACTGCAGGGGTAAGGTGTGTTGGAAAAAAATTAAAAGATCTACCGTAATGGTGACGAAGTTATGAAGACAAAATACATTGGGTAGGTGATGAGGGTGAAAGAAGGTTAAAACCTTTTTCCATGAGAATGACATTTTAGTTCCGTGAAATAAAATCTAAGATTCTCTGCAATTTTGGAAGATGTTTATTTTCACATAAAGAGTAAAAATTGTTTTGTTCTCTGATCTCGTGAAATTTTCAGCGAAATCAAGACATGAAGAGATCCTATGGGGAACACCACTGTTGGATTTAGGTCTGATAGAAATACATTATCAAGCAATAATCCTAATTGTTTGAGCCGAGTAGTGGGTCTGTTTGTTTACAAAATGGTTCGTTAACCTGCTTGATTTACCCTGTAGGAAAGATGACGATTTACCCCTCGAAAGATGTAATAAATCTTTCACTGTTATCAAAGGTAAGCACTCTCTCACACGTTTTATATTCACACGTAGTTTTGCTTCCTTATATTTTTGTATCAACAAATAATTTTAGGTGACAATTTGATGCGAATAACTCCATATCGGGTTCCACGTATACGGGTGATAAAAATGTCGTAACCCCGTAAATCAATTTGTCGTTACTATCAAAATGGAAACTGATGACGAGAGAGTTTACGATTAAAGTATACGAAAGATTTACTTCTTGCAACCACACTGTATACGACGATAGGAAGTTCATGTTAGGGCGTATCCAGGACTCTGTACGGGCTGGGGTGGTACAATCACGAAAAACTATGACTTGAAAACATACACACACACATATAATTTTTAAAGTGCGTTTTCGTCGAAAATTTGAAAAGGGGCATAAGGAAACAATGGGGGCATACTTTTTCCTCTGTGTACGTACGGTATGTATCGTTGGGGTTTAAAAGGGGCAAGGCCTGTTTAGCCACCCCCTACCTCCATCCGCCGTTGGTTGACGTAATGTTCACGTTGTCACTTTTGTCATACATCCATT
Organism: Mesocentrotus franciscanus; assembly: GCA_037976565.1. NCBI lineage: Eukaryota > Metazoa > Echinodermata > Echinoidea > Camarodonta > Strongylocentrotidae > Mesocentrotus > Mesocentrotus franciscanus. Next base: position 11,235,474 of record CP137666.1, on the reverse strand, counting down.
TTTATGTATGGCTTTAGTGCTTTACATTGATCTAAACATAAACTTGTTAATGCAAACACTATGGAGGTCACGCCAAAAACAACTAGGATTTGGATCACAATGAAATGCTTCATATTTTCTTTACAACCGTGAATATTATGTTTTATTGGTCAATAATCGGTTGAATATTCCGTATTTAAAGCATGAACGACAAAAATTCTACAATCTCATTAATTTCATGCTGTGTATTGAGTAGTTACATAGGCAGCGCGTTCGATTAATTTTGAACTGCAATTTTGACAAACCGAGTGACTGAATTTCCTGGCCAATCCAATTAATAATCATTTAGGATAATAACATATTTTCGTTCGATTTCCCAGTTTTGTCTTTGATAAGAATAAGGAAGCAAATTTACGAGGAAGCTTTTTTTTGTTGCCTTTGTCGGAGGATGGTGCATATCGCTGAAACTCAACTATATGATTACATCCGAATGTCGAAGTACATATGCATTAAGAAAGAAGTACAATTTAAAAAAAAAAAGGAAAAATAGGCGCTCATGGGTGGAATTTGGTCTTCGGACGTGGAGGAGACAAAACTCTCCAAAATGGACTCCAAAATTCTGAGAAGGAAAAACAAAACAAGAAGAAAGAAATTTAAAAGTTCATCACAAAAAGAGGTTATCGCATTCTTGGGAGGAGCATTTTTACTTAAATTTGTCAGGCCATTGAAAGTATGATATACTGGAACTGTGGTATTAGGACAGACAGAACCACCAGCTGCAACGAGCCAGACATCGTCATTAGAGAGGGTAGTAAAGTTAACATTATCGAAGTGTTCAACCCTCATGATATCAACATTGCAGTCAATACAAGGAAAGAGACAAACGTTTTAAATACCAAGATCTGATATTAGAGACTGGGAGAATGTGGTGGCTCAATTGGTTAGAGCGCCCGCCTCATGAACGGGAGGTCGTGGGTTCGAACCTCGGCCGAGTCATACCAAAGACTTATAACAATGGGACCATCTGCCTTCTAGCTAGGCGCTCAGCATATTAGATTGGAGACGGGTAGTAATAACATATCATGTTATGCAGGGCCCGCTGGAAGAGCAGTTTCATAACTGAAGTGGCTACCCTGGGTAAATAAAACGTTATTATTATTATTTATTAATAATCGTCGGACACACAGGCATTGTGAAGGCGGGAATTGAAAGTCTCATCACCAAATTCTCCCCGAATCAACACGTATACGACCTGTAGAAGGCACCTATACTGGGCACAACATGACTCATTGGAAACACACTTGGACAGTAGAGTGTAAAATAACGTTGCACTTGATAGCACCACTTCGGGCTTTTTTGGTAAAGCAAATTCTTTCAAGAAAAAAATACGGACTTGATCCTGTTTTGCGGAATCACAATAATGATGATATAAAATTCCGGAAAAACATATTGATTGGTGGACTATTAATTTCAATTTTCTTTCGAAAGACTATTGAAAGAATTGTATGAAAAAAGACCATTTGTGCGTGACACAGATTCACCTCATTTGAATTAAAAGAAAGACAATCCTTTAGCCTCACAGAAAGACGTGCATAGAATGATAGCAGGAATAAGGTCAAGATAAGATAACATTCCTTGGAAATAAATACGCAGGAAGAGCGTTTGTGCATACCGTCGTGGGAGTTTCTTTTGTAGGAGTTTTTGATTTCGCAGATGTTGAGAAAAGTAATCCAAATGTTTGTCTCATTTGGAGGGCTTTTCCTGATAATGCTTTCTACAGCTTACTTAAATGTATGGTACAATGCTGTCCTTCGCATTACGTGTCCTTTGTAAATAGCTTCGGATATCTTCTTTTTCTAATTATAGAAGTGTACAGATTTTTCTCTTGTCCTTGTAGGAAAGAACTGTCCTGTATTAGCTCTTCATTTCTAATTTCCCATTCATCGTTATCTTGAAGGTTATATCACATTTCTAAATGATTTTCATGAAAATAAATATTTGTAATCAGTCATATCCGAGTGCTCAATAACTGGAAATTTAGCTCTCGTCTCTTTCATAATATTATATACGAGAGTCCTCAAAGTATAGATTATTCCTATTAATGAGTCACTAAAAACCATAATAATAACTAACACTATAAGTCTTAATTATTTTTTCTTCTAATTGTTCAATAATGATAATAATGATAATTACCCTTTCATCGGCAAATGAAAATAATAGTAGCAAACTGTTTGAAATGTTTGGTTGTCGCTAGCAGTTTCATAATAAACTTTTAATGTTTAAAAGGTCCATTTTACCATAAATCACCCTAGGTGTATAATAAAACATCGAAAGCCTTTCAAACGCGTCATCAGGATTATATACAATATAGAATTCAAGGATTTAATTACCAAAACGTTCACTCACTAAAATAATCAGATATACTGTAAAACTTTTAATTTTTCTCAGAAGCTTCCGTACTTGAAGCATTTCTCCATTTTAAATAAGTGCTCAGGAGTTTTACTGTCACATTTTGCTACGTGTCTCTACTTTCCCGGTATTTGCGGTCATCAGAAACTTGCAAGCTGCAGACGCCGCAAACTTGAGTTCAATCTTATCTCTTTTTAGTCTTTTCCTGAAAATTTTAAGATTTCCTGCACGAAAAAAGTGGCGCGCTCCATTAAGCGATGATCGTCTGACTTGTGTTATATCGCGTGATCTAATATCGTAGCCATCTAAAGACACCTACTTAGATTTCAAAGTAAAAGTAACTCGTAATTCGTGTTGAAAGCTATCGGGGATTGATAGGTATAAGAAATAATTTTCAAGCATGCTCCTGTGAAAATGTTGTTTCAGAAAGGCCATAAATTAGAACTTCTTTCAGCGGGCAGGTGAAGAAACGTGAATTTCATGACTTTAACAATCCACCTCTGTTCCTATATTTTCCGGGCCCATGTCTGTAAACACATACACATGAAAACCCAAATCGGTTTGCCATGTACTGCTGATGAAAAAACAGACAACTTTTATGTGAAATTGTTCCTAGATTCTTCACTATGCCGTACATCGATTCAAAGGTTCTAGTCGGTGTGTATGTGTACATCACATTTTCAGCAGACAAATAAGGCAATCAATGTTCTTTTGAATATTGTACATTTAATTTCAAGGCAACCTATCGAGGCAGGAAAAAAATGTGGGAGGAGGGCGGAACCTAGTCCGGCTTATCTTCCTTACACAATTATTACACAAAAAACAACAACGCAGAAGTCGCTCCCCCACTCCCCCGGTCAGCAAATTTAGACTGCACCCAAAAGGCATCTCTAAAAGTAATAACGCCTTTTTTCTTTCTGTTGTTTTTGAGAATCCATGAAAAAAAAACCAATACAATATTTTGGGAAAAATGAATCATCATAACTAGAGGAGCATTTTCTTTACAAAAATAATTTGAAAAAGTGGGGCGGGGGCGGGGGAGGTTCTTCCCAGACCGGGGACACGTACTACATGTAATTAGTTGATAACCCCTATGCGCTGGAGACGGAATACAAGTTGTATTGAGTTTTACCAGGCCTTGTGGGCGTACCCTGTTCGATACGCCACTAAAAACTGCTCTTTCGAACAGATTTGTCAGGATATTGTTATAAAAGTTAAAATGTGCTTTTATCCCTGAGTTTACATAAGACACAAAACTCGATTGCAAAGCCACCTAGGGCAATTTCAACTGTAATGCGTGTCATCTACTGAAATCCCAAACATGACACTGGCATAATAATGACATTATCCGAACACGATTTCTATTGGCAATTATGGGTTATGTCTCGGAGTTGATTTCATGAAAGAAGTTGCGATAGTTTTGGAAGTGACTTTGTTATAGGTTAAGACGAGAAGGGTGCCATCTTCACCACCATATCATACAGATGCAACAATCTAAATTACCGAGATTTCCATGTTGCTAATGTAGACGTGTTTTAAATTCGGATGCAATCCCGACCCTAATAAAAGGCAATAGACCATTTTCGTAATGTAATCAAATTGAATGCATAAATCTTTGTCAAGTGCCTCGTTACAAATTATTTAATTTACCTGTTGCGAAAAACATTAATTGTTGCTAGATAGGACAAACATAATGGCTTGTCCTATACCTAACAACACGTAATGTGTATGCATGAAATTCGCACAATTATTCGCAACGGTGAATTAAGTGATTTGTAACGATGCACTTAACAAAGATCTGTGTATTAAATTTGATTATATAACGAAAATGACATATTAACCTCGACTCGATTCCACATGATGTCCAAATAAAGTATATTCAGTTAGGGTTTGTTTAGGATAATGCATGTCTTCATAAACAAACTATCCTTTCTTCAAAAGAATCCTAAAATCCATAACAAGCAATGCACACTGATTGAAAACAGTAATATGTCTAAAGGGAAAGTAGACGTTCTTCTCTTTTCCATCTGTCGTTGTTTTTAAAGGAGGCAGGTGTTTTCCTGTTTCCCCGAGTCTGTCATGAAAGCTACGTAACCAATCACTCATTATGTCCGAGCAGCCGAGAGATTGCCGCCCTCAAGCGATTTTTAGGCAACAGGCTTTGATCCATCTAAAAAAAGAATGATTTCATATTTTATTTATCTGTTTAGCCTAGTCCACATCAAAGCTGGAATAATACACACAGACTGCAGGATAACGAACTTTTATTATTTTTTGTTAAAGATATTCATCTGGGATTGGGTCACTCTGGGTCATTTTCTTGATTCCTGTATTTTCAATCTTGAGGTTTGCAGAGGGCGATTTTTTTTATTTGGCAATGTGTCCCGGTTTTACATGCATTCATTTCATACAAATATGAAAATTTCTTGATTTGACTATCGACTCCTTCTAGTATTGGTCGTTTTCTCTTACTGAACAAAGAACCCTGTTTCATCGTCGGGACTACGAGACTTCAGAATTGCGATCCTTCGGAAACGAAACATAAGAAATTATGAATCTTCGGATAGATAAACCTGATCAACGAACGTTCGGAATTAAAATGAGCCTTCGTAAAAACGACATGTCAACTTGGTCATATGAAGATTTTGTTTTTTATAATGCAAAAAATAGATTTAAGAAAAGTTTTATTCCTTTCTCGGCGAGACACGAGGATGGTTATTGGGCCATTGCAGTAATAGAATAACGTCTCTTATAATGTATCAACGTGAAGGAAAATTGAAGAACTATAATTGATAGAATCATTGCCTTTCCATATTGATTAAACACCAATAATATGTCGCAGCAAACATGATATTTCTTCACTTGTTTCTGCGTTGCTTGCCGATTTCCTGATAAGGGTCCTCGCCTTCTTGTTTGCCAGTTAAGGGCCTGTCACACCTAGCCAATTTGGCTCGCCGGAGCTATACCGGAGCACAAATATGGCGATTTTCGGGGATCGGCACTAGTACGGCAGCGCAACGGTATCACATCGCTAAGAACGGTAGTACATCGTCAGGACATCGTCAGAACATCGGCGAAATAATTTGCAACGGCAGGCGATGGTTTAAATTTTTGAACATGCTCAAAAAATTCTGCCGTTGCGCTGCCGGAGCGAGCAACGGGACTACAGTGGCAGTACAACGGCAGTACTCCGGTATGGCTTCATTAATGTCGGTAGAGCACCGGTAGCGCCCCGTGATAGATAGGCGGCTCTCCGGTGGCCTCAATGTGTACCGGCACTTCGGTATCACATCGGTAGCACATCGGTAGTGCATCGGTAGAACAACGGCGGCGCATCGGTAACAACGAGGAGACAGAAAAAAGGTATCGGTAGCACATCGGCTCTTACATCGGTAGGACAACGATAGAACAACGGTATTACAACAGGAGTATTGCTACGGCCAATTTCAAGTGCTTTCTCGACGAAGCTCCGCCGATTTTCTCGCCGTTGTTAGTTGTGTGTTCCGGTTTAGACCCGACGAGGTACATCGGCTAGGTGTGACAGGCCCTTTATCAAAATATGGCTGCAAGCATTGACAAAAAAATTGAAGTTCATTCCAATCTTTCTCTCTAAATGTATATCCCTGAAACATTTGGGGGAAAACATAATATATTCCGTGCGTGGGAGGTCTTAGAATCTTGATACATGCTTTCCATATCAATTTATTGTTACAAACACATCTGTATAAGCGAATAGGTTACATCTAGTAAAAACACATTGTCCATTAAAGCAACGTTTAAATAGTTGTTCTATGCAGAGTTACTGTCATGTCGGTGTGGTGGAAATTCCGCTTAGGAAATCTTGGTTTATAACCTATCCAAACATTTTTTGTGCAAACTTTATGTAAGCCAACGTATTAGGATTTCAGTAGGGAAATAAGTTTCATAGAGAGGTGAAGGACAAAATGTGCAAAGTTCTTGTCATTACACCCTATCTCACTAAAAAGCAATTATGGCGACCTGTGAAAAGTTGAAAGCGTGGCAGAAGATCGAATCTCCCTCCATTCCCATTTTTTGGCCTGTTAGGCGATTACACTACAGGGCCCTGTCTTACAAAGAGTTGCGATTAATCCAAATCAATCGCAAGTCCTCTAATCGATCGCAAGTTTGCAATCTCCTATCTCTTATGTACATAGTTGCGATTGATATCAATCGCAAATAAGTTGCAATTAATACCAACTCTTTGTAAGACAGGGCCCAGGTCTGCTGCGATCTACCTGCGTTGATGGCTATGGCGATACGATGATAGAACGACGCTGCTACTTTCCAGCCCAATTTCGAGGCCAATGAGATGCACTGCTTCTGCGATCAAAGCGATCGTAATACGAGGCTCATACGCTTATGAAAACCTCGCTACCAGTGGTGCTGTGAGCGGGGCGACTGTGATAGGTTCATGCTGGGCTTCTGCGAAAATTTCATGCAATCGGTATGTTAATCGGAGTACTGGATGTCATTTCTTCAGTTAGGTGCCAGCCCCCGACCACAGTGGGTGTAATCTGTTGAGCATGTGATGAAGCGCTTGTTGTTGTTGTTGAGATTTAATGGCGTTTCCATCGTCATTGGATGATTTTCGCCTCCACTCCGCGACCTTTTATAGAAGCGCGGAGGGTCATCGAGCAATCGCCGCCCAATCAACAGCAGCGCAGCAGAAGCGCAGCGCGAACGCCTGCAGGGGCGAGAGCACCCAACATGCCTTCCAAAGAAATGATCGCGTCGGGGCGAAAGTGGTTTGAAGCGTGTAGAGCGCGAGGTGATCGCTTTTTTGCGGGGGGGGGGGCGACCAGGGAGATGACTGCGATCCCAGACGCTTCAGAAAGGCTTAAGATACGACGGAGAAGATTGAAAAGATCAAGCCACGATCCACTACGGTTTGACGATTTTGTTGGGCTCGTAGCGAAATCGTCTTCTAGTGAGATGGGGGTATTATTACCTAAACATTCTTTGGTGTTAAACCTTCCACTTTTTATATGAAAACATTTAATTTTCAGAAAAAGACCGGTGCCCCCCCACCTCCCATGATCCCAGTGCTCCCTCAGCTGCCGGACTCCACTCCACTTAGTGAATACGAGGAAATAAACCATTCCGTCTATCTCCTTTTAATAAAATCTCCGAGGTACTTTATTCAATACTTAACTACAGCATTTGGCTGAATGTTGTGTGGATTCCTAGAGTTGAATAATTGCATGATTCTTCCTCCAAACAATTGGGAAATCTACTTTATCCTGTTAAACTATACCATTGTTTACTTTATCCTATCTCATGCCTCGCTCTTAATCCGATGAAAGGTACATAAATATTTATGAAGCGTTTATATACACATTGGATATATTAAGATTTGTATAAATCCAAGTTACTATTACTGATGAGTATACAAATCAAATGATAATCATTTTCAAATGCAGCTTACAATGTTTGTTTTTAGAGTGATTTTGTGCAGAATTTGTATTCGAGTGTAAAATGGACTTGATCTGCTTTTCAGTTGTTAAGATGGGATAGTTAAACCTTAGGCAACATCACCATGTTGATTTTTTTCATCGATTTCACGCTGGAAATTTACGTCAAGAAAAGAGGAAAAGGGGAAGAAACCCTAACTTTGTCGTATTTCCCTGGGAAGCATGATGCCATCGTATAAAAACCTGGAGTAATTTCTAGCTCATCAATCTATCTCTTTGATAACCATCTTTCTTAAGGGATTCCAGTTTAACCCGAGGACCTAGATCGCCTATCTGTTTCCTTGTCTTCCATAGGACCCATAGGAACACGCCATTACGGTTATTGCCTTTCTAAATACGTCTTTTGTTTGTCCCTACAGAGTCACGGCCGATACGCGATACGCGAAAATCCCGTCATACACACCTCAATAGGCCATCGTTGTGAAAACTATCGTAGAAGATTTTTGGCGAGAAAAAAAATGTATGCCTGATGTCCCCCTTCACTGTGGAAGTACAGAGAAAGAGAGGGGGAGAGGCAGAGTGAGAGGGAACAAGAGAGAGGAAGGAGAAGGGAGAGAGAGAGAGAGAGAGAGAGAGGGGGGTAGGGAGAGAAGAAGACAAAAATAATATTAATAAATTATGATATAGAAGAAAATAGATGAGGGATGCTTGGGAAAGCTAAAGAGAGAGACAGACAGACAGATGGGGAGAATTATGATATCATGATTAATAACGTGAAATGAATTTGAATGATAGTCATTATCAGAATGTTTATTGCCATCTTTCAAGCAAGTATTTCTCTATATAGACCTACTTTTTGCCCTGAACTTGGTGCATACGACGCAATTAGTGTTAGAAAACGTGTCTCTTTTATTAGATAAAACATGGTTGACATTCAATCTTGAGTTCCCACGACTCATGTCAACCACAGTGGATAACAAATATTAATCTTACGCCTACCGAATCTGTCTACTTTTTTTAATTTCTTATTTCAGTTAAACAAATGATGCATTTCTTTCCCTCTTGCAGATGTCGACAGGTGGAGGCCAGATGGTAAGATGGTTATTGAATATAATTTTGGCAAAAGACAATCTTATTTTCACTGTTGGAATATACATCATTTTCCAACCTCTCCTTTGCGTACTTCCCTTTATTTTAAAGATAAAGTCGTATACTGCTAATCTGATTGCAATGTTAAAAACTGTCTGGAAGCAATTGGGAAAGGGTGTTTATGTGTTACATAAAGAGGTTTAGGAATGATCAAATAGACTAAAACTGACCCAGTCTTGCTGACTAATAACATGTATACTGCAAACGGAAATGGGTATGTGACACACATGTGGCATGAAAGTTTGGTCCAAACTTTCCAATCAATTCTAATCATAATTATTACGATTATGAGGGCATTTGAAGAGCAGTTCGTTTCATTTATACTATGATATTCGCGCGGGAGAAGGGAAACAGAATTCAGACAAGGATTAAGAGTCGAGAACGGTACAACGAATCGTCTTCTTTCTCTAATAATCTAATGAAACGTTGAAGCTTCTGCGCTTCGCGCGGGAGGGGGGGGGGAGGAAACTGAATTCAGACAAGGATTAACATTCGAGAACGGTAGGCCCTACAACAAATCTTCTTCTTTCTCTAATATTTGAATTAAACGTGAAAGCTTCTCCGCTCGGCGCGGGAGGAGGAAACTGAATTCAGACAAGGATTAAGAGACAGTGGCCAGTGAACTCTCCGTCAATTGTAGTATTAGTTATTCCAGTGGTGGATGATGGAGCCATGGTTTTCTGCCCCCGGTGCGCCCACCACACCCCCCCCCCCGATTCGCCACTGCATTCACGAACGACATGCTCTCAAAGTATATCTTAATATCTAAAGTGGTATACTAAGCACTGGCAATATTTGCTTGTAAACAGGAGCATAGCAATAACTTAATTAAAAGTGAAAACAAACTTCAACACGTAGAAAAATGAATATGAGTATTCAATCTGCTAAGTAGTCATGTAGCTTAGGACTATCTTACTTTCTCCCAAGTTTAGCTTCATCATTAAAAGGATTATAAAATGAACTTGCATCTGAATATTTCTGAATCTCATCTTTGCTTCGGATCTGTCAAATGACGAAAAATTGTGAATGGAGAGGTTTGTCTGAACATAGATGCCACCGATTTGCCGCAGTCTTTTGAACAAGCTATACAACAAAAAATGTTTTTCTCAGATTTTCAAATAATTCTCATCATTAGGGCAAAATGATGCTGAAACATACCTCCGTTTGACTTCTGCTGCTGCTGCGGCTACTACTACTACCACCACCACCACCACCACCACCACCACCACCACCACCAACACCAACACCACCACCAACACCACCACCACCACCACCACAACTACTACATGGAAAGAGCGTTGGGGGTAAGGACCCATCTCTGTTTCCCCCCGTTGTTGTATGATGGCAAGCTGTCATGACGTGTGGTGATGGCTGGTTCTTTCAAGATTTAACATTCAAATGATTTTATTTCTCATGCAAAACATAATACAATAAACAGGTATATTACAAAAATTATACAATGAAACAAGACAAATATAATGGTAATGGCACGAGAAAAGAGGAACTAATTACAAGCAGAGCTTGTTGAAGTATTGGTTCCTCAGAGAAAATCAATAAATTTCATATGTATCAATAGAGAAATTTTGTATTTTGGGGGGGAAAATGTCAAAAAGAGGGAAAATGGAGGAAAATAGTAGAAGACAAAGAAAAAAAGAAAGATAGAAAAGGAAAATGAATCATTACAAATGCTCAAGAAGAAAGAAGGTTAGATCAGCAGAAAGAGGGAGAAATGGATTGAGTCGAAAATCAAACAAACCGAGATGCATGCATACCGACGTGTCAACAATGTCAATGATGCAGCTGACCGGCGACGACACATACATTCATGCATATGTGAGGATAAGCTCCTTCTACCTCCCTAGTTGTCTGTCTTCTCACCCTGTCTTCATTTCTCATTATACTCCTCCAGTCCTCCTCCTCCTCCTACTCCAACACCAACACCACCACCTCCTCCTCCTCCTCCCCCTCTTACTACTACTACTACTACTACTACTACTACTACTACTACTACTACTACTACTACTACTACTACTACTACTACTACTACTACTACTATACTACTACTACTACTACTACTACTACTACTACTACTACTACTACTACTACTACTACTACTACTACTACTACTACTACTACTACTACTACTACTACTACTACTACTACTACTACTACTACTACTACTACTACTACTACTACTACTACTACTACTACTAGTATTGTGTGTTGTTTGTCGTTAAATTATGGTGACAAATCTCACTGACAAACAAAATCAATAACTACGACTCATTTTTGCACATAATTATGATGAAATGGATTTAGAGAACGTGAAAAAAAAGTTTAAAGCTGTAGGAATGCCAAAGATCATATACCTCTGAAATATCTGAAGGGGATATTATTTGACAGAGGCGAAGAACGATTGAAGGACTAGATGAATGTAGGTTAATGGCTTTTGAGATTACTAAGTGGGCTGGTGGACACGAACATAGCTACACCTTAGAGATTAGACACATATATAAACATGTCAGACTAGATACTCCAGGAAATTTGGGCGAACATTTATATGAGCTTTGACACATCCCTTTAAGCATGTATCTTACAATCGTCAATCATAGATCATGCTTCTAAAATGCCTTCAAGAAATCATCCATACAGACTAGTTGACGCAGGAGATGATATGACAATGGTGTTTAAAAAAGGGATAAATGATGAAGGGACTAACATATATATCTTTATAACAATGTGACGGCCCTGAAAACAGGAGACAACGATCATATAGGTAGCCCACTCGAAAGTCAATAGTTCATGACCTTTAGGATTATAACATGTAAATCTACTCTTATCGATCGTGAGGCGAGTAGTCATTCTAGTTATAGCAGTAGGAAGAGAAAGCATGGTATTGACTTGAGAATGACCATGTTGATGAAAATGATGATGGCGCAATATGGAGGTGAGTTCATATATTTAAACCAAAAATGACGAAGGATTCTTTGTCCAGAAATGGTTCCCTTGGATACCCAATATTTCCTTCATTATCTAGGAAGGGGGGGGGGGTATTAGCCCCGTTTCCCCAATATATACCTAATGTAAATCCTCCTTAAGAATGGAAACTAGAAATGTAGCATATATTCAGGCGCGCCGGAAGCAGCTTGGGATTGGGGGGGGGGGCAAATATTCCATGGGGCTCACCTTTCAGGGGCAGTGGCGTAATGAGCAAAAACGTTTGGGGCAGAAGAAAAATCTGCATCACCACCACTCTTACATGTTACATGCAGGCCCCACGGAACGTTTTTCTAAGTGGAGTGTTAAAGATCAGGTAGAGCGTAGCGAGCGAAGCGAGTGGAGCGTAAATTGGCGTGGGGTCCAGGGGCTTTGCCCCGGCGGGGGTCAAGGGGCGGAGCCCCCGGAAGCCCAAGGGTTTTAGGCATTTAATTAGGGTCAGATGAGCATATTTTAATACCTCATTTGTGACACTGGCAGGTCACTCGTTCTTTCTTTCTCTCTTTATTTCTTTTTCTCTGTAACATACTTTAAAAAAAAAGTGAGCCCCCGAGCCCAGCCGTTCTTTAGGCTCTGGTGGGGCGAAAATGCGTTGCCCCCCACTTTTTCGTTTGGGGCGACCGCCCCCCCCCCCCTGCCCCACACTTCCGGCGCCTATGCATATATGACAAAGTGCAGTGGCGTATCTAGGGAAAGGAAAGGGGAGGGACAAAATCCTTGTCGGACCGGTCGGGGTAGGAGTGTAGCCCTGCACGTTGTGGACTCACTGCAAGTAATTAATACTTTTCTGGGCCTTAAAACAAGGGGAGGTCCCCAGACTCCACACACTGCACACGCCATGGAGTCGGAATCATAATCATAGTTTGAACAGTATAATAACAAATTTTCTTTGAACAGTACATATCGCATAAACAACGTTTTTAAAGAAATTACTGTTACCATACATTGGCCTTTGCCATCACGTGCTTAGTGAATTAACAAGATACGTCAAATGAGGTATCCATTTACTACTCCTCGGGTTGAGAGAGAGAGAGAGAGAGAGAGAGAGAGAGAGAGAGAGATAGAGAGAGAGAGAGAGAGATGTAGAGAAAAGAGACAGACAGAGGGGAGGAGAGTGCCATGTTTCAGAACATACACACCATTAACCGGGCAGGGATTTGAACTCTAAACCCTCAATATTTCGACTGACAGTGAAGTTAATCAACCACTACACCCCGGTGCATCAAGTCACTGTGTCGAATTTTACATTAACCCTAAAGCTCCAAACGCCTTTAGTCTTTGACGCCATTGAAAAATATATATAATACACACCGCCCCTCCCCCATTGGAAAAATACAGTTTATTCTTCCTTTTCCGCCTTATTCATTATTCAAGTCGTCTTTTCCAGAAATGTACTTGCTCTTTGAGATTAGTCTGAAAATATATTCTTTGATCTACCCGCCTAGGAGAGAAAAATAATTGATTTCTGATGTTATAAACATCTTTTTGGTTTCAGTCCGTGACTTTTACACAACGAACTGACCCCTTGCTACACATGTTCATCTATCAAATCGACGAACGCATAAGCAACCCAGCAACGATCGATAAGTTGTATTGTTCCTTGCGATAAATTACACGACTATCGATCTTCATTGTCAGAGAACAATAACGATTTGATGATACTTCGGGCCAAATGAAGAAAAAATTACGCTTATGAAAATCTACCCACACCATGGTCAGTGTATTAAATTATAGAGGCTATAGATATGGGCATCAACATGCTGGCCAGAACATTGTCGTAGGTTTCTAGCTAAGAATGAATCATGATAGTTTGATAGATGAATATCGGAAAAAACATTCGTTGAATTTATTTTTGCTATCCAAAGATATTATGATACGTCAAAAATATGCGATAAGTATTGTTCTATTAACCACTCTTTTTCTTGTCTGTTCAACTTCCATTAACAACATTTACCTACCAACTAAAAGCATATATCTACATAAATAAACGGAAATCAGTGACCCTTTCATGAACGCAGGTAAGTACATTAATAAAGTATAATTTGAGTTGTATTCGCAAATAATTAGGTTTGAATTTGATATATGAATAAAAATCTGAAGAATGTTCACCATGCTCAATATCAACAAGTATTCTATATCTAGAGATATATGTCTTAAAATGAAAACTGAATGAGTAACCATGTCAGAATCGGTGAAAACAGGGGAATGATGATAGAGTTGAAATTCAACAAAGACAAAAACCAATAATAGCACGCATATAAACAACAGCAACAGCCATGTCCAAAATCAACAACAAGATACATGGTTTTTGATACAGTGAAAAGTGTTTGAAAACACATTTACAACATTGTATAACTGATACACTCCTTCTTTTATAATCTAGTTTTGTTTATAACGGCAAGGTTCTTTTGAACGAAAGCTGAAAGATCTGCTCCATTAAACACAACTCCCAAATGAAATGGAAATGCACTTTTATTATATTCTGTATATTTTATCGAAAGATCAGTTATTAATACTGCCTTTTGTTACGGGTTGGATGCATGCTCATATAGAAAGAATTAGACCGAGGCAGATTCTGACGATAGCAAAGTAATCTGTTTGATGAACAGATAATGGTATCCATCAAATTAAATGATAATTTGAGTTTAATGTGCTCGTTGGTACCGACAAACTACAAGCACATCCGTTTGTGAAGAACTATTTCATAATCATCTATTGATTATTTCCATTAATCTTCTTTTTGATAGGCCGCTAGAAGGCAGCCGACGTAAAAAACTATTCAGTTTTGCACCATCAGGTTTTGTTTCACCGTAATTAGAAAAAGGTACTAAAGTGATTGTTCTATTAAATTCAGATAAGTAGTAGCTATTTTGGTAACATAAAATGTGGTGTGATCTTTGAAACGAAGTTGAATACCCGGGCAATTTTGATTATTTTTGTGATGCCATCGCAAAATAACTAATTTCATTGCTGGTTGACGACTGCATTAAATATATTTTTAAACATGGGAATGAAAATATGACATTTAAGTGGGAATGAAAATATGACATTTAAGTGTTTAAAAAGGACCAAATAAAATCTAATCAGACATCGAACAATTTAGTGATTAAGAATTGTCATTACAGTAATGATTGTGCAACTTGATGTCTCAAAAGGACAATAACGCTATAAAACTGTTCGGGAGTTAGGTATTGAGTCAAGCGTATTTATAGGGGCAAGGGACAATTTCCCCACCCCTAGATACAGTTGATACTTCGAAAATGATGCAAGCAAATATTGACAAATCTTATTATTATTATTATTATTCAAGATGGCTTTAGATATATTTGTATACGTCTAGGATTAACCTTTAACGTCACTGTCCTAAAGACAGAACTCAGATTCGAACCTGTGTCTGCTTTAAAAGAGAACCGGAGAGTTGACCTCTACACCTACTAACATCTCTCTTTTACTCTTCTCCAATATATCACATTGTTTGTTAAAGATACTATGTCCCATTTGCAGCCAACATCGAATTATGTAGAACTTTGCAGGAATTATGAATATGTCACGTATATCCTATCTGTGAAATCTAAACGTTAGCAGTGTCCTAGTATTCAAATTATGCAAGGAAACCCGTTTACTTTCTATACTTCACTGTCAGACACTATTGAGTGACTGACTGACTTCTTTTTTTCTTTGGTAATAACATACATAAACTGAGCTGTGAAGGGTACTTGAGCATTTATCTACATCAATAACCCGCTTCTTGTAATTTCCAAAATTATACCGATTGAATCTTTACGCAACACAAAACGTACGACCATTCGGTACAAGGGTCTGAAAATCAGACTATTTACTAAAAGGATCGTAATCCCTAAAGTCGATTCGACAACTAACGGTCGTTATGTTCCCACAAAAAGATTTTTTCAAGCCCTTTCGTTTTAAGGGAAGTTCTAAATTAGCATTATATTTTAAATGCCGATGGAATTTAACCTTTTCATTGTTTTGGCCTGCAAATGGGACATAGTACCTTTAAGAACCAGAGGGTCGTTAAATCATATCCTTTTACAAGTAGAGATAACGCCTTGCTTTCTCTCAGCAGGGTTGTACGACACTTGCTCCTGCGATTATAATTTGTCCGCGTCAATTTCATACACTTACCGAATTTTTACCTTAAAAAAACCCCCTGAACCCAAGACTATACCTAACCCTAGCCCTTTTCCTAAACCTATCTTAAAACCCAGTTGCAACTCCTTATACCCTAACCCCATGACTTTGACGAAATAATGCACGGTGCAATTGTCGCCTAAACAAAATAATGTTGGGTCACCCTCAGCATTAGTTGTGTAATATCATCCAAAAACGACACCGCGTGCCTTAGAAAGCAGAGAAAGCCAGACACGGATAGACTTTTGTTGGTAGGGTGTTTTAGTATTATTAATTCCACGTCAAAGGTTTTTGTGAGTATTCTACACGGCTAAATATTGATCTTGCTGTTAAGAGTTCTTTTTGTCACTTAAATTTGCCGCGCAGAGTGTTATGATAGCGATTATATGCACCGTTTTCAATTATTTGCAATCGAATGAACACATGCTTCTCTGCTCAATTTGAGCAAGTTTAGCCCGACATCCAAACATTAACTATGTTTATCCACCTATAGAAATTCATTGACCTTATCAATTTTTTTGATGTCAAAATCTTGGAATAAAAACACGGAGAGAGAATTTGCTTTCTTGCTTTTTAAAAAACCCATAAGATTTAAGTCGTGGCATTACTAAGATAAGAGAAACACCATGAAGAAAATATTTCCCCGTTAATAGTTTGGATTTTTGTTGACATGGAAATCGTTGTGTAACCATCAAATGAAACGATATGCACATTCTGCAATATTTATTTCTTCAATCTTTACAGAACGGTCGTGGGAGACAGACAGATAAATCGTCAGATTCTTTCTGTGAACCTCAAAATAAAGTTGGTATTGGAAAATGAGACGGAAAGTGCGATTGAAATAAAATGTGTGGTCTTTTGGCAAACAAGCCATCTCGAATTGTCAAATATGAACTGAGCGAGACACGAGGAAAGGAAAGTACAAATTAAAGGTGCAGTACAGTTAAAGACCATTTATCTATGATATCTTTGATGGGAGCAAATAGCTCCAACTATAACCTCAATTGAATGCTTTTCAAAATTACAAATATATACAGCAGTATTTGAAATCATAACAGAGTTAACCATCATGGACAATTTTTAGTTCCTGAAACGAAAGGTGAATTATACAAAATTATTATACAGAAACAGAAATAAGCAAATAAATTTTGAGCACTGATGTTTTATTCAATTAATACATTAGTTAATAACATTTAATAATGATATTAATAACATTCAATAATTAGAGCAAGAAAAGAAAAAGAAATATTTTTTTAATACATTAACTGATAGTTCAAAAAAAGATATGGAATGAAATATATCATGACATATATAAATTATCCCTCAACCTTCCACATTTATAGACTTTGTTACATTCATTGTTTATACATTGTTCAAATATCATTTTAAACCATTGATCTATAGTGTATGAATCACACCCTCTTACCAAGACATGATATACTTTATTATACAAATTATTGTATTGAAGCATTTAGTTCTCAATGTATTTCCTATTTTGCCCATATTAATATTTCTCCACTTTGCGTTTGGTAGTTCTATGAACACAATTCTATCAATCAATCCCAGATTCCCAGTCACATGACTTTGACATATCCACGATCCCAAAATAAATGTCAGTTTAGATTCTGACGCTTTAAAAAAAAAAGAACACTGGTCACTATCAACAAAATCAAATTTTGAGATATGCGCGCGCACACCACACACACACACACACGCACACACACGCACAGGCACACGCACACGCACACGCACACGCACACACACACACACAACCACACACACGCACACACACATTTACACGTATTTAAAGAAAACAAGCCGCCCTTGAGCAAATCTCTGTAGGTTAAAGGACATTTGAAAAAAAGAAATCATATTTGGATGGGAAATTAAATCAGAAAATGTGCTGTTCTCCTCCTTCCCCTCCCACCCATCTCCATTAAAAAAAACTATTTTACTTTAGATCCTGTACATTACTGGCACTGCTTTGCGTCATATTATCATGTAACAAGATCATGTGAGGCACATTAACTCCGTAACCCTACAATACCTTCGAGAAGACAATATACCAAAGAAGAAAATGAACTATATCTTATTCATTCACTTTCTGATTGGGAAGCGTTCCCAAATGACTTATGCCTACAATGTGTCTTTAAGTCATGGGGCTTGACAGTTCAAATGTTGAATCGTATTGAACTTGACGTAATACTAGCGCCGTAACACTCCAGGCGTGTGTTTGGCTTGGCGGTACGGTTGGAGAGTGGTGGGGTTAGAAAGTGCACGGTAGAGAACAAATTTATCCCCTTTTCGTCGGGCCTCTGAAGAAGCGACGATGTTTACTCAGTAAAGTGACACTAGAGCAAACGTATACCGTAAAGGGTTATACCATTGCGGACTGATTGAATAAAGTCAGTGTCTGGACTGAAAGAAATCTTATTACGATTTGAGGCAATTAAAAAATCTACTGTTAATTTCTAAATTACAATTAAACAAAGATTTTGAATTGATGAACTATTTGGAGAAGAAAGCAAGATATTCAGAAAAGTTCTTATTAATGAAAAAATAGCATTTGCATTTAAAAGACAGTACTTTGTAAAGGCTTCTTGAGAGATTCATAGCTCTCGGCTGAACCCATAGGCAACATGAGGAATCTTTCAAGTGATGTAGCGTTTTTGTAAGCATACAACGAGGGCTAATTGAACATGCAATGTGCGTGAGTTCACAAATATGTGTGTGGTCTTGGGTAAAAACAAACGCAATATATATTATATATACGTGTGTATGTATATATATATATATTAACCGAGACTCGCTTTGTGTGCTTAATGGCCAGCCAAATACAATTTTTCGCTTACTCAATTCATTTCTCTTCTTACGTTATTCTCTAAGGGCTTGCGACTGATATTGGTATACCTCTCATATCGTTAGTTGTCCCTTTTATTAGGATTTTAATAAAGGTGTGTGACATTTTAGCTTTCTCCACACCTGCAATTTTTTTATTTTATTGAAAATTGACGTCAGAAAATTGAAGGGTAACATTGATGGTAGGCCTATCAGTCTGTGCCCTGCAGTAAGACCACGTTAAATGTTATCATCCATGTCCACTGATATTGTTATTGTAAAGGCCACTTTTATTAAAAATGAAATGTATGTTCTCTGTCTTTCCTCTCGCAGACAATGTAATATATTACTTGGTCTCTATCCACAAAAAGAACTTTTAAAGTCATACCTTTTCCATCTATGATATTTTCATTTTTTCTTCATGTGTCTGTGTTTGAAATCCATAACCCAGATATTAAATACACGTACACCTATTATATTGAATTAACGGCGCATTCTTATTCACGTTTCATTCGTCATTCAGTTTTTAGATCCACTTGAGACTTTGATGTCACAGTGCAATCCTTTATCAAGTTTCTCCACCTTTTTTCTGTTCGTGCTGCTTATTAGATGAATGCCGTAGGCTCATGTCACATAAACGGGAATGAAACATCGCACAAAGGGCGAATCACTGATGCTCAAACTCGATTTGCCTATTGTACTGTTACTGTCGAAGAAAAATGCACTCATTCGCCCTTCTTGCAAGAAAGTGATAGAGTTTGCATTAAATACTTACCAGATGATATTTAAATACAAAGATATGTTTTTGTTCATCTGCCTAGCTTCCTCTCTCTTCAACTTTCTTTTCACCCCTCTCTCTCTCTCTCTCTTTCTCTCTAATCTTGTCTCTCTGTCATTCACTCTTCCTATCTTCGTCTTTCTCTTTTTCTTTCCCCCTCTGTGAGGCGCACACCTACACGCACATGCACATCCGCGTTCGTGAACATTATGTGCCATTGTGTGTGCGCGGAACGGTGTGTGTTGATGTGCGTGTGTTTGTGGTAAGGCTGTATATGAGGGTGTCTGTAAAGACCCTCGATACATAACAAATTATAGGCCGATTACATTATTAAATGTTGATTACAAAATTTTGTCAAAGGTGTTAGCTACAAGAATTAAGGGAGTACTTGAGGAAGTCATACACGCGTAGACCAGGTGGGCTATATGAATAATCGTAATATTGGAGAAGCGGTACGTTTAATTGATGATATGTTCTGTTTTTTGAATGAGGAGTCAGATGATAAAGCCTGTAGTTATTTGATTGCGGTTGATTTTGAAAAAGCACTCGATTCAGTATCTCATACTTTCCTCTTTAGAGTCTTAGAAAAGTTTGGGTTCGGTCCCTCATTTTGTTCGTGGGTAAAAACTATTTACAGTAATATAAGTAGCTGTGTTATGAATGGGGGTTTTGCTACTGGTTATTTTGATATTAAGCGAGGGGTAAGGCAAGGAGATCCACTCTCTCCCTATTTATTTATCTCGCTATTGAAATATTGGCAGCAGTAGTGAGGAATGATGAGGTTATTAAAGGCTTTAATATTGGAGGAATTGAAGTCAAACAAGTTTTATATGCAGATGACATGACAATATTTGTTAGGAATAAAGAATCTGGAGAAAGAGTAAAGGAGATTTATACGTTATTTTAGAAAATAAGTGGTTTACGGGTTAATGCGGAAAAAACTAATATATTATGAAATTGGGGAAAAACAAAGACAAATCAGAAAAACTTCCCTTCGAGAATGTGGTTAAAGAAATTATGATTTTGGGAGTGTATTTTGCGTTAGACGTCAGTATAAGAGAGGAATTGAATTATAAGGAGATTTTAAGCAAGATTAAAAGATTTCTCGGATGGTGGAAGCAGAGGGACCTTACGGTGTTTGGAAAAATTCATTTATTAAAAACATATGCATTATGTAAATTAAATTACGTTTTTGCTTCACTAGTGGTTCCAAAGTGGGTCATATCGGAAATACAGAAAATATGTTTTTAATTTATATGGAATGGGAAAGATCGAATTAAGAGATTAATATTGTATCAAGGTTATAATGAAGGAGGGTTACGAATTACTAATTTTGACTCGTTTGTAAAAACCCAACGGGTAATGTGGGTGAAATGACTATTGTACGGAGAAAAATCTATGAGATGGAAGCTATACTTTGATTTCTGCTTCAAGATGGTAGGGGGTAGATTTATTTTTTTGTGTAACTATGATTCCAGGTTATTAAGTCTCAAAGGTTCTATTTAGAAATGATCAAAGCATGGGAAGAGTTAGAAGGTTGTAGGAATTTTGAAGAAAAGAATAATCCAATTATTTTTAACAATAAAGATTTCTTATTGGAAAAGAAAATGATTTTTGATGAGGAGTTGTTTACACGCAATATAATTTCAATTCAAGATATTTTTGCTGAAAATGGCATGCGGTCAATATCTAATTATCAACATTTGGGGCTAAAAGGAAACAAAATTGTTGATGTATGGAATATTGGGGAAGCTATTTTGAGAAGCGGAAAAAAGGATAACTGGAGTTTAGTGGATGTAAAAGAGTATGATATTTTAATGCAGTTTAACAGTACTGTGAAGCTCCTCAGAGATGTATTATCGAGGAAGGTTTATGAATATTTTGTAGAGAAGTTACAACATTTATTTGTTTTGAAGATTCATGATGGACGGAAATTTTCAGATTTTTCAAATGAGGTATGTAGGGAGATATTTAGTAGGCCTAGGAAAGTTACTCTTGTTAACAGACTAAGAGAAATTCAGTATAAACTGCTTCATGGAGCAATATGTACTAGAGAACACTTATTCAGATTCGGCTTTGTTGTAGATAACTTGTGCTCATTTTGTAAGCAAAAGATTGAAACATATTTACAGTTGTTCTTGGAGTGTGCACAGGTTCATAGGTTATGGCAGAATGTAATAGCTAAGTTTGAGCTAAGGAAATTAAGGTCTATCGACTGGATAGATATTCATTTAGGGTTGTCCGGTAATTCCCCACGAATAAAGATATCTAATACAATTATTTTTGCAATGAAATATTGGATATATAGATGCAGGGGTAAGTCCGTAATATTGTCTTTGGGGGAGTTTCAAAAGAACTGTTGGAATTTAGGGAAGAAGAAAAGAATATTGCACGGAGGGCAGGCAAATTGGCCTTACATTTACAAAAGTGGGAACAAGTGAAGTTTTCATGAACTTATAACACTGGGCTATTGTGGCTATTGTAGCCTCGTTTAAATGATTTTTTGTTAATTTTTTTGTTTTTGTAAATAGATTGTTTCTGTTTTTCTGTCGCTCCAATTTGGGGTATTCTGAGGGGGCTAGAAACAGTGTGCGTATATGTGTGGAAGTATGGTCGGATGGTGTGTGTGTCGCATGGTGGGGAGGGAGGGGTTATTGTGTGTTTGGTTGGATGGGGTCATTTGTTTTATGTTACAATTGATTTCATTTTTGTTTTCATCAATGGTACAATCTATGTTATGAAAATGTTTTTAAATCATGTTAAGAAAAAACAATTGTATTTTATTTCTAAGATTGATTTGCATTGTTTGGAATCAATAAAAAAAAACTATTGAAAAAAAAAAGTAATGGGTGTGTCTATATCACTTTTTTCAAGCTCTAAAGAGAACACTAGCGAGTGATCGGTAAATGCGTTACAACTTTTCAAGGGAAAATTATGCTCTTCAAGTATTTTATGCATTTTGACAAAAGAAAAATTGGATGAACACCTTTTAGAAAGAAAAGTAACATTAAATATGAGATTCACAAGCAAGAAGCTAGAAGGATTACAAACAGAGGTGAAAAGAGAAAGAGAGAGGGGGGAGGCGAATGACAGAAAAACTTGAGGACAGAAAGAGTGGGTGTATGTGTGTGACAGTTTGTCTGTGGCTATTGATGTTGGGGGGAAAGCAGAAAGAATAGAGATTGAATGTGGATCAAGATGTAAAGCTAATGAATTTGAATGAGCTTCGTGACATAATCCACTTAAGCATACGAATCGTCTGTGCGCCCCAGATATTCTGTGAATAGCAATAATAACACGTACCAATGGACTAGATAGCAATGTCATCAACAATGTCTCGTACTTATCCAATAATCGTGAAATCGGGGTCGAGAATATTAATTTGACATTTTCCAGGTCTTCCCGATGGTGAAAATTAAAAGCACGAAATGGGGAGATGTAATATCTGTCATCTCTGTTGAAGGAATTAGCTTAAGCTATGAGTAGCTCAACATTTTGTTTTTAGACTCATTGCACGTGAATTTTTTTCAGAGCAAATACACGTGCTATTCACCCTAAAGGCTATAATTATTAAGAATTCAGTGGACAATAAACATGTTGAATGTTTTCAATGATCCTCATTAAAGAAGAACGATCAAATCTACTCTTTGTTATGCTTTTTTTTTTAATTACCAAGAGACATATAATTATGAAGCCTGAACAAATTCTGATTTTGGTCGATCTAAACAATCATGAGCACTTATGATGAGAAGTATCTGAAAGCATGGACAAGGAAGAATAAATATGTTCTTTTAGTGAACAATATTTGAGATAAACCAATGCAAGTATTAAAAGAGTGGTCTTTTTTTTAAAGAGATGGATTATAAAAATAGATCTTACCTTGAAATTAGGTAGATATGATTAAAAATGATTAATTCAGTTGTATTTTCTTACATACAACATATCGACAGATGTTAAACACAGCAGTCTTCAACCATGTCTGCAGCTTAAGAGGAAACATCTTTACACTTCGAAGCATACTATCATGTATTATATCCCTTATGAAAGGCGCTCTCTACGTATCAGATTCCTAGCTTGAATACGATTACAACGTACCATTTCAGATCTGTGCAATATAGTGTGGAATCTGTGGATATTTGAAAATGATTTCTTTGCTTGAATTGCTGATCAACTGTTTAAAATTCAAGTTGGGCTTCCTAACTTTAAACAAACTCCCATGGAGTAATGCTCTCGTTTCCGGCAGACGATGCAACTACAGACCCGTCACAAATTTGCAGCGATTTCCCGCCTTTTGGTTTGATTGATCCCAATTGACTCTTCTGTACACACTTTAACGCCTCTGATCTGCACGTATTTAAGGACTACTGACCGTACATATATAGTAAGCACGCAGGTTGCGGTTATATTCATGTATTATACATCAGTTACACCGCCACATCGACTCCACTCCAATTCTAAACCTACCGATTCTTGGCCATTCGAAGTAAGGTAATTTTTTGTTCGGTTTGTTTCGGTCTGTTTTCGGTCTATTATCGGTCTGATGTCGGTCTCGTTGGTGTAACTGAGCTATCAGATATGTTGCTGTGTGAAGTTCTCCCTACAAAGAAGGAGACACGACAATCTTTTTAGATACAATGTATAACCTTTCAAAAACCACATGTACATAATTTGTGTCCTTTGTTTTGGTTAAGACGCAAATGTGTTCAAAGGAAAGGTTAACAAAATACGGATTCTCTGGGGCTATAATTTTCTTTTTTTTTTCGAATCCTCAAAACAACACAATACCAAACTACAAATGTTCGACTTATTCCAAATATTGATCGCCTCGAGCGTAGAGCTTTATTGGAAACATCGTGACCATAGACCTACGCTACCAGACCATTCTTCTGGACAAAGGTTACAATTTCCAAGTGTCACGTTTTACAATAGCGCTCAGTTACGGAGCTCATCTAGTTTTTAACATCACCTAACCGGCTATTTATCTACGAATTTTTAAGCGAATAAGGTTGGTATTCCTGGGGAACTTGATGTTATGGGTGAGGAATTTGTTAATGCCACGATGACCGTGGTGGGTGGAACAATGTGCAACAGGTATAGCGTGTACACCGTGGCTAGTAGCTAGTGAGAAAGGGATCGTGAAAAGAAGTGAAAGAATATAGAGCAATGATCTGAAGATATGTGTAAGAAACATGGATAGATGAAGGAAAAGTATGTGATAATATTCAATTTGAAGCAGGAAGTAAGAGGATTAGACAGGATAAAGGGGCATTAGAAGTTGCCATTACCATACATTAAGAAATGTCATTTCATGAATTTCAACCATAACAAGAACGTTCGAATGAAAAACTTCTCCAGGAATTGCCATCCATGAGAAGATTCATGCGAAACGTATCAAGATTGAAAATGTAAAATGCAAAGATTTTTTTAGTCGAACTGTTAATTCCCATCAGTCGGCGTATTTACTCGGAAATGCAAAGTCGAAGCTAGCATATCCTTCAAAGGGCGACCGAAATTGACCATATAGCATCCATAATCTTAATTTATGGCGTACGATGCGAATATTTTCTATATGCATATATACGAATGCCGGGGCTTCAGAGCCCAGAAATTGAAAGGTAGCCTTTGTGAGTGTTACAGACAGCGATTTAATCATTCATCTCTTAAAATATGCTAATGAATTATTGTAAAAGAACAGATGAAAAAAATTCAGACTCTCGTTATCCTGATATTGTTTTGAGCTCGAAGACAGGGAGCTCTTCCGCTTCCACCATAGTTTTACATAACAGCAGCGGAGAGTGGATGATGGATGTTGTATGCAATGATTATTTAAAGTAGGCTTAGGGCCGTGGGTGAAACATTCAATGGACCCGGGACCTATACCCGCTTCGTCGTGATCCATTATCGTTAAGAAATGAGACGTGGAAATATTAAGGAAATAATCCTTATAAATCGCGCATAACGAATCCATACCATGAAGTGATATAAGTAAAGATAGGTATGGTGAGAGGTATACGATGGAAAGAGATTTTCTTTCATATTATTATGTGAAGCAAGGAGGGGAAAGAGAAAGAGATAGAGAGAGAGAGAGTGTGTATGAGTGCGTACATGTGTGTGTGTGTTACAGAGAGAGAGAGAGAGAGAGGTGGGGATATGGAATGTATAAAAAGAGAAAGGGATAACTATAGTAATAATACCCCTGGGTTGTTTGTATGTTGACGATAACATTAAAAGCAAATGTAAACTTTGTGGAAGGAGGATGGAGCGAAATAGAGGGAAAAGGTGGAAAAGTTAGAGAGACAGAGAGAGTACACAGGAAGGCAATATGAACATGATGTATAAGACAGTATACTATAGATGTAGCATCTAGTACAACTTACGTAATATGACAAAATGGAGGTGATCCACTGCAATGTTTTTCACACGACAAAATAATGTAAAGCGTAAAGCAAAATTAATATGTCTCTTCTTCTTCTCCTTCTCCTCCTCCTCCTTCTTCTCCTTCTTCCAGTCCAAGTATCCTCTGGGTAGAGTAATTTCGTAGTTGTGTACAGTGCCAGGAACTAGTGTGCAATATTGTATAGTGTGCTATACTGCATAGTGTAAGCCTTAACGAAGATTTTAACAGGTTGCTGTATTCATAAAAATAAATATCTATTGAAGTAAACATTTGGAAAAGAAATATGTATAAATATTTAATAGATATACACAATGTAAAGATAGCAACGGCAACAGTGTGAATACATAGTATTTTTTTTTCACCCACAAAATTCATCATTTACCTAGATCCCACTCCAATACCGATGAGCCTTGAATTGGCATCATAAACATATTTCACGAATTGATTTATCAGATGGGTTTTCAATTACTTTTATATGCACTTTTTTTAAATTTCCATGCAGCTCTCTGTACGAAAGCTGTTAATCGCGATAACTATGTCCTTTAATTCCTAATCATTTCTTTGAGAGAAATCGGGAGGCAATCGATTACCTGAAACAGTTCTCATTTTAATGGACCATACCATGTTGTCATCCGGTTGATTTGATCTCGTTCTGATGTGGTAACAGATGCGGAATATTGAGAGGTTTGACGTATTTAGATGTTGATAGGAGTGTGGGTGGGGTGTGGGGTACCGCTTCAGTAATACGAATTGTTCTCTCGCCTGCTTATAACGTCTTCGTTACACCGTTGACAAACTGAAACCTCTTTCATTGTCATTCCTTTATTTTCTTTCCACAAAATGTACCTTAGTTGCGTTCATAATGTCCACTATCACTTGTTTCTCTAAGCGTTACTCTAGTGCGTCATAACCTGAAACTCATTTTATTAGAAAATTTCGATCTTTTACTTTACTTTTTTTCTTCTAATATCTGTAATCCTTCTTCTCATCGCACTCGCTTTCTCACTTCACATCTCAGCAATCTCAGAATAAAATATACATGCAGATTAACAAAATAGTTTAATGATATGGCCACAATGGCCTTGGCGACGATAATAATACCGACGGGGTAGATATTGACCAAATAGAGGAGTAGTAACGGCGGCAGCATTCCCTCAGTGCCCTTGTGTATGAATGCCCACTGACTCAATAATTACTATAGAAAGGGGCATTTCCAGTTTATCTTTCATAGGAGTATGACTTAGCATTGATGTTTTGGACATCGAAGCGATGTTAATGAAGACGCCGCATCCAGTGAAGATCGCTAAACATTAATAAGTCAACACCGGTCTTAACGGTTTGACGTGCGTGAAAGCAAACCCATCTTTTGTCAGCCGATGGTGCAGTTACTGTATAATAGCTAAATATCGAGATCTAAGAATTCACGTATATACCGGGGATCAATGTGTATACCTATTGAGACGTTTATTGTGGAGACGTTATAGTTCCACCACCTATTTAAGAAAAGCGGCTCACTGTTATGATTACCAATGAACACCGATTCCTCGAATCGTCTAAAACTAAACATTGGATAGAAAATGTCACCCACTCTGATGTTATCCTGTTTAGGTTCTTTTGAATATGACACGATTGCAAAGACTTTCAAGGATGAAAAGTTAGGCAATTTCAATAGCCTTGTGCGTCACATATTGAAATATGTGAACATGACTATCATAATTATATTACGTAATTTGATTTGAACTCTAATGACAATGTGATAGGGCATTCAAATTATCCTTAAGTTGATTTGTGAAAATTTTTGCATATTGAAGAGAGCGGACATTGTACGTACATTTTTATGATGTCAGTTTAATGTATTTATCGACATATAAATGGTGTGCATATGAAGCAGCATCAAAAGTTTTACTATTGTAAAAAACAGTTTGGAATTAATTTTTCATTTTTTATGTTCAAACAAAAGTGTCTTTCTTTCCTATGTTATCCTAAAGTGACTGTTACTCCGTATAAACCACCATCAGTTTATCGTTTTTATATCATTGATTAAATATTATACCCCAGTATTACGATCCCTATCCCTATCACCAGAATTACGCTCCAGTTTCCCAAGTTTCTCCAAGTCGAACAATAATGCAAAATTGGCCCGAATCCAAGGCACCTTTTCCCCACGCAATCATCTTTAAAGAACCAATATTTATTATACCGGAACGACAATGATGTGATAATGTGTTTCCTACTCCCATCATAACCGGTAGATAGGACAAGTTGAAATCAATAAAGATATTTGATAGATACCTGTGGACGATCATATCAACACCTATACTTCATCCAGATCATCTTTACGTCATCATAAATCAATAGAACAACGTGGTAAGCCTTATATCCTCACTGTTACATGTATGACGTCATAGTAAAGATGAAGAACTGGGCTAGCTCTCGTGATGAATAAAAATACGTCACGTGGGAGTTTTCTGCGGCTTGAGATTCACAAAGGTTCAGACGGCATAGGAATCTTGGGCAACTTTGCTAAGCATTCGAGATTGAAAAGAAGTTTGCGTCATAGTTATTTAGCGAAATGGGCATAACGTGAGGTAAACCTCATTAATATCATGAATATGACTAACTTCTATCACAACTTCCTGCGACAAAGTTTCTATGCCTTTGTGCAAAGACTCCTGAAAAGGATTTTTGTATCTCTCATATTCCGAATGAAGGAATAAATTTTTTTAAATAGAGTTTTATCTTGTTTTTTCATAAATATATACGAATCAATAATTAGACCAGCATAGTCCTCATACCCTGCTTATTTATACGATTCTTGATTTATTTCTAGTCTATAAATTTCCTCCACGCTTTCCAATCTCTAAAATACTTAAATCTGAAAAGGGGTGTGTTGCCATACTATGATTGTGACATATCCCATTATGAAATATCGTCTCATACGCTTCCAAAGGACTTTGGATATTATTTCCCCTTCTTTTAACAAATTCAACGGAATGGCGGCATGATGTAAAACCCAGGGGTGCAAATGTGCACCTGCTGGAGTGTAGGGTGTAAGAGTTTAATCCTAAAAAAGGTTCAAAAGGTTGCACCCACAGGGATGTTACTATTGTACCGGTCTAAAAATGGGGGCTTTTATTTCGTGGCTGAAATTCTTCATAATCTGAACGATTTGTTATCTCCCATAATACAATTCAACCTTTATCTTTCTGGCGAGAGGAGTGGGTTTTATTGATTGTACTTTGTCGTATTATGTTGTTATTGTTTAATGTAATTCAATCAAACTGTACATGAATTATGCAGAAGCGGTTTGTATTTCTAAAATGCCTTTTTCTCTCCACAAATGCGTCACATCTCAAATCACTTAATCACCATCATCAAAGCGCTTTCGGCACTATCATTCATAAAACTGCCAAGTACGATGGTGATGTTCTACGAACCCTCGCCTTCAAGAACTGCTACCGTCATCTATGTACAAGACAAGGATGTATTCGCAAAAGAATGTATTCTCTTAGAGAATCCTCATCAGAGAGAAAGAAAGCCTGAAATAAAAAGAAGTGCTACCGGTCGTTAATCATCCTATTGAAACACGGGAAAGTATGGTCAGTTTGCCGTTGCTAGGTAACAGAGCAGCTTAAGTCTGTTAGCTCAAGTGCTGAAGGAAGGTTTCTCTGAAGTAGTCCGATTCACGACCGCTTGCCTCCTAATTACCCCCAATTTGCCCAAAATGGGTACATTCCACATGGGTGGAGGTAACTTAAAGAGAAACATGGCTTTGCCTCCCTCTACTTGAAGTACTAAATCAGCGATGCATTTTCTCTTCTTTCACAAATGTCTGTCACTTTCAATATGCAGCCAGTATGGCACAGTGGTATCTTCGAGTGGTGTAAGAACATTTATCTTTATCTCAATTAATGTTTAATGAGAATTCTCATCGAGTGACGAAGAAAAAGATACAGTCCACACCTTCTCATTCATAGTGTGATAAGTCGACAGCAAACTGATGCCTCATAAGTCTCATCAAGATTGAGAATGATGAGTTCACTCACAATGAAAACATACTATAAAATCTTATTTAAACACAAATATAGTTGGTCATAATTTAAGGTAATCAAGGAAATAACATAACACGATTTATCGAAGAAATTCAACTCTCACAATTTGATTGACGTATCGGTGTGAAGTACTACTTTCATTGAGGCTACACACTTTCAAACATTTATGTGTTTTTTAAACCGATTATCAAACATGTGAAATATATGTTAATGAAGTTTAAATTGCTATGGTCTATTCCAAACGTTGTCGATACAAATCGGAAGCTCAAACGACACTACACTGCGTTTTGAGAACCCCATTTTCGTACCCTGGCGGTACAAAGAAAAACCTTGATTAATGGACAGGATTGTGTATACGCCTGCTCAATCCCGAATCGCAAGTCATCGCCGAATCATTATGGCGGTTTGATTGCCAATTTGGTGACAAACTAGGAACGTGACGAACGACAAGTTTCACCACATCTTTGTGAATGAGATAACACATT
The DNA here is from genome assembly GCA_037976565.1 of Mesocentrotus franciscanus. Classification (NCBI taxonomy): domain Eukaryota; kingdom Metazoa; phylum Echinodermata; class Echinoidea; order Camarodonta; family Strongylocentrotidae; genus Mesocentrotus; species Mesocentrotus franciscanus. The sequence continues at coordinate 11,204,809 of CP137666.1, read as the reverse complement.
GGAAGGAAATGTCAGTGGGATGTAGCACATAGAAAGTGAATGGTATTAATGATCAATCAAATCAAAGTCAGCTACCGCACTTTCCACGGGTACTCGGTCAGAGGCGCAGACGTTTAAAATTATTTCCACTGCGCATGCAGGCAACGAGGAAATCGACTTGAATTACATTGAGTTATGAATGGCCTATTTTATGAGTGAGAATGTTTCATTGTCCCATGTTACAGAATGAAATGTTTGAAATATTTTCCCTAAATTCATATACCTAGGGTATGAATGTATGTTAAAACTTGATATCAACGATTTCTATAGAACAATTATTACAGAAAGTAATAACGCTAAATATTGCGCTTCATTATCAGCAAGTCATAATCGATATCGTGTTCAGTCCTCCCCTAAGAATCAAGGTTTAGAAAGGAAAATGTACATGATATGAACATGAAGTAACAATGTTTATCACAGGGGCATGGCATGTTACCGTAGTAACACATCTTTTTCAGTCATTTAAGCTTTTATTACATTTATAAAGAATATTTTATGAGTCCTTACTTGCCTACAATACGTGTAGTTGCTTAGTAAAAGCTATTAAAATAGTTTAGGTATTTTAAATTAATGCTTACGTAGGCTATATTTATCACAGCAGGTACCCAAGCTAAATGACTAGAAATATGACTATTTAGAACACTACAAATTAGCCTTGTTGAACAAAACACAAACGACGGAGCAATAGACAGAAAAGGTTAATTAAACTGAATACCAAGTCTCTCGACTGGAATGAGCACGGATGGAATATATTAATAACCATCAAAATCCATGATATAACATGACGTATAATCCTAGAGTTAGGAGAGGACAAATTCTCCTTCTCTGTGCATGGTAGCTTCCGTTTCCTCTTGACTCTAGATGAATATTTCTCTACTTCTCATGAATTTGAGTATGATTAAAAAATTCGACCAAATTCATCTTCACAATGTCGACGTCACATCTATTGATTTAATTAGATTTTTTTACGCCGGCAAAATGTGTCATTAAGCGCAGAGATATCGATCACAATATTTGATACCGAACTTTGGAAGCAACGCTCTGATTCCCACATGCACTCAGTTCTTTGATAAGTTAGTTTCACACTTTCATTTGTCTTGTCCGCACGGAAATTACGACTACGTGCGCAATAATGTGAACTGAAGAGAATAAAGACTTGTTTATAACCACCTGATGGATGAAAGGTGATTACTTTGTGATCATGACCTCATAAAATTTGTTTACAGTAATTAGACTACTTGTGACATACATGCAACGTTCGTACAGACGCACAGACCTAGAAGGTTGTCAAAAGTTTAACCTACAGAAATAGAATATAAAACAGGAAAAATACGATAAGAATACTTCAAAGAGACTTTTATCTCGATTAGTTAATTGTGGAAAAATATTGATATGTCGCTTTATGTCACTTTATTTTGATTTTTTAACAGCAGCACCTAAAAGGTTACTTGGGGTATTTTTTCTTTTTCTTTCTTATCGTTGTTCTACATCAAGATTGGTTGACACGTTTGAAGAATGAACTTGTTTACAAGGTCAACTCACCTCTAACTATCACCATGTTACAGAAAACGCGCTGAATTAATCAGAATATTCGTAGGTCCCGTCCATCACGATCTCTGCAAGTCAATTTAACAATCAACATTGATTTACCTGGCAAAACCAATAACCAAAATGACAAGACCAAGCGCGGAATTTGGTCACTTGTGTACCAATCCGTCTTCTTATTTTTGCCGTCTAAACGTGTATTTTCATTTTCATATTCTATAGGTGCAAGGGACACGTGCCCCCTCCCCATCGAGTGGTGAAAAAATAAGAAAAAGGGATAGAAAAGGAGGGACAGAGAAAGGAAGACGCTTGAACAACCTTCAACAAACTCGCCCTAATCAGTATCGTTGTAAATTCGCATTTCATTTCCCGAGGAAGACCGGTGCCCTCAATGGGCGGACTCATGCCGAACCACTGAGTATATACGTATGAATAAATCCAAGGATTTCTGATTTTGCATAGGGTTTCCAAATATGATTTTTTTTTTTTTTCATTTATAAAAAGACTTTGATAACAAAAGTCAGGTACTTTTCATTTAAATATTTCCGACAAATTCAGCTATTTAAAAAAAAAAAAAAATTCAGAAGGAAAAAAAGCTCAAAAGGGGAAAGTAATTGGCGCCAGCAATGATCTGTCGAGATATAACAATGTGAAGACAAATCATTTAACTATAGACCATTACATTTTGACCACCATTTGGAAATTTTACATATTTCTTTAACCACCGGTTGATAGTGAAGATGATAATTATAAAATGGTAAGGCAGATTAAAATCAATCCAACTAGATATTCATTCATCATGAGTCCCACGCTTAGGGGTCATCTTCCATATACCTGTGACGTATTTTCCGGTTGTTAATTTTGTCGGTTAAATCGATGCTGATATAAGCCTGCTGTAATTAGATTTACGTCTGCCATGAAATAAAGATGTCCGAAGTGGGTGCACGATGTCTTTGACTAGTCTTGCGTGGTGATTGGGAAATCCGTCCGAATCATCATTATAATAATTTTCGTGAGAAATTTTGCGAGATATTTTCACATGGGTAGCACTAGGGTGCGAGCACGATCTCGTCTTTGAGTTCGTTCTCGTGTACGCTATAGATGTCCTTTTTGCAAGAATTATAACCCTACCCTACTTTTATTACCACACTTAATCTTATAGCGAATCGGTCTTTCGCCAGGTTCAAAGATATCACGTCAGCACTGTCCTGAAAAAAAAGAGGTTCAGAAAATAATACCTACCATTAAATGCCTTCTGATCCCCCTGAAAAACCTCCACATCATAATTATAGGTACTGTTTCAGTACCGTTTCAGTTTCAAGTGAAGATGAAACTGTTTTCAATTGTGCGTAGATATATCATGAAAGCATAAAGTTTCATGCAAAATCAATATCCGTAGGGCCTACGGTTTGAAAGAGAATTTAGATATCGTTTAATTTCATAAGTGTGTTTAAAGATGCTTTAAAGAGAAAGACCAGTTCTGGTCATGTGATTGCATTGTGAAAGAAACGTTGTGGAATCGATCGGAAAAGGTTGATCATCTAGCATATAAGTATTGGTGTGTACTGCAAGGTTCTGGAATCATCAAAATGATAAGAAATTTGGCCCAGTCTTGGTAAAGTTACAAGCACTGTACACAGAAAGATGTATATGGGACTACGCGACCATGTGCGCGATATCTATTTGGTCCCAATAGATATAATAATTTACCAAATATATCAATTCGTAGGCGGTTTCCCGACTTTCCCGGCAAAATTTGTATCATCACGTATTAGTCAAAACATATTCTTTCACATGATTGGTAATGAGAGCTTCCATTTCATTTTTTTGAGAGAGGGGCGTTTCCAAAACTGCTCTATACCTTTAAAGGATACCCTGTTATTATCTACAAATGCTCTTTCGTTTCAAAATGTCCAATGGTGTTCATTTTCAGGTCATCTTTGGAGATATAATACTTTGTACTGAATCTACATTCATAGAATATGATTTGGAAAGTTCTGATTTTACAGAGGAAAATACCTCTAAACAATTTTATGGCATATCAGAGCAATAAGAAATATAAGAATTCTACCAGGGGATTAAATGTACATAATTATATATTTCCAAGATTTATAGTTTGTAAATTCGAGCCAGAACAAAGTGGAAACGTTGATGATGGTGGTGATGTTGATGATGATGATGATGATGATGATGATGATTTTGATTACGATGATAGTGCTAGCAATTTATATAATGTTAATAATAAATTAATAATAATAATAACAATGATAATAATGATAATAATATTAGTGATAACAATACAAAGTGTTATCACACCAATTTTCTGTCAATGATTGGCACATAATTATGATTTAATATCTCCAGTGACCATGTACTTGCCTAAATAAAAGTGCCATTGCAAAATTGAAAAATCAATTCTTTTACATTAATTTTTAGGAAGTATATAGGGAATGTTCCTATACGTCAAATTTGCAAACTGAGATAAACTCCTATCAATGACAAAAGATATTTACCCTAAATTTCACTACATACAAATTCTCTAATTTTCACTCATTTTGTTTCCATAAGTATACGACATTGTAAAATTTAATCCCAAAATTGATTAGTTCCTGTATATATAAATATTCGCTGAGCGATTCTTTGGTGGTTCTACTCTTGAGTCTATTAGGGAGGAAAGAAGAAAGCAGAACGATTCCGACCCAATAATAATTTCAATCATGCCATTTTTTAAGTAAATCGCTACTCATATATTGAACAACTGATATTTATCATATTGATTAAGACACCGGCGAAGTTTACTCTCTAGAAAATAAGCATCCTATCCTTTACATTATCGACCTTTACAACAATAGGCTTAAGATACTAAAAGCAAACCAAGACGTTGAATGCTTATCATGCGTACATACATGTTCGTACCAGTCTCTGACTTCGATCCATTGAAACACAATACAGCAAAACTCTTTATCATTGATTACTGAAACATTTACCTTGACATTTTGCAGATAAAGGCGGCGTGGTATTGTGTGCTCTTACATAAATATTGAAACTTACAATACGCCTTGATGGTCTATCCTCTGTTGAGGTCGTATTACCTAGCCATGTGTCTATTAAGGAGGCACTAGTTTTTCAGAAGGTTTGTATATCCAAAGGTTTGTTTATCCAAAGGTTCATAATTCTAGAAGTAAAATATTTCTCTAGATTTCATGATTCCAAAGATTCGTACTTACGAAAATCCATGTTCGGTTCTACGATATTTTCGGAATAATGAACCCTATTTCATTTTTGGAACCATAAACCCTATATTTTACGGATCTATGAACCCTTTTTCTTTGTTGGAAATAATTATAAACCTTTATGAACCTTCGGAGTAACGAACCTTCCGAATTATGAACCTTCTGAAATATAAAGCTTCGGAAATACGACTTGTAACCGTCTTTAAATATGGAGGTCCGTAATTCCATCTCCATGCTTTGTTGTTAACCAGTTTGATCCATGTCATGTCAACCACAGCTACAAGGAGACGGTTGGGCTGATATCCACATAATTTGATAGTGGTTTGGGAATTCAAGGAAGTCTGCCCGAGGGTCTTATTTTCACAGGTAGTGATGATCAACAAGAAAAGAAACAGACGGCTGAAATTTGAAGATTTAAAGATAGTAGGAAAGATTTTCGAAGAAAATGTCAGGGAGTTCATATCTGTAGTAGATTTCATGTGGTTTAAAATAGAATCATACGTTTTTCTTCAAATCGGACCACTTTTAGCCTAGAGGCAACTACACTATAGGCCTCCAAGCGTAACGTGCCATAATATTAATCATGAAATATATATCTTCTTATATATATTTATAATATACATCTATTTCGCACCACCTTTCACCTTTCCTCTTTTCAAGCTTCATGTATGACATAAACTTTGGTTATCAAGAGAATATACATTTTCCCTTAAAAAAAAACACATCAGACCATAATAACCGTTACTGCAGTCCGATAGAAAATAAAACTTCCGGAATTCGAGTTAAAGCTCGTATTTCAGGTTAAAAACTCTGAAATTAATCAATGTTGATTTATCTAGGACTGAGACTTGACGGCATCTAATAGAGGCTAGACGGGACTGACCTTGTTTCATTAGTAAATATAGCGGTGCCACGTTTATAATTGACCGTGCAATTTTCAAGAAGATTCGATAATTGTTGAACCAGGAAGTCGAAGAAACTAGCCTTTAATTAGGACACCAATGCTAAACGCCACTGCGCTCTAATCATCAAATACTATCTTTCAAATGCTGTACCTATCAAATATCTTGATGTTACCGATACACGCACCAACGTATTAAGATAAAGCATAAGTGAGGACTTTCATTGTATAACTTATATTGTGTCGTCTTTGTAAAGTTGATGGACATCTGTTTCATCTTGCGACACATGTGATTCGGCAATCACAGTTAATATCTAAAACTGACAGACTTTTTAACTCCAACTGGGAACCCAAAACAGGGGCGGATCCAGCCGGCGGCGAGGGGGTGTGGGGACCCAATTCATGAGAAAATATTTAGCGGCGAATCAGCCGGCGAATAAGCGGGGGTAGTGAGCACTATTTTTTTAAACTCAAAACTCCCCTTGAGCAAAAAAAGTTAAATTGTGTTTACCATCTTTGTTTTTACTTCTTTTTTTACCAGAGGGTTGGGGGCTTGTGCCCCCACCATGTCCCCACCCTGGATCCGCCACTGACCCAATGTAACCATACCACTTCGATCTCAAAGATTTTCGAAAACTCATCTTCGGGCCCATCACCTATTGAAATGTGCGAACATTGCAATGACGTATTAAAGTAATCCAAACATGATATCTGTAGGATATGCAATACAATATTGAAATTGGCCTTGAATTGATTTTGCCAGTCTTTGCGATCGTGTTATCCCTAACCTTCAATCTAACATGCAATCCTTTTGAAACCCACAAACATTATCCTGTTATGTTTCACGAAATGAAATCCGGTGCACATGCCAAGCGCGGACTAAGTATCGGAGGCCTATTTTTACGTGATTGTTTAAAATATTCAATCCATATTTCTATAGACATTGTGTTATTGACAGCATTAAAATAATAGCTTTATTAGATCACACCGAATTTGTTCCCTATATACCATGCGATTTTCGCACTATTTCAAACACCACCTGTTTCTCCTAGACCACTGACAAAAGAAAATTGGGCTTCCTGTTACAGCCATTGAAAAACGTTTCTCTGACGTCACATCAAAGCTATCTATTATTTGTAGTCTTTCAAAATGCAATATAAACATTATTTAATCGATCTATAGGAAGCGATTTTATGTTCTTGAATTAGAGATCATGTGATTTGAAAATGAAACCGCGAATGTGATCGCGTGTCAGCAATTAATCCTTTTATTTCCATCCGTTCATAAAACTCTTCCAACCTTTTTCTCTTCCCCGTTTTTCTCATTTTTTGTTAGAATGAGCGGTAACTTCAAAAGCAAGCATCAAACAAGAGCGCATTAATACATCTCCCTTAAATGAGACACAATCTCTGGATAATTCATTCATCTATAGCCGGGAAACGGGAGGAGCTATAAAACCGCAGAGCTCTGGGAAACTCAGCATCTGTCCCGCCTCCCCATCATCTGATCACAAAAATATAGATAATTACCAGGAAACAGTAGGAGTTGCTAATTTGATATCATAAATGGGAGACGTTACAATGATGTCCGTTGAAATAACCGTGAAAGATAAATTGACTTATTCCATCTCGATTATTCGTTAATCATTTGTCAGCGACCCCACGTACTTTATATTTGAATATGGACGAAGGCAGACCACATTAATTGAGATATCACCTTACAGAGACATCAAATATTGGAATATTTGTGTGAAACTGCATGGACAGCTAGATGAATTTTACCAATCACACTGAAAGTTGCTTAGGCAATTAGTAAATATTATACTGAATCATTAAATGACTACTATAGGACCGGAGGTAGAATGTCATGTTTTGAAAATAGTAATTAGTTGTTTATGGTAAGTGGTAATAGATCTTGCAGTTCAACAAAGAAGCGAAGCTGAAATTGCTTTAAGCACCATGGCATTCATTGTAATACATGTCCAGTATTCATTCTCTTATTGCGCCAATGTATTACTTTAAAAAGCATATTTGTAAGATTAATCACTTTGCGCTACAGTTATGACAAAACATTTTCTAAAAGGAGAGACCACTATAATAAATGAAAAACAGAAAAAATTATTATATGAATTATATAAATACAAAACCATTCAGTCTAATTCAACAATTCCCGGAAACATTATTTTGATTTATATAATAATTCAAGATCTCCTTTTAGAGAATGTTTTTTTCATTACTGTAGCGCAAAGTGATTAATCTTACAAATATGCTTTTTAAAGTGATACATTGGCGCAATGAGAGAATTAATACTGGACATGTATTACGACGAATGCCATAGTGCTTAAAGCAATTTCAATTTCATTTTTTTGTTGAACTGCTAGATGACAAAAAAATTCTCTAAAAGGAAAGACCACTATAATAAATGAAAAACAGAAATAATTATTTTATAAATCAAGATAATATTTTCGGTAAATGTTGAATTTGACTGAATGGTTTTATTTTTATCCTTGAAAGATCGTTGAGTCGATAATATTTAAAATTTCCCCCATTACTGGAAAGAATCAACAAGGCTTGAAGTACTTAAAAAAAACTTCAACCGCACTTCCAACTCATGTAGTCATCCATTAAATAAAGAGGGAAAGTCTTATCTGTGCTGCCTGGCTCGTATACGTTAGCCTGTCAGCAAAATGATGCAAAACAAAGATTCGAAGAAAAAAGATACAAATATACCTTTTGCGTAGTGCAGTTCATACCATGCTACATTTCATCTTATTTGACTGCTCTGGATTTTACAAATGCTTTTATTTCATCTTCAAAATAAGTTTACAGACAAGAAAAGAAATACGTTCGTTCAAGATCAGGACGGTCACAGTTGATTCAATGGAGACATTTATTACTAAATCAGCCACTGCTACTCCGGCTGCTACTCGTCCTGTACCGGTATCGCTAAATTGTGGAGAAAAGGTAAACCCTATTTCTTAAAAAAATTATCCTAATGCATAGCTATACCCAGACAAAGAAATAGTGACCGACGGGTTCACTTAAACGGGTTGGGGATAGGATAAGTTTGTCAGGTCGGATGCAAGGAGAAACTGTTCGCATCATGGGTCAGTAGAAAACCTTGAAATACGTACATGGCATTCCTCCACCGATGTGATTGAGTAATATAATCAAGCACAGGATTGTTTCTTGTCCTCGCTTTTTGTTGTTGCTAAGTTTAGCTTGTCTTTGCTCCACTACAGTCAGGAGAGGTAATCCAGAGAAGGAGGGGAGGGGGGATTGATGGACACATTCGCTGGAAAATAGGATCGTCCCCTTCGCCCCGGAAATTTGAAAAAAGAGAAATTTGGGTTCACATTATTTCAAATTCAGATGTAAATTAGTAAAAATGAGTGAAACTGCAGGGAGTATCTGTAAAGCAGTTTTGCATAAAAAAGAAGAGACTTACCCTGTAGCATGAGACACGGAAAACAAACAAATAAATACATTAATGACTGCAAGGAGTGGAATAAACACGGATCTAATTCAACACTAAAGATCTTACAAAATACTTGAACCATATTTTTTTCTTGGCCTATCCTTCGTTTGCATGATTTAACGGCGGCAAATATCAAATAGCGCGCATTGTCTTGTCGTGCGTTCACCAATAAGGTAATGGGCACGACTTTCCGGTTTCAAAATAAAAGAGGCATCTTCGAGAATTCTTGTAGCAATTTGTTTGTCTCATTCTCCACAAAGAATAACAAAAGGCGGTTTCAACGCTCAAGGGATCCGACTAAAAACTAAACAAAATATTTACAAATTCAATTGTTGTCATTTGTCTCTTCCTATATTTTCAAGGACTGGCGAATTTTCGTCTGATTTAAAAGGAAAGATATGGAACGCGCAATAGTAAAAAAAAAAAGAAAAGAAAAAGAACAAAGGATACTCTGGAAAATCAATAATGGTTTTGCTTCGCATATTTAGAAATAGTGCACCAGGCATATAAGCGGTTCCTCTGCTTAAATGAAGATAAAGTGTATACGGTAAGGGTTGCGAGTAAAAGAATAAGACATATAATACACAAATCAGAGCATCACTATATGCCTTTCTACATAATTACATGGATATATTTTTCTGGTAATTAAAAAGGTGTATATAGTGGATATGTTTTTCGCCGACATCTAGCATCTAATATCCCCCGAGGATAATTACCCCTCGAAAAAAACTCTGCTTTGACTAAAACCAACTTATTATCAGGCTGGACTTCCTCTTTAACGAACATGGGGGGTGATTGTCCTCAGGGTGGTTGTCCTTGGTTGTCCTGGGGGCGGGGGTAATTGTCCTAGGGGTTATTATTCGGGGGTAATTGTCCTCGGGGGTAATTGTCCTTGGGGTAGTTTTACGGGGGTAATTTTTCCGGGGGCGATTGCCCAGGGGGTTATTGTCCTGATACGGTATGTTATAGGCGTCGGTCTGGAGTAAATAGTCTTCATTTCATGAACCCTGCCCCCCCCCTTCTCTCTCTCTCTCTCTCTCTCTCTCCCATACACACTTTCACACACACGATCGCGTGCGAGTGCACACCCACCTTTAAAATACATAAAGGAAAACATTTTGAAGGTCAGTCTCAATATCAATGCCACCGTTGAGCAAGACAGTGGTCAAAACAGTAATATATGGATTTGCACTTTTCAAAAATATCCCAGTAATGAACATTTCGGTGAAATCTGAGTTAGTCAACATACGACATACGATGTTTTCCTATATATGCAGATCTAAAAGCTTTTCTGGTTTCAAGAGAAGATATATAAAGCTTGCTTTTCCCATAGTATTTTAGGATGCACGATGATCCAGTGGTAGAGCCGTGGTCATATAATCGTGAGATCCCGATTCGAAACCACGTCGGCGCTTTCGTGCGTTTTGAATGGACCCTTAATCACCTAATTCCTCGGATAAGATGTAAGGGCTTATAATATCCCCTCATTGCATACAACTAAGTTTGCTATCGTTAGTAACGGTGGCAAATCACTTCAAACATCAACATGAAATTTCAAACATTAAATGGACCTTTTATGGAAACGTCCAGTTTGTCTACCTTTGTTTATCTGCTATATGCATTCCTTAAAACTTTTCGTCACTCTTTTAACTCGTTATATTGATGTTCTAAACAGTTTTGCCTAAAAAATGTTGCCCCAAGCATGCCAAATAGTCTTCAGATTTTTTATCAAGGTTTTACCCATCGCTATCACTAGATGATGATTTTCGTCAGCAATCACAAGAATCAAGCTGAAATTGTTTTCCCCCAATTGAGATTTTCAAACTACAATTTTAGCATTTTTTTTTTAGTTTCACAAGCAGACTTTAACAAAAGTCCCGTTCGAAATGCGGTTTCGAATAATGAACGCCTACGTGTAGAACTTGCTTTATGCAACTCTGCCTCGCCTAGCCACATATGTCATCATCATCATTATATTATTATTATTATTTTCATTAATATTACTATTATTGTTATTTTAAGGTATCATTACTGTTTTATTGCCCTATATAATACCTTCCTTATTTAATATTCGTATGGAGCTAGGTACAAATGAGTTTAAAAGCCGATTTGTCCGACAGCGTGCTGATCTCAACCTGTTACCGGACCGCATTCTTACATAGTTTTCGTTCAAGGGATGCTGATTATTCATAAGGATGGAATTAGCTTGTTCTACAATCCTATTTCAACATAGTTCTCTATTAAGGTTTAATTCTTGTCCTATTATCTCCTCGGCCTGTCTGATGATTATATTCAACATAGTGAGGTCTCCTTTACGACAACTCGTGTACCAGACTACACGCGATGATACTCTCAATTACTGATTTGTAGAACAAGATCATTGTAGTGCGATCGACATAAAATGTTTTCCCTTCTTGTTAATTGCTTTACACTGATCCACCCACTTCAGACCATCGTCAATTATAGTACCAAGGTATTTGTACGTATGTACTATTTCAATTTCCTCGCCATTAATTTTCGCCAGACAGCTACTCGGTTCGACTGGTTTATTGTGTCTAAAGTCGAATATCATTTCTTTTGTTTTTGACGTGTTGAGATCCAGAAAGTTGTCATGACACAAATTAGTAAACCAGTTTAAACAATATTATTGACATAGTTAGTTTCACATTCCTTAATTAAACCTACAATAACAGTGTCATATGCATATTTTAGAATAGAAACATTTTGTGAAATTTAATGGCAGTCATTAGTGTAGAGGACAAAGAGGATGGTAGAGAGCACACAACCTTGAGGTGAGCCTGTATTGGCTCAAATTGTACACGCAACTAATGAAATCCCAGTGGTACTTGTTTTGAAAAATAACAAATCGGAGCAAATACCACTTACTTTGTTTAACGATGATTTTACGTGTTGTTATGACTTCGGTTTTCCTTTAGTTTGCAAATGAACAGAGATGGCTGGCATGGTTATCTCTATTGTATAGGAGAGACAACTTAACTCTTAAAGGTATATGTCCCATTTGCAGGCCAATCAAGTGAAAAGGTTAATTTCCAACGGCATTTGAAAGATAATACTAATTTAGAACTTCCCGAAAAAACGGGGGCTTGAAAATGTCTTTAAGTGGGAAAATAACAACTATTTCTGTTGTCGAATCGACTTAAGTGCTACCAAGACAGTTAGTAATAGTCTGATGTCGAATGGTCGTACGTTTTGTGCTGCGCAAAAATTCAATCAGTTTAATTTTGGCCATTACAAGAAGTGGGTTATTGATGTAGACAAATGCTCATGTACCCTTTACCTCATTTTATGTATGTTATTAGTTATTAAAGAGGCCAGTCAGTCACTCAATAGTGTCTGACAGTGAAGTCTAGCAAGTAAACGGGTTTCCTTGCATAATTTGAATATTAGGACACTGCTAACGTTTAAATTTCACAGATAGGACATACATGACATATTCATAATTCCTGCAAAGTTCTACAGAATTTGATGTTGGCTGCAAAAGGGACATAGTATCTTTAATGTACCGAGGGGTTACGTTTGTTTAAGGTTTTTACCAAATCACAAACAATGCTTACTTTTTACACATCAGAACGTCATTAACCGTGTCTTATAATTATCACAAAATGTTTCTAAATTCATTCAATTTCCCGAATGAAAACTATTGTGAAATATTTACGAGTTTCCTTTTCAGTCCTTTACATGTATGTTCCTCAATATTCTACTATATTGTTCAGGGCTGAAATTAGAAAAGATCCTGTTCAAAATTTGCAATTTTCTCCAATAATGACTACAGTTGCATTTAATAATTCTTGGATAATTAGAATGTTTTATTCATGCTCTCAATGGTAAATTAAATTGATCTCAACACAAAACTACTGTTATTAACTACTGTTAAACTATGTACTACCATCTTCCTGGTACTACCATGAAGCCATGAAGCCATGAAGCGTAAACTATTATCAGTATATAAATCACAATTTAACCCTAAAAAGGCCGGGCTATTTGAGGTCTTAATACGGCCGGGGGCCATTATGGTCCCCCTAAGCTCTCGGCCGTGGAACGGCCAATCGCCGCGAAAATTTGCATGCATGTCAAGTGAAGTGTATAGAATACTATAGTAAATTCAATTTTTTGAAAAATTCACTCATTTGCATATTTATGGTAAATTATGCAAATAAGGTCATAAAATTCACATTTTTACCCATAACTCATATATTCTTCATATTTAAGCTTTCTTTTCCACTACATATATTTGTTAGACCATTTGGAATAATAATACGACAAAAGAATTTGGAAGAGCCAGGTTATTCCTTATGTTATCTCTTGTTTTGATAATTTATTATGTATTTCATTGTTTTTTTAACTTATGTATTTCATTGTTTGTGTTTTTTTATTTCATTTCTAACTATAATTCAACTATTTTGACCCCCAAAACAAACACCAACTTTAAACAAGACCAAATAACCAATGTTTTATCTCTTTTTAGGAAAAATGATATTTCCATATGTTTTGTACACAAATCACGAAAATGAGCGATTTTCGGGCCGACATGTAAAGACTAAAGGTCACGTGACTTTGTAACGGTAGGTCCGATTTTCAAAAAAATTGTTTTTAAAGATGCGAGACTCGAAAGAAAAAAGTCATGAAGCGGCGGAGCGTCATCCGTATGCGTTCCCGAACAATCTGAAAAATCGCGGAGGGGGGAGGGGGCATTATGGCCCCCCGGCCTCATTAGGGTTAATAAGCGCTCCAAACGCAAGCACTCGAACAAACACTTACCCATGCATGCACATACATAAATAAGAACAGAAATAAAAAGTTTCACAAATGTCATACACCTCCATAATATACACATAATGCATTTCATGTAATGCCTTTGAAAACAAAATTTCCTTTGAATATTTCGATTAAATACATTATGACTTTGGTCGCCCATCCTGCACTTTTGAAATTTAAAATGATTTGTCAACTATGAGTTTTTTTTAAAGGTATACTTATTTAGTTGTTTATGATTATATATGTATTTTGACTTTTGTTAATATTATGTTTACGTAGTTTGTATATTGCTTTTTTGTATATTGACAAATGCAAAAAACAACAACAAACAAACAAACAAACAAACAAACAAAACAAAAACTCCGGTGACAACAGCATGATGGTGTAACAAATTTGAGCTCATAGCGCTTCTACAGAATATGATAGTAGAAAATTCAAATAAATCGATCACCGTATATAGTTTCCTTGACGGATGTGTGATAAAAAGTCTTTTTCTGTTTGTCAAATATTTGTAACCTCAGCTCATTAAGAGAAGATCAGGTGTTTGTCTTCAGTGACGTTTTACAACCAGTGCCACTTTAGATGGATTTTTCCTTTTATATGGGCCTACCATGTTGAATATCTTAAACTATATACGTAGATTCATCAGGTTATTTATGATATAATATCCCATTTTTTAGTCTATTTTGGAGACTTTTTCAAAAATTGGAGGTCTTTAATTCTTGCCAAGATTGTACTTTCCTTCATACACAATTGATATCTCCTGTCACTTCGTAATGGAGACCAACGTCTCCTGAAAAGGTCACTCTCACTTTCCAAAGTTGTTTCTTGCATGCTAACGACACCTAATTTGTTACCTTGAGCTTGTCATTTCAAAACAAATCCTCGATCACACGCGCGAAAATATGACACATAATCAATCGGAAGAAAAATTACTTTTAAGCTTGTCACGTAAACGAAATATTTCGTTTCATTTTACTGAAGAAAATGTGCATCGTTACTCTTTACTTTAGTCATTTCAAATCGATTATTCCTTTCTATTTCCATATAAATGGCAGCCTTAGAGACCGGAGATAAACAACAGTGATGTATTACTTTGATGATATACATTTTGGAGCCTCTCCTTAGAATATCAACTATCTTATTACAAGTATTTTTTAAAATTTACGTCAATTAATAGTTTAACATCACTGTCTCTTCATTGTAGAATGCTAATACTTATTTTTCATAACAACATTTTTTTTTTTTGTAGGGCTATTTCATTCGTTTATCATCATATTTTAAAATATCAACCCATGAGGTCTTTCCTGTCCCTGTCCCTGTTACTGTATGTGATAGACGGATATTTAAGATGACTGCTTCACTTTGATATCTCAAAGTTTCTTCATGTCATTCTTTTGTTACGAACCTTGTAAATATTCATGTATGTTAATGTTAATTATGGGCATGCGCAGAGGACTGAATTGTAATGCGTTGATTTAAAAAAAAAATTAAATAACCTATGACCGTCTGTACAGGTATTCAATTATTTTTGTTTTGAATATAATGTTGTTATTGTTTTGTTCTTATGATTTTATGATATAATGTTATAATATAAAGTCACAACACCAGCACTCCAAATTCATTGTATGATAATAGAAAATGGAAAACACTGTTGCTATTGTCCGTCAACTTAACGCGATAATGTATCGCAATTAATGTTGATTTAGCATCACTGTTTGTAGCATTTTCTATCATCTATACAAACCTGAAGCATTCTAGATCCAGACGATCTACTAAACAGACTCGTCAAATAGTAAAGTAGATGTATGACACTAAAATGGTCTCCATGCGAAACATTACACGTGTTGTTTACATGTTGCATCATTGAATATTCAACATTTTCTGAATAATTCGAAAAATAATCAGTTGTCAACTGCTTATTTTTGGAATAATTCAGGTTTCAATTGCACGATCTATGCATTCCTTTTTATCCTTACAGCATCAAAGTGGATCAGTCTTTTCAGAGAACATTGGCATTAGTGGAACAAATTTAAATAGAATGAAAGGACATGAGCCGAAGTTTAACAAATCCGGAAAAAGAAGAAAGCAGTTTTTCACCTTTGGAAATTGAAGATCCATTTTGCGATTCGGTCATTAGGTGTGATGTTAGCGGTTTAAACCTTTTCCATTTTTTCTGCTTCAACCCCCGCAAAGTTCTCCTAAAAGGGATGTTTCACTTTAAAAGTTTCGTGAAGATAATCATGAAATCATTGCCATTTTGGCTTTCCTATCTGGCCTCCCTGTTTCTGTGACTGTACCTGCAAACTAAGTAGTATAGATATGTCTTGATCTCCAATTTGTTGTGCCAATTCCGCCCGTTTCTGTTTCAAATTTGATTACTCGGATCCGAAGTGAGGTCATGCCTGAGTAGAAAAGCTGTTGAACTAGTTTAATGGTTCAAAACTCTGATATCGTCTTGGTTTTTGCATGACGTTTGCACCCAAGTAAACTCTTTTTGTGCATAGCATCAGCACGATGTTGTGCGGATCATGGCATTACTTGTTTTTCAATATATTTGACAGGACTGTTTGCCAAAGGCAGTGTACGTTGAAAGCAATATTTGTATTGGTTATTATACAACGCAAAGATGGCATATGGAAATGTTCAGTTCAATTTGCGTTATGGTTCAGAAAATAGAAAAAGAACATTTGTCTTTTATAAAGTATCAAATCTAAAAAAAGAATTAATCGTGAAACGTCCATCATGTCCATCACTTAATAAAATTGAACTGCCTTATTTGAAGAAAAAATGTTATAACATCATTTAAATACTAAATAATATTTATGATTCGTATGTATATATCGTGGTATAATTTTCGTACAATTATCTGAAGATGGCAAGACATGATCCGACTTTATTTTGTCAAATATAGCAAGTTAAAATTGCAAATAAATTCAGTCAAGATTTAGGCTTAGACTTTAGGGTTAAGAAGAGTATTTGGTCCAGCTTATGTAATCTCAAATCTAAAAAGTAATTTTTGTTGTGTGTCGGCTACTTGTAATGTAAATTTGTTGGATTCTGAAAGTTTCTTTTTCAGTAATGCTAAACTCTGGACTACCTGTAACGGATATCCAGCTGCAAATCAAACAGACATACGAGCCGTTGCTAAACTCATTACAAATATACAAGCCTACTGATTGCAATCTTAAATCAGAATGATGATATGACTGCTTGGAAATCAAATATCACTCTATCCAACAATTCAGACCGGTACGTCCAGTCCTTCAAACTGTAAATGGCATGTCCGAATTCATTGACAACGGGGTGAATTTAGATTCAATCAGCAAACGAGAGCTTTTGAGTGATCCTCGACCTCGTCTACGTATTTACACGAGCCAGAAGTCGGCCCGGACATCGTGGTATATGTGCCGTTTAAAGCCACTCGCCCTCTTTTCACCAAGACAAGTACAGCACGGGTTCGAAAGATCGGGGTGGGGGTGCCCTCGGTTTTCCGAAGGTTTGTTAGTTTTTCCCGAAGATTCGTAATTCCGATGGTTCATAATTCAGAAACTTAAATATAACCATTCTTTCGGAATTACATTTTTTTTTTCATTTCGGAGTTATAAACCCTGTATCGTCTAGGAGTTCGAATCTTCGGAACCAAACCTATGTTTTAAAGAACTTTCGGATTAACCAATCTTCGGAAATATGAACCTTTGGTAAGTGGACATTCTTGTCCTGACTTGAAATCATTAATTTAGATTGAAGGTTGTCTTAATAACGAGAAATCTTTCAAGAAGAATTCCATGTGATCAAAGAGAAATGTGAGATTATGAAAATCTTTGGAATTTTATAAATATAAATATTTCCGTATATAGAAACATACACGTACGTGTTCATGTACTTTTTTTCCGCCCCAGCGTAAAGAGATTTAAATTGAATTTTGTGTGTGCAATACTTGGTCGGGACAAGTGATTTCATTTTGCATTCGTTTTCAAATACGTCATTCGTTTACTCCCTTTAGAACGTTGTCTTCCTTTGGATAGTATCTATCTAGTTCTTGCATAATGGTACTTGATTGACTGAAATTGCATTTCCTTCTTTCTTATTTTTACCAATAATTTATAAGATAAAGCACTGTCCTGTGACAAAGAATGACCGTTTTTTTAAGGCAGTGGGTGTAGTATTCTTTCGTTTTTTTTAGGAAATAAAAGTTAAAATACTTTGGAGTCCTCATTTTCTCTCCTTTTAAAGAAACTGGAAACCGTTATCAAGGTAATGGATACGTCATATGCAACTTGTCCGCTTTGAACTTTTTAAATCTTAGACAATTAAGATCCAAATTGACAAATACTTTCGTAAAAATACGATGGAAAAGCGCAAGCTTTGATTAAAAATAGAATTTGAGGGATTAAATCACAAATGGGCCACGTTAATCATCTAAGATCATGCTTTTTTTTGGTGGTAAATATATATTTTTTTCCTTTAAAGGGGTGGGGTAGGGCAATACGCCTTCAGCTCACCCCTAATAGCTGCCTACGTAAAACGATATTCTATATATCTTCGATTAGTCTTAACCACATCTTCTCTCTCTTTCTCTCTCTCTCTTTCTCTCTCTCTCTTTCTCTCTGTCTATTTGTCTATCTGTTTTTCTCTCTCTTCTCTCTTCTTTATTATCACTCACTCTTTCCTCTTCCATGCCTTCTCCCCTTATTTATACTCTTTTCTTTCATCCACATCCTCATTACTAATGCTAACGATTAACCTCTAATTTAATATCCCCGTTTCTAAAAAATATGCAGTTTCAAAATAACTATGACTTTAATATACCCAAGTCAATCATATGAGCTACAACATATTAACCTTTGTATGACCCTCAAAACAAATCTATTTCTGTTTTTGGTTTACGTTATATTCGTAACAAAAAAAAAATGATATACCTGATTATGCCTTAGCATGATAATGAAACAATATACAATTGCGCAATTAATTATTAATGCATCGATTGCAGAAATTCAATGAAAACTAGAAATGGTTCACATCCTTTCAAATAAAACAAATGAATTGATTAATACGGTTTCCATACCGCCCCTTACTTTATAATGATCTTTTGCTCATATCGTATATAGCGTAAAAGGGTGAAATTTCAAAGCAGCCTGAACAATTACCAGGGATTACAGCTAATGGTTTTTAATGGTAGACGACTGACCGGAAATAAGAGTCTAGAATTACTAGGTTTGTATTACCATACACACTCACGCGTTTTTCTGTGTGGGGGGTGAGGATGGTAGACTGTTTGGTGGCAAATGGATACAAATAGGTTTTCATCATAATGTATTCTAGTAAGAAGCGCAGAAAATGTCAAAAATCGGTGTTGTTTGATGCCCTTCGCATTTAACGCCCTGAAGTCATTCAGGAAGCCCTTCACTTTGCCTGTCCATTAGAGGTTAACAAGTCTTTTTAGTTCTCCTGATGGATGTCCAGCTTATATGCATCTCATCAACAACAACAAAATCAGACCAAATCATGCTCATTCACAACACGACATCGTCTCATTTCAACTTCTTTTTGTATGAATGCTACGAGCAGAAGAAGGTCAAGGAGATAAAGGCAACATCGATGTTTAGGTGTTCATTCACTTGGATTTCATTTGACGTCCTTCTTTGATGCATAGTTTCTTTGTAGACTATGTGTTTCATCTCCACTTGCCTCTCTCTATCCAGGGGCCCGTGACACAAAGCTTAGCGATTGATCGCACCATCGATTTTTGCGAGTGAGTGCACATATTGATCAAAATAATGTAATCAATCGCAAAAACCAAATGTGCTATCAATTACTAAGCTTTGAGTTACGGGGCCCAGGGATACGTGTCAGCATCTCCTTTCGCATTCAAAGATTGCCAAACCCTTTCTTGAAATTTCTCGTTATAGTTCAAAGCTAGTATAGTATCCTTCCGTTGATAAAGAAAATATAAATGGATAATGGAGGGGGAAATAGAGAGCACGCGATCATGCAGAGAGTGGCAACGAGGCAGGGCTTTGACCTTTATTCTAATGGCCTCAGTACATTCTATTTGGAGAATACTCATTCCAGTTAGTGGGATAGGTTTGATATTTTCAGATTTACTGTTCTATTGTTGAAATTAGTGGATTTTGTGCATGATTTGTCTAAAAGCTTTAGCCCTTTTTCATCATCAAGGAGTATTCTAAGAATAATATTATTTACCCTAATTCACACGATGTCATGAAATATGTTAAAACATTCCCGATGAATTCTAAATTTCTAAAAGATGAGATTGTAACCATGGTGGGGGTCGTTAAATGGAATGACGTCAAGGAGATTATAAAGAGGAAGGATGGTGGCGTTTTCGAAACCGTAATTTGGGCCAAGAAACATGATAATTCTACTGTGATTGGATGAGTATCTTATCATAAAATATTGGAAATTACTTTCACTTCAGATTCTGTTTGAAAATTATGGGTTTTCTTAGATTTACGTCAAAGGTTTTTTCAACTCTGGAAAAAAATTACAACCCGAAAATATATCGATCAGCTATGAGTGGATAATATATATTTGAGAAAGGGAAAACGATTTTTCAACAGACAATTTGCTCGAAAAAATGAGGTCAAAGGATTCGTTGACGTTAATACGGACATATGACAGCGATTTACAATTCAAGACTTGGTCGGGCAATCCATCATTTGTATTTTACGCTATCATGTTTGTATATTACCCCACCAGAATTGCAAATTAGCAATCCTGTAATATAGCAGTTGTACTTTGATGATCGGATGCAATTCACATGGAAACATATTTATTTGTGCAAATCAAATAGGCTCGTGACGCCATTTCACGGTGGAAGAATTCAAAGATTAGATAGGGAATAAATTGCCTGGTGATGGGGGACACAAATGTAGGTTGCCAAGAATACAGCCAAACATTACGAACTAATGTCATTTTCTAAGAAAGGACGCATTCCATCCATCCATCGAAATAATTCTATAAAACATAATAGATAGAGAGTAATTTGAAAGGAGCTTACCTATTTTTTTTTGGTATTCTTTAATTATTGTTCCTGATATTCTAGACTGGCTATTGGCTTTTCTAGGTAATTGATAGAGAGATAAACTGTGTAATCACTTGTCAACAAAAAAGGCCTCTTTATTTTATGCTTTAGTTGAATCATCACAAATATATACTCACGTCTCTATTCAATTATGGAGAATCCCTCGAGAAAAAAAAGAATACATAAGCATAAAGGATGGTCGTAAACCCTTCTTCATAGATTAATTTTGTATCGGGAAGAACATTTCTACAGCTACTTGTGGGCATCTCTTCGTTGAGAATACTTTTATATTTAAATATGAAGACAATTCTCAGACAGTGTTAAGTGCTTGAATGATGTTTTGTAAACTTAGCTTATCGCCCCATCCTCATATTTATTCCAGCAACGTAAAGTTCAAGGCAAAAAGAATGATTCACCGTTCATTCGTATTGCACAGCATGCGCAGTCTGCTGCACAGGAAACTTTGTATATTAGGGTTGGTTTAAAGAGACAGTTTGGGGACATGAGGGAAGGAGGCATCTTCAAACGTCTTGTTAGAACCTAAAAATGTAGTAAGAGGAATGCTTTTACTTCTTCCATTCACCATAAATGAATTAAAGTTTTAAAACATTTGGAGAACTTGTCATAATCTGTTGCAATCTTCATCAACATCATCATCATCATCATCATAACTACCATCACCACCAGGAGGATCCATGATTTTCCAAAGGGGGTGAAATGTACGAAATTGCGTGCGCGCAGCCTTTACGGCGTGGGGTCCGGGGCTCGCTTAAAGCCCCCTGAAAATGTTGAACATTAAGATGCTCTATGGTAAATTCTGAGGCATTTCTGAATGCGTAAACTGAATATTTCTTAGCTTTTTTCCTCTTTTTTATTTTGTAAAAGGCAAAAGGAGGGGCGTGCGCCCCACGCCCCTGGATCCGCCCCTGACAACCATTATTCAATTGTCATCATAGCATGCAATGACTTGGTGGCATATGCACGAACGACGAACTCTTTATAAAGACATTTTCGCCCACTGAGAGCTACTGTAGCAGTATGTATGGAGATGGATTATTATGATCATAACTACTGACGAAGGTTCACAATAAAGATTGGAAATGATTGTCATGATTACTGGGGGTGTGGGTGGGTATTACGTCTCTTATCAGACTCTGTTCGTATGCAGGGCCGTAGCCAGAGTTTGATGTTTTTTTTGGGGGGGCACATACATGTAATTGATCGACGTCCTGGGGAGGGGTCTATGAGGATGGGTGCGTGATCTTGGAAATTTTTTGGGGGGCATGTGCCCCCCCCCCAACCCTGGCTACGGGCCTGTTCGTATGGACACCGAAACGTGAAGGACAACGTGCCCCATTTAATTTCTAGTTTAAACAAAAATTGTTACTATTATTTTGTACAAAAAATATGGAGATTCTGGGGTATTACACACTGGTGTTATGACCGTTTTAGTAAGGATGCAATAGATCACCATTTTCTTTATATGTGATTTCAAAGCGAATAAATCATCCATCTTTACAAATACAGATCTCCACCAAAGAATAAAGGGATGTCGAAATGCGAAAAGGGGCGAAAATAAGTATACTTTCTATAGTCTATAGTCCGGTGACGTATCTACTTGACCACGACACCTCTACAAACAAACCTCTACTGATACTATCATTATTGTGTATTTTACAATTGGAATATCCTTTGATTTCTTGGGGGGGCTGTGCAAATACATTCATATCGATGAGATGGGACAGGTGGATGCTTATAAAGTTCAGAAAACTTTGAATGAAGTGCATGGTAGTGTATTATTCTAAAGAATATCCTAATTGTTTTTATTATCTGAGATTATTACTGTTTTGGGTCACGAGTGTTTGAATTGTTATGATAATAGATTTTCCTTAATGCGTTCACAAAAAATAAAATACTCAATTTAAAATCTATGGGAAAATGGGGTTATTTTTACAAAATTTGGGTGAAAAATTCTCACAAACAGGTGGACAGCCAAACGACCTTGATTCGATTCTAAATATACATCACATTCCACTTCTTTCCCCTATTGTGTTGACATCGGGAAAAGGACAATCAACAGGAGTGGGTTAGCGATGGTCGTGTACCCCGTGACAGTCGGCTGGCCCAGGGTCAGCCTCATCGGTCGGTTCTACTGGCTGAAGACTTTCCGGGTTGGAACGTCAATTAGAGACGCAAATTGGGCTTGTCATTTTACTTTGGCCGCCCACTCTGGTAATAAGTATGGCAGCGTAACGACGACTCTCCAGGACTCTGCGAGGACACCCACTGATCTAATCACTGATGCTGCCGTCACTCATTCTGAGGCCAACGTTATCCGCGACATGCGCTGGACGTACTCTCTCTCTATCTCTCAACATTGTCCTCATCGTAATACCACCAGATCTCCACTCCTTTAGCAGTGTTCAGTTAAAGTTTTATCACTCAACACATGAACATAACGACCCAAGTTTCAGGTTTAGATTAAAACCACTCTCTGTCGAAATGTAGAGGAGTGGAAATCCACTTTTTGGTGCAATATTATCAGGAAGAACTTCGCTTGGAGTAAAAATCTAAACTCACAACAGTGGAATCCCCTTTCAAAACAGTAATTCAAAGACTGATTTGAAGTCGATTCTACTAGAATTTGGATCAGATTCAACTTCATAGGAATTGGTCCCTAATATGACTCCTAAAAACTGGAATCCTTCTCCTCTACATTTAGGGAGCGTGCGTGGTTGAAACAAAGGTTTAAATCACACCGTAGATTAAAATATGCGTAGGCCTAAAAAAGCATAACTGCCCGCTCAATATAGACATCGAGCTAACGATTTAATGTCCGTGTGAAGTTACCTTTAACTTCTATATTTTAAACTCAATCCCTTGTGTTTATTGTTGATATTTCAAATTGTTGTTACATCATAATTTCAACAGCAATTGAAAACCAAAGAGGAGGTTTGAAAGACAAGTCAAAATCGAATATGACAATATGAAGAGTTTCCAGACACTATTAAACAAAAACATACCTATACTTTGTATGTGTTTGGCATACATTTTGTGAAGAGTAACTTAGATATACAATATTTTGGTGTAGATGTGTATTTAAGCTTAGATATTGTATTGGAAAACAAAAATGCTTTGGTGAAATAAAAGCAAAACGAATGTATATGCAGGTTTCAGTTCACATGTGTTTTCATTTCCTCGCATACCATCAGGTGATATTCGCCAAATGATCTGTCTGTCGTAATAGGAGGGTGCTTTTCTCGCTATCAAAAGAGATTATTCATGTTACGCGGAACTCAGATTACTTGGTTTCATGATTGGAGTTCTAATATCCACCCGACATTAGCATGTTAATGAATATAAGTAGGATGTTAGCATTATATCTACGCTAATATTAATGGTTCAATATTTTGATTGTGAGAAGCATTAATTCCAATGCGAATTTTTCACTTCGGGAATTTTCTTGGCAACATTTCAAGTCCGAAGGGAATTGTGTAAGGAGAAGAAGACTGATGATGTGATTTTGTCTAGCTATTTTAGCCCTAGTAAATATTTGTCTATTTTATAATACAAGATACAAAGTAAATAAGAAATTCTAAATCAAGTAAAAGTGAATTTATTTTAACACAATTTATTTTCAACAACCTTAATCAACTGGTAATTGTAATCTGTGGAGTGATTATAAGGAAACGGGAAAAAAGGAAAAATGCGTGTGTTCCAAGAACCTAGATATTCCTTTATCAAATCACATTGTAATCATCTATATCATAATGATGCTACGCACAGGAGTAGGTGCAAAATTGCACCCAACACCGGTACCTTTAAAAGTGCACACTCGCACCTCCTGTGGTTCAGTTTACACTCTTGATTGTCGGGTTTCGTCCTGGGTATAGGGCCTACGAGTACATCTTTGACGATGCAGCGCGCAATTACTGAACCGTAAGAGGTTTAAATTTGCCACCTATTTTAGGGGTTCTGCTGTAATACCGTTTGTGACACAAACTGGAAACCTAACTTCGTATTGGGTGTAGTGACGTAGTAACCAAAAGGTTAAGGGAACATTACCTGTATGCTTATCATAAGGGGCTGATGATAACGTTAGAGTATAAGATTGGTACACCCTTGACAATAGGGACTTTTAGATTTGCACGACGAGAACGTAGACTGCTACGTGGACATCCTTTTAAGGCAATGTGACGTCCTTTTAAGGCATTGGCAGTGCACGGCAGTGTGCCTTAAAAGGACGTCACATTACCTTACTGAGGATGTCCGCGTAGCAGTCCACGTTCTCGTCGTGCAAATCTAAAGTCCCTAATATATACAATGCGTCGACGTCATAAAATTCAAGTTCGTTCCTGAAGATTTGTTCAGATATGACTAGAAAAGGCCGCGGCTGTTTTTTTTTCTTCTGATGACGTAAAATGTATAAACTCCACACTCCTGTTTCTTTTGACACAATACGCGCAAGTCATTTAGCCATTCATTTTCACGTAAACAAAAACAACCGTAGCGGCTTTTTTGCGGCGGTTTACCGCGCCGTATCTAAACTGAGCCTTTTTCCGCCCACATTTTGCCCACTTACCAGAACGAGGACCTCGTTGTCCTGCATAAAACTTGATAAACATCATTTATGTTTGGTTTGTATCGTTGTAAATCATTCATTTTCATTCACTTCTTCTTCACTTAGTTAATTTGCATTTTAAATATCGTAATAAAGATACAAATGTATAGGGTTTTTTGTCTAAGATTTTGTTATTTGTTTGTCCAACTCACTATTTACTTGATCAACTTTACCTTCTTTTCCCCTCGTTCCCTTTCTGCTGTCCCACGTAAAATCTTTGCTTGCTCGTTTGTAATCTTAAGATGTTATCATTATCGTCCACCCCCTTTCCTCTTTCCCTTTTACCATCTTCGCTTTTTCTTCTTCCCACTTACACTACTCGTCATCGTTTCTCATCAAGCTTGTATTGAAATTCAGAAGGACATGACTATCCCGCCAAAAATCGACATTTAAGCGCAGGGAGAGTTCGATTGATCGCGATAAAGAGTTACAAGAATCCGGCACGGGAATTCAATATGAAAAGACAGTCAGATACCGTCTCAAGCAGCCAAACGCATCTAGGGCTTTAGTCGGTTCCTTAATTTGATTTTAGTCCGAAATTCAATTAAATGAACACAGCCGGCAAAACATTGCACAAAAATTTAATCGGGTACCTTATATAGTGGAAAATGTTTCAACATGGTGCTAAATTTGGAAGAACAAATTGGTAAATTATCATCTGAATCTGTTCTTTTCAGATAAATGTAACAATTTGGCCTTGGTGGAACATTATAATATGTAAAGCCCAACGCACGCTACACAATCGTCATGCGATCTGATTTTCGAAGAAATGGCGATTGTATTAGAAAGGAAATCTAATGAAACATCATCTACCTGATTTAGCCTTTATGTAATGATAATAATACTAACAACCGTAATTTTAGTACAATGAACTCTTCTAGAAAGAATAAAAGCCGAATCGACTTCAAATCGTAGCAATCGCATTTCTGGTCTGACGTCACTACGATTCTGAGCCGATTTAGCTTTTACTCGTCCAAGGAACCATGAAATCATTTGAAATTTAGATTTCTTAATCATAATGATAATTCAGATCCTCGGTCATTAAGATTTTTACATGTTTGGATGTTCGCATCAAATCGAATGCTATTGCAAAATCTTCCAAAATTACGAAATTGTCGCCTGAATGGAAATTAGTCAGAGTAATATTGCACATTTAAAACTCACAAAGCGTAGCGGTATCCTTTCGTGTACAAGATGACGTCATAGAGGCGCACCGCCTTTGAAAGTTCAAAACGAGCTTCGGGTAAGAGTTTTGCCTTTTCTAAAAATCAATAATCAGACATATACTCTCATTATTTTCAGAGTTGTTTCATTCAGTTTGCGTCATCTCTCTATAACATTTCGGTCATTTTCCCCTTCACAATCACTATACCAATTGTAATTTGTAAACCAATTTACACATTTGAATCCTGCTATAAGACCAATTTTCAAATAAAATGCCAACGACATACGAACCTTTATACCAAAGCGATTTAGCGAATCATTTTATTCGATAGGATCTCTCCAGATTGGATTATACTTGACATTTCATTCAATGTGAAATAAAACTTTTTAAGGCTTTTAATTCACATTAAAAAGACTGGTAGATTGTGAATATACTTGTCGACACTTCGCCATGTATTAGCGTGGATTATAATAATCACAACGAGGTGGGATTGAAAGGTCAATATTACTCCACATGGATCACGTAAAGAACCGAGGGAAATTTATTTTGGAAATTTTTAACAGCTGAACAATAATTACCAAAGAGATCCATCTGTTCACTATACGTATACCATTTTTTTAAAACCAAGTAACAAATTAATCCTATGCTTTTTACCCTTATGAATTAACTATGGTATTAAGGTCATGAATATTTAACGTTAATCAAACATTATACATGTATGCAATTACTTAAAGATATCTTCAACTCATCTAGTCTTTGAATAGTTCAGATTTGGAAGGAGCATTAAAAAATATTCCTGGACGATTTATAGGTAGAAGACGTTTACAAAGCAATCGTAACCATTGGTTGTGATACATTAAACACGATCGCAATGACATTGAAGAAATAAACTTAATGGCATTTTCAATACTCTTTTGTATTGCCTTTAGAAATCATGTTTGGATAATGCAATATGTCATTATAATGTTGCACATAAATGTCATTAGGCAGGGTAGGTGAAGCGCAAGATTGGAAGTGTCGTAAAGATTGATTTATTGAAAGCCCTTGCGATCGTGTGAATTTAGT
The DNA here is from genome assembly GCA_037976565.1 of Mesocentrotus franciscanus. Taxonomy (NCBI): domain Eukaryota; kingdom Metazoa; phylum Echinodermata; class Echinoidea; order Camarodonta; family Strongylocentrotidae; genus Mesocentrotus; species Mesocentrotus franciscanus. Next base: position 11,176,939 of record CP137666.1, on the reverse strand, counting down.
TTTGAAAAGATGCATTTGTATGATATATTGTAGCTGTTTTCTTTAGATCGGAGTGTATTTTTGTAAAGTATGTTTATTTTTAGAAGGTTTTCTAAATAGCAAGAGAAATAAAAATGAAAAATACCGACATATTTTTGAGGCCCTATTTGTATGAACAATGCAAAATGAATAGAAGAATTAATGAATTAATACGCAAAACAAAAATCTACAAATAGAATTGTGCAATTGTGATGATTCTTGTTTTATTACTGCATATGCCTTTAATAATATATATAATGTCATTGATTTTGAAACAGAAAGATGAATGAAAAGGAAAAGTATCGACATATAATTATTTGAGACGAAACACTTGCATTGATTTATTTCAGTGCAATTCTTTTGAAGAACAGTACACAGATCAAGTCTATCAACCCAAATACGTATGCAAGCAACGAAGATGATATAAATTCACATTAATTTTTCTTATTTTCCATAGTGGTAAACCAATTCAATTGCCAACTAAATTCGTCTTTTTCTAACATCTAAAGTATCGAGGGGAGATTCATGTATCCCTTCGTTTGGATGAAACAAGTTGTAATGGCATAATAACATTTTTGGCATGGAAAGATTATTCTTAAATTTCTAACTTTTTTTTTTAAAAGCTAAGTTCTCCTTTATCTTGGAAGATAAAACGTTGGATCAATAATGAAATAGACACAAAAGGAATCACCCCTTTTCAGTCACAACCTAATTGACCTGTATTAACGTATAAACGTGAATCCCCCTCCAAATAGATAATGAAAAATATTACGAGAGACACTCGCCAATTGAACGCACTATTGGTTCTAGAACGATGTAAAATCATGGGAAAGGGTATCAGCAAATTCATTCATTATTTTCAGTCAATTAGGTTGAAACGACAAAGCAAGAAAATGACAATTTACTGTTCTAATTTCCCACAACCTACAGCATCCCCAGAACACAAATATATATAGGGACCGATGGTCCAGTTTTGTTGGCGAGAAATGATTGAATTAACCCTTCAATTTGAGCACTTTTACTTCTAAATGGAAAGATTCATTTATATGCGAGGCCGTTGACACAAGAAAAATTGGGTCATGTATGAAATTCTTTGGGGCTCATGATCCTATGCTACATATGCTAAGGCATTGTATATACCCTTATTAATAAACAATGTAATCGTAATATTTTAAAATATTATACCTCCCGATTTTATTTCTTATTTACAGAATATCTGGTTCTCCTGAAATTATTTGGATCTTACCCATATGGCCAACTTTTGTATTCTTCAAAATAAACAGTAAGTGAAACAGTGAGGACAATTTAATTAAATTGTGGAGCTTAACTGATTGGCAACGACACCTATACTCTAGCGTAACTGTAAATCACAATTAATCAATCATATCATTATACAATCAAAAAGTTTACAATAGAATTAAAGCACATCGTCTGGCTTTTTATCTCGAACGCTTTGTACAAGATTTACATACAATTGTTTCATTTTCAACATGATCAATACTTACATGAGCAAAAAATAAGAAATAGATACATTTCCCCTATTTACATTGAATATATTTGTAAATTTTTCTTTCGAAAAGATCAGAATAAAATCGGGCTTTCTACTAATTGCATAACATTTAATTCGAATCTTTTTATGAGAAGGAAGATTTTTATAAACGTGTCAACTTCTATATCTGTTTGTATACCTTACATTCTTAATGAGTAATTTGATCACACTACACGTACGGTTATAGATTCAAGAAAAATTGAAAAATTCCTGTCACGTTCGCTATTTTGTGAGCTAATTTACTTTCATCATTACAATAAAAAGGAGTGCTGTGCTTTTGTTTTATAGGCCTTCAAACCAAGTGGTTACATTAAAACATTTGTCATGTAAAACGTTAAAGATTATAATTTTCATCACATTCATGTATGTTTACGTAAATACATACCATACATAGAGATCGTTCATTTTCCAAATACATGCATGCATGCAATGAATGCATTCCATTTTCTTTGTCATACAAATATAAATTTATGTGCATCATCGTTATCGTTACGTAACTAATTCAAACATTAGTCATATGATGATTCAACTGGTTCCTTTGCTCTTACCCTAAAAACAATTGTCATGTTTATGGAGAGCAAAATAAAGTTTCATATTTCTGCAAAATTATAACTGATCACAAAGTTGGATTACATGCCTATTCCAAACGGTAGTGGAAAATATACATCAAAATCCCTTTTTAAAGGAAAATACGCAATAACAGTTTTACTTAAAGAGTATAGATATATGATTTTTCGAAAGTATTTAAAGATATCTATTTTCAGTGTAAACTCTGATCTTGCCCATCCCAATCGATATTTCATGATTACAGTTCAGAATGCTTAGCCCAAATTAATCAAAATTGAACGACCAAACTATATCTCTAATTTATGACATGTAGATTATGTGTTGTGCAAAATTAGCAGTTCTTTTATAAAAATGACACACGGATGAATGTTGTTGGGGGATACAGTTCTGTCTTTCTCTCTCACCAAGCAATAGTCTTCCTCTTAACTCTAAATTCAAGCAAAGATGTACAAGAGTCTTGAATTCATTGTTAGGTTTCTAACAGTTCCCTGGATTACTAAATACAGATTACTTTTATATTTTTTTCTCCCTATTTAGATAAGACATATCGATTTAAGTAAGTCATTTAAGGACCAATCTCGTGTTCATAAAAAGAGTAAAAGTGAAACTTTCATGATAACAAGCATGATAAAAAGGTGAAGACTGCTCATTTTGTGATTCATTAGGTACAAATGCATATGGAAAATAAAAGAAAAGCCTTCGTGATATCTAACTTTATCCTCATACCCCCGCAGTAATCATTTAATAACTGATAGATAGATAAATAGATCAATTTCTAACGTGACAATTCAGTTGAAATATAGATATTGTATACTACATCAACGAGATGTAACCATGAACAGGATGATGAAACCAAACCGAAACCGAAATGAAGGATGACTTGATGATCGCCAATTGTATGAGTGGGATGCTATCCACCGATTTTGTCTCATCCGAGAGCTGTAGCTGTCAGATTGGTTGTTCGACAGGCCATTATATCGCTGATCATAATCTGACATCTATACGCGTAACACGACTCGGTCTCCCTGACTTGGTTTACCCTCTTCCCTGGAACAGGCAATATGACGAATTTGGTCGAATCGATTAAAAAAGAAGATGTCAACGAAATGATGTCTGAGGTGACCCGCAATGTTTACAAAGAAACAGCGACTGTGTAGTTTAGATAAATAATTGTGACTCGTTATAGGATGATTAGGATTTCCAATTTAGAGGAGAAAGGTGCTGGGGCGACTCTGAGGACATGTTGCATGGCTTGGCAGATCTAGAGAAGTGTGATGAAACTGCGTGTTTCCTTCATTTCGCTTCGTAGGTGTGATGCCATTGATGTTCACTGTGTTGGTTATGTCGGCATGAATGGGGCTGTGTGGTGTTTTCTTTCTGCGAGATGAATTACGGTGGTCTAGTAGAAACAAACTTAGTCCTCGGGAAAAGGTAGCCCTGAAGAGACCAAAGAAAAGGGAATAAGAAAGAACGTCATTATTGCATCACCCGTGGAACATATACACACTCAAACAACGATACGATACCGTGCATGCCATATCATATTCAATTTAATTCAATTCAGAACTTTATTTCAGACTCAGCTGCACAAGGCAGAGGTCCATAAATCATATGTTACATCGATATATAGGGAAAGGAGCTGAGTATAAACATGATGAGTATAATAACAACAAATCTTACAAAGATTAAACAAACTAAACTATACTATACGTATATACAATCTAAACTGTAACATGTAACCTCTATCTGTAAGATTGATAACAGTATAGCAATCTAACTCTAAGCTGTACCTGTAAGATTAAAATAAGTACATGTATAACAATCTATTGAAGTTATAACTTGTAACAATCTCTGCTCAACTAACCAGAACAATATACTAATAACAGATGATTAGATATAACAAACAACAAGGACTATACTAGGCGTTGTGGCGTGCGCCTGTAATCCAGCTAACAGTGCAAGTTACAAACTGATTCAGCCGAGGACGCAGGTTCGAAACTGAGTCACGTCTTTCGGATGGTGACGTTAAAGGTCGGTCCCCAGACGTAAATAATCATATCTGATTGATACACGTCTGTAAAAACCCAATCACACACACATACTGCAACCATGAGAGGCTGGATAGTCCTTGGTAACACCAAAATATGATCAATTCCCATGTGTCAGCAGGCTATTAAGCCAAAATTTCTAGAGGCCCGATGTGTACCTAAGGCATATCTTTCCACATGTCCTTTTTTATTTTTTAAATTAATGTATATCATTGTTGTTTAGCAATTGATGTTAATTAAGAATTATACTTTTGTATTGTATTTTGATTATGCTGAATGTGATGTAAAGTCAGTATAATGCAAACTGCATGATTTTGATTAAAATCTACTAATTCTGGTATTGAGGAGATAAAAACCTTATAAAAACAAAAATGTCTCTCCTTCCGCCCCCTCCTTCTCCCCCTCTCCTCCTCTCTCTCTCTCTCTCTCTCTATTTCTCTTTCTTTCTCTCTCTTTAACTTTTTTCTTTCAGCCTATCCCTAATCGATCTATTCATTCATTCCCTCTCACTATCCAATTCTGTCAGTCTCCGTCTGTCTATCTTTGTCGCTCTCTCTCTTTCCCTCTCGCTATGAATAAGATTTGTTTTAAATAAATGTCATAAGTTCCTGATTTGTGGAATAGTTAAAAAGGGAAGAACGGAAGGCCCCTATGAATAGATATGTATCGACAGTCTTGACATGGTAATCACTAGGAGTTAATCAAACAGATCAACTAGAATCCTTTAAGCTTTGGAAGCACCTTGGTGGACAGAATAATTTCGTGTCGCTTCTTACTCATTGACATGCGGTTTTGCAAATTTAACATTAAAAAACTGGGGCAATCGAATAGGCTCCCCAATTTTCACGAAGACAATATAACATTATCAGTGCTCTACATATTTTGAAAGAGAAGCCTGTATTCCAAGCTGAAGATTGAGATATGCTAATGCTAATTCCCTTAATGTTGTGCCGCCTGAACTAAACATTCAACTTTTTTGTCAGTCTTTAGCCGGCGCTAGAGTATGGAATATATTACCCAATAACTCTCAAAATGCTCAGTCTCTGGAAATTTTCAAATTATTGTACAACAAAAATAAAAATCGAATCTATTGTAATCACCCCAACCTCTGAGCTGAAACCTTACATTTGCATACATTTATATGACTATATTTATGTTCTTTTAACTTCTACTTGATATTGTTATATGTAGCCACCATTCATAATTAGAATCATTTTTGTTAAGGCCTTGAATTGTTATGTTACCATATTTTGTATTACTTTGATCTTTTCTGTATTTTACTTTGTTAAAATTTCTTATTGTTACTACTTTTTATATTATGCTTTTAATACCAGCTCCAAGATGCAAAACAGATTTATTTCTGATCTTGTGTACCTGTATAAATATGTATAAATAAAAAATAAATAAATGCAAATATAGAATTCCCCTTCGTCCAACCATGGGGGCAAGTAATAAAAGTGTAGTACACTGCAGTAGTTTTCTCTATGACTACTGAAATAGGTGTAATTAATTTCAAATATTCCTAGACAACCTACCAGGGCTTAATCTACACAGAACATTGACTATTTGTAGTACAAAGAATATGTTTCTTTTTATCATAATTGATATTCTTTATCAAATGTGGTTAAAAAGGTATCACTTGCTCATATCAGCTGTGTTATTTTGTTTTAATTGTGTGTGTGTGTGTGTGTGTGTGTGTTCGTACTCTCTCTTGAAACCATCAATCAGAAGGACAGAGATTCTGGAAACATTGCAAGAAATTACGCTCTGTATTGAACACTTCGATGAAAGAAAAGCCTTTCACTTAAAAGTCTTGTTTCTCTTTTCTCTCATCCCACACAGTTGATATAATCTCATGCTTATTACAACTGGGAACGAAAAAAAACAAAACACGGAGAGGGTAACCACGTAGGCGACAAAAGCTAACATCCTCAGCCCGACCTCAGGTCTGTGAGTGATACATTACACTTAGGGGGTGTCAATAGAACATTGGCATGCATGGCGGAAACTAAGAGACTTGACAGAGATCCCTGACAAAATACCACTCGCTTGGGGTGTCGCCCGCCTCCTTTGTGATACACTGTCTATTTGTTCGAGGATATATGAGATATAATGACAGATTAATCGACTCGCATCCTTTTATTTTAGATTACATACGTGCATACTTACTGAGAAGCGGTGTGGTTTGAAGTTGAAGTTAAGGCCAGTTTAGGTAAGACAATACTGACTCATCTGTTTGCCTTGAATAAAGGTGAAGTATGAAATCGCTCTCAATCTTTCTTCATGTGTCAAGGACTCAAGGGTATTTGAGTCTGATTTGTTTAACACGATTATTGTTTGTTTGTTTGTTTGGGGTTTTTTTTTAAATCTAAACTTGTTCATTGTACCGAAGAGAGTGGACTGAGTAACAATCATGGAATTGCTACTCATTTGTATTTCGTATCTGTCATTCACGAAGGCTTTTGAAAGGCATTATATTATGCACCCAGCGCGCGTTCAGTTACGCTCAATCACCCTCAATTTCTGAACCATTCAAGAAGCTTATAAAAACCGTTGCAATTTGGAAGCGGCATGTTATTGAGAATAGTGTTGTAACATCACGGATATTTCCAATTCCGTTTAACCGCTAGTCAAAACCGGACGGTTTTCGGTTAAACGAAAATTACTCACTTTTGCCAAGGTCGCCGCTGATTGTAAGAATAGTGGTCGGCACTGGGCGGGCGCGGGCCCGACCAGCGCGGGGGATTTTCGCCCACCACTTCTGATGAAAAACACTGCTTTCGACCGGCACTAATTTCACATAAAAACGTAACTATTCGTCAAGAAAAATATTACTTACATTCATATTTCCGTCTTTACTTGTGTTTTATTTGCAATTGTACAAGAATCATGATTTCAATTTGACATAAACTGATTATTTTTAAAGATTTGCCGAGTGTTGTTGTCTAAAGTTGCGATTCATGAAGGCTGCCATTGAATGTACCGATGTACATGTTATAATACACAGAGATAGCAGCTCAGGCTCGTTCCATTACTGTTCTTATAAATGTTTATTTTCAATAAGTTAAATTTTTTTCTCGTGATTTTCCGGAATAAATAAATTAAAATACTGTAAGATATATTTATTCTATTATTTATATTGTAAAATTTGTCCGAAATTTTTACACTAAAAAAAAAAAAAAAAAAAAAAAAATCGGGTAAACGAAACCGTCACATTCAAAACGGATAGTGCCATGGACGGTCGGATACCGGACGGTTAAACGTTTGATCACAGCACTAATTGAGAATACTTTCAGCAAAATCAAATAAACTCCCTTTGATTAACAGGTCATGCACATGAATTTGAAATAAGAATAACATCTCACCTCACTTATACGTTATCCCCTAAAATAGCTTCGCGCCGACAGAGGAGAGGAGAAAATAATGTTTACATGTCCTTGCTAAAATAAAGCACCTTGTCGAAATAGTCGTATTCTTTAGAAATTGAAAAGTTTTAGTTGTTGTATGTAAATATAAATGAACATATGTAAATTTTAGTCTTTGGTGAAAAGTATTTGCTTTATTGAAGTGTCATTTAAGGCATATCAGATTGTACTGGGCGTTCGAAGTTATACCCAAATTACAGTGTATGGGTTCGGAATAATTCGAACCAAAGATTCAGTGCACTTTGACTGCAAATGAAAAAACCAAATAAGATTTGCTACGTTTTTTTAGGCTCACTTACTAATTAATAAATCTTGGTTTTTAACACCACAAAATACGGATCGGACAAACAAGCTGATCTTTGTTATCGCAATGATACAGAGGAAGGCAATAAGAAGATCAAGACTGGTAATCAGCGTCCGCATAATGTCTGTTTTAATAAAAGAAACATAATTTATATTAAAATTGTTATTATTTTTGTATCAATGTCTTTTAAGATATCTCGATATAGACAATTTGACAGTGAATACATAAATGTTCATCTATTTGAAAACGAATGGACGTGTACAAATACGTATTTCCATGATTACAGAAGCAATATTACTCATGTGCGCAGGTCGGAGTCGTGTTGAGAACTCATACCGGGAAAATTAGTTGAAAGATGGTGTACGCCCCCCCCCCCTTGTTACATTAGCGCGGTTGTTCATTTGATACGTTTTTCATGGCAATATTCTTTTGAATCTTGAGTAGAAAGGCAATAAAAAATGATGCACACGGTCAACGGGTCATCCCGTGTTTAAAGAGCATTACAGAACCCTTCCTATCTGTTTGATCCAAACTCTGGAACCCAGGAGTATTGTTTACCCATCATTTCGCACAATCATCTCACGATATCTCTGGGAGTGTATATCCTTTTTCTCCGGGGGCGGGGAATCATCGAGCTCGCTTCGATTGTGGAAATCAACACCGAGGTGTCGGCCGTATAACAGCACACCAACGCCAAGACCCTAGACGACACCCATACCGAATCACACTCGTATGGTATTTCACGATAGCATCTGGGGAACGCGGATTAGTTGAAAGTACGGCGTAATCGAAAACAATCAAATCCTCACGGTGTATAGTTTAGCAAATGTACTTTTTCTCCAAAGGTTAATTCATAAAGAAATCAATCATGGCGTGTAACTAAATGTTTCTGATTCATTTTATGATTCTAAATGCCTTGGGGTAGAATGCAGCGTCATAATCTTTAACTCCAATCTCCGATAATGATTCCTTAAGGTGATAACTTTTCCATTTAGTAGATCAGAAATCTACATCAATCAATATAAAGTGCCCCTCTCTATATAAGATTTGATATTTCTTTCCCCAAAAGTGTAGACCTAAAAATATCTTTGTAAATATTTAGGTTAGAATTTATGTGGATAATTTCAAAACAAAGCGAATTCCAAATGTGTGACGTCTGAAGTGTATTATTTTTCTTCATAAAGGACTGTCGCGTTTTCTTTATTCTTTAGTGTTATTACATATTGTTTTATTGTGGGTACATTGAAAAGGCCTATATTTGTCTCCGTCACAATTGCAATAAGCCTTTCTGAGATTCTAACATTTACTTCATAATTTGAAAATCCTCTAACAAACATTAAATTGCCATGGAAGCATTTTCAAATAAGTGCAGCAGCGCTATAATATTGAAGGCGCTTGGAATAAAACGTGTCTTTCAATGGCAAATTCTTTAGAATAATTACTTCTATACACCTCATAGTTCAATATTATTATTAGCTGAAAACCTCTGTCTTTTATCCAGCTGATCGATACATGTTTAATGTTTAGATGAAATACTTAACAGTCCATAAAATTAATAATTATTTCCTATTGCTATAATCATATACACAGAAATGTAAGCAAATTTGAACATCTTGATAAATCAAAACGAGCAAAGAGAAAAGAATGGAGAAAGATGAAATTAAAAATGTATACCGAGTAAGCTTCCAACAGCCTTATGGCAGCAAGATTTTTCTTCTTCTCTGAACTACCCTCGTGGTGTATTTGTTATTATTAGCTTATGGCGAATAAATCGCATCGATTGGGATGGTGTAGGAGATGCCTGACGAAGTATGGACTTTGGGGGTAAATTGGCAAATAGATCGCTGAGAATTGAGACGTAGCTGGATTAAAAGAGCCCTAATCGTTCTTGAAATTGAGAAAGCCCCGAGGTGTAGCAAGCATGATTAGTTATGAATATGGTGTCCTTTCAATATTTACCAACCACTGCGTCATTAGAATTCGACTGTGCACCTCAATCATGGAGATGGAATCGGAGGGATTTGTAATAGAACAAGACTTGTAAAGATTAATTATAAGAGTAGTTTGTCATGTTCTGTGATCTATTCTTTTCTTATTTATGACTTGATGGGAAAATATATTCAGCCTATTTACTTGTCACTTTTGAAATCCGAGACAGTACATATGAATTACTGAAAAATTGAGAAAAGGATTCTGAAATGTTGCTAGTGAAGCAATTACCATTTAGCTGACAGCTGGGATTTCACTCATTTCTAGTGTATTTGCTTTACCTATGAAAACTGTAATTGCTTATAATGCTGCTTTCTATTAAAGAGAAATAGATTTTGAAGCAATTCCAGACCAGATTCCCTTTTTACTTCGCACACCAGAAAGCTTGTGCAAATGCTTCGTCAAAATACCACAGGTGACATATTATACTAATCTTGCTGAAGGGGGCTGAAGATAGTACTTTTTATTTGAATGATGACAGGTTGAATTGAAAGATCATTATAATATGCATTTCATACCAGGGCATAGCGCCAGCGAAGCATCATTAGTGAGGTCGATGATTGATTTTCTTTCTTTCTACCCACGTAGACACGAGTGCTTTCATTCTTGTTTATGATACGCCATAGAGGTATATGAAATATTATTAGCACAATATTTTGAAAACTCTTAGGGGCTCTCAATATAACACGCAGTGAAATTTGGGAGATAATGAATTATTTGGGATAATAATATCTCATAATTATGTATAAAAAAATAGGGACATTGTCATAAAATTGTGATGGTGCTCAAAACATGTTATATGCCAGGCTATCCATAATGGTCTAATTTTGGCGCCACCGACGTAATATAACATTCACACTATGCATTCTCCGAGCTGCTTTTACTATTGTATATAATTGGAGCAAGTGATACATTGCCGCCATTCAAGTCTTTCATATCATGTATGCAAGCGTTGCCGTAGTAGTTCTTTGTGTTGTTGTTGAGTGTATCAGCTTTTTGTATGTATTATGGTGTATGATATTAAATGTGATTAATTTTGAGCTTGCACTACGGGGGAGTAAGGCAATTTTCCTTTTGTTGTTGTAAATGGTGCAGATTAAATGTTAAGATGATGGACAGAACAGGTTAGAAAATTAAATTGTCACATATACTGTACCCTATAACTTTTACCTGTAAGGTCTGGTTTCTGGAAGGTAAATAGATATTTGGAAAATTTTCAAGCACATTTAATTTGTTGTAAAAGAACGAAGGATTATTTGTTTTAGGATATAATCGTACATTGTGCCATTGAAAATAGTTCTTTATTTTTTTTCATAAAAGTATATATATATATATATTCATCTTTTATCGAATCTCAAAACCTTTGAGATTTAGACATAATACCACCGCACCTTCCCCCAAAACAACATACGAACATCAGCACACACACGCACACATTAACCCACACCCCGACAGCAACCGCTACACAGATACACGCACACCCACACCGCTATATTCGAAGGTATGCATAACGATTATACATAATGAAAACACCGAAACTGCAACGTCCGTCGGCCCTGGTCATTTTATCATCTCACTGTCTCCAATTTTCATTAACTCACCGACATGTCCTAACACTATTCTGAATCGAACGTAATCTATGATGGTAGTATGACATTCATTTATATATCGAAGTATAATCACATATCATCCATTAGATTTAATTTAATCATAACACGCAATATATTAATTGTCATTTTTAATTAGGTTAATGGATTATCTCCCACTCATTCTTCTTTGTGTTTGCTGTATAATGAATTTTAATGGATTTTGATTAAGCTGAGACGGAGTAGAACTTTTTTAATATCACCTGCGTGAAGGTCATTACTGCAGGTGATCTATGAATACATGAAAAGCATTATTCCTATACACCTTCAACACCTGCACAACATTTATCAAAAGCCCTATAAAAGTGTTTCAAACTTTATTTTGCGCTACGTTTATCATATCATTTTTTATGAAGTACAATTTTTAGTCGAATGAGGAGAGTGTGATTGAGCATTCTTGATAAAAGAAATCGTTGTCCACAAATTACACGGATTACAGAAGCTTTCCGTTAAAATATCGAAATTCACAAAACACACTTTGTAAACACATCTTATATTAATATTTTACCAATTAATTCGAAGTTGGTGTTTGATGTATTTTACTATGCGTCCGCCTCTTTCCATTAATCATTTACTTAAGATTTCATTTTTTTATTTAGATTTTCGAGCTTATACTCTTAAATATATCTGCTTTTTATACCAGATGCTTAGGCACTGATAATGGATAATTGTGCTTTGAACAAATGTGAAAATTGTAACTCGTGGAATCGTAAAGACGTAACTATTTTACCGTCTAAATATAGCCCTCTCTCCTCACCTGATTTCTTTATCTAGGATATGGATGTATAGAAATGCATGTCTCTACATCCCTTTGAACATGAAGTATTTAATTTTGATGAATAAATTCATTTTCAAGGGAATTCTACTTTCCGTGAAAATACTGTAAAACTACTGCATACGCACGTTTGCACATTTGCTTAATTTCGAATTGAATAGCTCCGTCTATTTACTTAGCAAACATCGAGAATATTCCCGCGTTAGAAAATGCTAGAAAATTGTAATAAAATAATTGACGCCATGAAGAGATCAAAAGAATTTCATTCTATCAGTTTTAAATGCCAGAGGTATTTAAATGTGGCATGATTTTATGCAACTTGTATATCATTGTATTTTAAGATTACGGCTGAGACTTCATATGCACTTTTTGAGATTTATCTTTATGTTTTGTGAATAAAAAACTCTTGCATTGTCTCGGTAAACAAGAAGCTTAGTATGAGCGTATTACGTTGGTCATAAAGCTGTAAAGATTCACAACACATGTAAAAACATGTAATAATTATTCTAAACCCAAACTAAGTATCAAAAGTAGAGCGGATTATTGGAATGAAATATCAAAATAATCCTCGACATTCTCTTCAATTCATAATGTGACGAAAGGATTGTGATTTCGAATTTCTCTTTTACATAAGTTTTTAACAATATCTCAAATTATTTCGGCGATGCATTTTTTCCCAATAGTATCTGTTATGTAGAATGGATTCTTCTTTATCTAAGCTACGTTTCGTACATTGTCAACTTACCAGTTTCAAAGATTTAAGTTCCATTTCAATTTATCTAGGATTTCCGAAAGCTTTCTCCTGACTTCCTCCTCTTCACTTGGAAATGGCGTCGAAGGTTCTGTGTTTTTATGTAAGAGTAGTCTAGCTGCGTTCCTGTCAAAATGAAAAGAAAATAAGAAAGATTACACCAAAGATAGAAAGGCGCACATTTTATAATAGTCCATGAACATGGTAAAATAATTCATCACGAAGTGCTGAAACTTTTTTCTCCGTTGGATTTTGAAATTAATTTGTACTTCACAGATCATTATTCATATGCAACATTAATTTTTACAGCCATGTGTAATAACAATATATTAGATCATTGTTGCTTCCCCCCCTCGCATCATTAATGAAAAACACAATTCATGGCAACCACAAAACTTTATCCGAATGTCAAATACCTTATAACAATAATAATAATAGATATACTCCAAGAATATTATAAAAATGTAATGTTTTTATTCTATTTCTGTAAGCATATATACCTAAGTTGATATAAAATATAAAGTTATGAACTTTGAATGTTGAAAAACCTTTGCGATTCCAAACTTATGATACGCATATAGCGCTAACAAGGTACGTTTATAACTTTAATTGTGTGATCCGTGCCTCAATGGAGTGTACAGTGATGCATTATGTATTGCATCGCTCACAACAAAACGCAGACATAGTGCTTATGTAAAACTCAAGGATGAATTTTAAAATTCAAATCAATCATTTTCTTCCTGACAAAGTAGAATAGGGAAATAGATATAGATTATATGTTCATAGATAATGAATTGAGAGACAGCATCAACACAGATTCTTTTTAAACAAGTAGTTTTCTATAAATTCTCATGGAATTACTATATACAATCGTATTGGTCATGCAGTAAACGGCAAAAACAACTATAATTTATGTTAGATTGGAAGGAGAAAAATGTTAGTAGCTTGTCTTGGGCTATGCGACACGCTGCAAACACATGATAATTTCTGATAATTGTTCTTTACACATGGGAATTAAAACAGTGTGAAACCTAATTATGATAATGCAGGCATTTTATTCTTATTTTAAAAGATAATAGTGTGTTCAAGTACAATGTACCTCGCATTATCCATGATAGGTAGATATTAGCACTTTAATTCTTAAAAATATAGTACATCACTCTAATAAAATATCATACACTTTTGACATGAATAGTTAAGCTCCCTTAATTATATCCTCAAGAAAAAATAAATAAAGGGAAGTGGAGACAGCAGAATAGGGGAGAGTGGTAAAAACATACAAGCGGTAGGAAAGAGTCAGAGCGTGAGAGAGAGAGAGACAAGGCCGGGAGGCAAAAATATATTTTTGGCTTTGAATGGTTAAGAAGGATTGAAACAGGAATTGAAAGGATATTATAAACATAAATTCACGTATAGTGTAGTATAAATGCTGATTAAGTAAACGAAATAACCAAGAAAAAATGGAAATTATAAATGAATCGGAAGTGGTCAAAAATAATTAAATCTGATATACCCGGATAATCTAGCTGCGGGCAAACAGCTGAGTTAGCTTGGAATGGATATTAAAAGCAATAGATAGCATCGTGTCTGATATGTTTCCTTAATACAATTGGTTAGCTGAAATCAATATCTATAGTTCGCTCTCACTAGGTTCACACATCCTCTACACTTTTTCTATTCCCGGAACACGATCCTTCATAAATATCGATGGCTGGCGTGATAAATCTGCGCTCTGGACTACTACGAGTGTTTCCACACTTCTCTATTGTCACAAAAGTCTGACCTCAGGCGCATCGTAATACCGCCATACATGAAATATGACGTTCTGTGATAGATGGCAACTTCTCCCCGGCAACAAAGAAAGACAGATGAACGTTGGAGATGAACAATAATCCTGAAACACCTACATAATGTAGCCGACCGGCCCGCTTCATGTTTTTGAAAAGCATGCCCTTAAGCCCTTCGATTTGCATGCATTCTCTGGAGGGCATTAAAGGAAGAACTACTCATATTTGGATCCGCTCTCACTTCACTCAGGAATCCGATCGGTAAAACCTGCATTCTGACGATGCCAACGGTATGTGTCCGATAATTGAATCATATATATTCACCTAATGGACGAATAACGTTGATTAGAATATTGCACAGAGCGAGGTTGAAAATTCTATTTTAAGCGCGAAAAAATCTTGTTGCTATCTACTGTAGTTTGTGGATGGTAAACATTTTGTGGGATCAATTGCAAAGGATTTGTAGGAAGAAAGATATTACTACCCATATTTTCTTGGCTTTTGTCTATTATTCAATTTTTTTTTATTGAAACAAATCAAAGATTAACTAGAGACCTGCTCTTCTAAAATGTTTAAAATGGCGTAGGTACGAAGGAAGGCGGCGATTTTACCCAAATAAAATACATTACGCAGAGAAAAACAAAGAACCGCAAACTGGATAAAGATTAAAAATAGTAGCAATACAAGAAATTTAAGATTCCCATACGTCAATGCGCATTTTCTCCTATTTATCCATTCCGGAGACCTCCTCTTGCCCCCCTCTCTTATATTGGTGGTCTTTTTAATCCGCATTTCATTGATCGGGTGAGACAGGTGCCCCCACCCCCCCCCACCACCACACACACAAACACCAATGTCCTTCCATGACCTGGGGGTGTTTCACAAAGACTAAGATCGACTTTAAGTTGGACTTAAGTATAACAGGCCGTTCGTGCCATTGTTTGCTATCATTATTTACTGGCATTGGTCTCTCAAGGGATGTACAAATCATGGTAAAAATCTACAAAACTTACATTTTTGATAATTCATTATTGAAGGAAAAATATTATCTAAAGATTATAATTTAGAGAGCAATTGGGATAGCAACCAATGGCATGAACGGCCTGTTATACTTAAGTCCAACTTAAAGTCGATCTTAGTCTTTGTGAAACACCCCCCAGGATCCACACCTCTCCACAGAAAAGCATGATACATTTTCAACACAAATTTGTTATTTATAAAATCGTGACAAACACAATGGACAGTACGGATCTATAGTACCGCCTGCAAATGGTCTTCCATATCTTTTAAAGTCTAGAAATATACAGAGTATAGTGGCGTGAAAATTCAAATCAATAGCACGCTTTTCCAAGTGCTCGCTGTTCAAATGGTACTTGCGTTTAAGTGTCTTGTGAAAATTCGGGAAATATGATGTTTTCCGCTACAATAATTCGATTATCCTCCAACTGGTATTCCTTCGTGGTTTTCGGTGACGTCATCTTGCTTGAATGAAAGAGTGGGCCGCTCTAGGAGTTCCGTTGCATTCAAAAGTTATAGTAACCTTTTATTTGCTCTCGATAAAATACATATGTAGAGATTTTGCCCCCAATAGTTTACTATAACAGAACTAAATACACGCACAAACGACAACAAAGAAAGCCAAAACAGCTATAAGAAACAACAAGAAATCTAGATTAACCAAGACCTGTCAAAAATTTCCATTATTGTATTCCGGTTTTTAATGCTATCTTGTATTTGTAATTCTTGTTTAGTTTATTAAAGATTTATAAGCTTACAAAAACTCTATTGAATTGAGATGGTTTCTTTATAAATAAAAAAAGACACGCAGTAAAATTGGCACTCTTCAACGATTTGAAAGCCCAATTGTGTTGAATAATGCATTAATCAAATAGAAGGTTGTTACAGAAAGAGAATTATTATTCTATTATCCTATTATTTTGTCTTCCCATAAAACATGGGATCAAGCTAAGGACACTTTTTAATAGCATGTCGGAAACCATACATCAATGCTATGTCTCTTGGTTTAACGAATAGTCTCATTACCTCAGAATAAATTAAACCAAATGTAAAATAAGATGCGTTTTGCAATAATAAGAGGGGAAAAAGCACCAAACAATGCTGTTGGGTTCCCCTTTAATTGTTACGTAGTTAGTTCATATGGTTGTATTGCTTTGTGTACATTTACTATAAGGGTCTAATGTGTTTTGGTATAAGTGACATATTACTGAATTAAAATGAAGATGGCTTGGCAAGAAAAATCTTAGCTGTTTATGACATACACCATTCTGATGCTATAATTAGGAATGTCAAATTTAAGTGGCTAATTGCTTTCGTGAGATCATTATATATTAGCAACGATAAAATGATGTTCAAAAATTAGTAATACAAATGGCATACAATGACGATTTTGGTATATAATTATCTGTTTGTGTCGTATGTCATAGTAAAGAAAAGGCTCGAAGGTCAAAATCAGTGCTTGCTGCATGAATCTCCTTTATGTAAACTCTGCGTTTAATAGGTATATGCCTTGAACATTTCCTCGATACCTCCGATTTTATATCCAGCACCTCGTTCAAAATTAGAAGGAAAATATTACCAACGGGAAGACATGTATTTTCAAGGATTCATGTGTATACAGGTGCAGGCGGCATGCACATGGAATGTTTACCTGCCATTTGCCCAAGTTGAAATAAATTTCGAGCACGTGTTGGGGGCGCGAAGGACAATTACTCGAGTAAGGGTTGATTAGATTATTGGTCTTCCCGCATGTGCCGGCCCTAACTCTCTCTCGCATGATTAGGGATGATGCATCTCCCAGGATAATCTCAATTAAAGAAAATACATGTCGATACACAACATGAACTAGTTATTGATCACTGGTTATTTTAAGCTGAGGAGGCAGCATGGGAAAAATAGATAGGACAGTTCAAATTCAAGAGATAGGACAGATCACGTGGTCATTTTTGTGTATTGGAGCCGAGCTGTCGCAAAGAGTATAAATGGGTGTTTATTGATTGGTGTGCGTTAGGTTGCGTGTCTGTGTGTGTGCGTACGCAAAATGTGGGGGAGTGGGGTAATAACAGCAAACAGAAATTCCATGCATGGGCTGGGCAATGCGTCATATTTAGCATTTGGTAAATTAAAAGAATATATAATAATGACTTTGAAAAAAAAAGGTGTTGTAATTTATATTTTGACACTCAATATTTGCAACATAATATGAAACGGCTATTTAAAGTAAAGATCTCGTTTCCTTAAAAATCATGATTTCCAAAATCTGATTAACTGCCGATTCTGGAGCACGTATCTGTATCCGTATCTGGTGTAATTGTAAATGATG
Organism: Mesocentrotus franciscanus; assembly: GCA_037976565.1. Classification (NCBI taxonomy): domain Eukaryota; kingdom Metazoa; phylum Echinodermata; class Echinoidea; order Camarodonta; family Strongylocentrotidae; genus Mesocentrotus; species Mesocentrotus franciscanus. The sequence continues at coordinate 11,158,740 of CP137666.1, read as the reverse complement.
TATATGATGTGTATTTGATTAAAGAAAGAAAGTTATTTTAACCAAACAAGTCTTTAATTCTCTTCAATATTTCAGAATGAAGGTCGTTGTGTCTGCTGCTTAAGTGCTTATAATCAAAGGTGAACAGAATTTAAAGATCCCTTTTGATCCGTACGTAATATTTCCATTTCAAGGGACGAAATTTTCAAAGAGATATGCAAGTCGAAGAGTATTGCTGTCCTGGAATTGAATGGCAGCATATGCTAGTCCTATTAATAGCACATTATTGGCCTTATAACCTCGTCAATTTGATAACCACTATATCAAAACCAGGAAAATATCCTGAACCATAAAATATTCATGTTCATTCCGGTATTAGTGTTTACTTGATACGAAGTGCCTACATCACGTATGACACGGCAACGTGAAAGTGGACCGTCAGACAACGCTATATATTTGCAATCGCACCTTTTCCCCACCTGTTTAACGTATTAATTTTGACTGGCAGCCCGGTTATTGGTTCCTAAAAATATTGGGACCTCTATTGGTAATGGTGGTGAACATCGTGCCACATCACTCATTAAGTGCAAATAGGCTTACTCCTATTATGAGGATGCTCTTCTAAATTATTGGAGGTATATCGAATTTGATCTGGAGTCGGGTCTATGAGAGTACGACTCTCTAGAGTAGCCTTTTAAACGAATGTTTCAATTAGGATCAATCTTCTTATATATTATTTTTTGGGGGTGTGGGGGAATAATTCTTCCGAGTACAAGTGTAAAAGACTATTAAGACTATAAGGCTATTTCAAAAAATGAATAAATAAATGAATAAATAAATAGATGATAACATAAATGAATAAATTAAATTATCTACCAAATCAATAAATGGACCCTACATCTATCGAATATCTGCCCAGATGTGTGATACACTGTATATATCTTTTTTGTTGTTCTGTTCTTGTAAACTATTATGTCTGGGTCTTGATGATAAATCAAGTCTTTATTAGAGATCATGCATACACAAAAAACCAGGCCCGTCAACCCAATGGGTTAGGCGGCAGGTTATAATCAAAACTATATACAATAGCAAAGTACATTAACAATAATAATACAAAATATTCGTCATCGCAATTACAATGTAACAATATGCAACAATGTGATAACAAGGAGCACCGTGATAGAGAGAAAGGGAAAGGGAAGAGGTGAAAAGGAGAAAAGGAGAGAAAAACAGAAGTGGTATAGTACAGAACAGGATAAAAGAACAAGATTGTAACATTATGATGAGGAAGGAAAGATCCCCATACATGATACATTTATCAATAATGGTATAATTGAATCGACATAAGTGACGTATTACGGTAAATATTGCCAGTTTGGTACAGAATGGTTACAAGTTCATTGATAAGCAGGAAATGATGGTTAAAAAAATACATTGGACAAATAAATGAAATAAATTAAATGAAATGTAATATAGTCACTTCATTTCATAACCTCCAGAAAGTCTCCATTCTACCATTACATATTTGGGTAACGAGCTTTAAAACCGAAAAACAAAACAAATAGATAGTTAAAAAAGAAACTGAATGGGATGAATTGACGAATTTAGCGGTTTCTTTTCCATTTGACCCTTTCTCCTTATCCTCTTGTCCGTCGCCGCTAAAATTTAACTACCTACTTGAGGATATATTCTACGTGTTTAGGTTAGGGAACTTGAAAACAAATCCCTTTTTCCGACTTTGAAGTGTGACAGTTAGACCATTGAAAACAAATGTCCACTCTTTGATCTGCTATTTTAGTGACACTTGTAGATTTACAAAATGCTACGAGCCCTTATCAAGTGATTGTGGCACGAACAACTTTTGCGCAGAATCTTCAAAGACTCTTTTCCCGCCCGCCTCCCCTCACAATTCTCTTTACGTAATCGCACCATCAATAATTCATCGTAATCAGATACTATGCAAGATGAAATTACCAAATGAAACATAGCGACGAAGTGTATTTTTTTAATGCTTGATGAGTTTTACAACAGCATTTAATCTAATGACTATATATTATAGTTAACTTCTTTAATACAAAAAAAAAAGAAAAAGATAATCAATGTGAAATTATTAAATTTGAATACGATTTACTTCGTTTCAACACGCCTACTAATGTTTTCGGGTCTTGTCTGAACTTAAGCCTTGAAAGTCCAAGGAAAGGCACACGGAAAAGTTAAATGTCGCAAAAGGCAGTAGCGGTTCTAAAGGTTTTTGAGCCCCCTCCCAAAAAAAATCTTGATTAGAAATTAATTAAACGAAACAAGTTTAGAAAGCCTCCCCCCATCCCCTCCTGAAAGAAAATATTCTAGACCTGCATGTGGAAAAGGGTGTCTTTGATTGTCCTTGCTGAAATTTAAACAGTGTCCTTCTTGTTTATGTGTTCCAGCTGGGTCAAATTGAACACAACTCACTTCTCTCTTCGACCTTTAGCGACATTTAAGGTATGTTGATATTGAAATTTGATCTGAATCACATTTCAATCAGATGCAACATGATATGTATACCTATAGTATATTCCTATCTACCACTGATCAGTGTGTGTTGTTTGCGTGGGTGTATTTCACACTACCTGTCTAGAAATGAAACAAGTTAAAAGATTTTTTTTTATCTAAAAGGTTGTTGCTGAATGCTTTCCGAATCAAGAAAGCGTGCCTTTTAAAGAAAATTTGTAAAACGAACACGTCGAGGTGGCTGTGAATGTAAATTGACTGGCCAGACTGAGAATTTGTCAAAATGTCAATATTTCGTGCGGGTGTGAGAATACTTTTAAAAGAAGGAGTTGAACCAGTGGTGTCTTTAGAAAACGAAATTCTGAAAGGTTTTAAAATGTCTTACTTCATGTTTTAGATTAGATTTGAAACACGTGGTTACATTGGCGTAGGGTGAGTCAAGCCAAAGCAGGGGCACAGTCTCACTCGGAAAATGATTATGCTAATTCATTAAATTTGTGATTAAGGTTTGGGGTGTAGAAAGGGGTCCCATTGTCTTCTTCCTTGTGATTTACCACTTCTCTCTTTTTTTCTTTTCTTTCTTCTGTTTCTTTTCATTCTTTTTCCTTTTCTTTCTTCGTCATTCGATAAGGGGGAGGCATGCGCCCCCGTGCCCCCTGTAGCCATTATGTATTTATGAAGGCTTCATAATTATGCATTAAACTGCCAAAGATGTCTCCTTATAAATATAATGTTAATTGAAGAATAAACACGACAATCGTACGTGGGATAAAAAATATCAGAGATAAGGTGTAGAGCATAACAAAGATAGACACCAGGCGATGTGACAACAGCGGAAAAATCAGGAATGATATGAAAGCACTTTTTTAAAAGGAAAGACGCAATATCAGGAAGGAAAAACGTGAGCTAGGAAAATAGAAGATACGTATACAAAGAGACAAGATTGATCATGCAGAAAATTATACACCAACTGCGCCTTTTTGAAAGAGAGGATACCCTTTGAAGTTGTTGCGTGTTGGATAAATCGAGGTATGAATAATGGAAATTTGTAGAAGATGATATCGGCAAATGTTATAGTTTCTGTTCAACTGTTATCATTCATTTATAACCCTCAACAGCTCTAGACGACTGTACTATCAAGGCGCATCTCGACTAGTCAAGCGACAAATTAGTCGAGTCGTAAAAACGTTTCAATTTCTTCGCTGCATTAATCGAGCATATCAGCCCAGCGTTTACAATGGATGGAACATGTGGTATTTCAAGTACAGTTATCTAGAAGCATTCCGATGTGTGTTTGCTTATGACCATAACACAAATGATCATCGTCAATCCGCCCGGTGGGATGGGTGGGTGGGGTAAACCCATAACAAATTATCTGTTCTGTTTGGGTTTATTTGTCGTCTTCAAGTGTCGGTATCGACCGATATTTCGACAGCGTTTCTTTGGTGGTAATATCATTTATTTCAAAGTGTCTTGTTTATATTTTAACAGTTTGTGTGGATGGGGTAAACCAGAAAACCCCTGTCTATTGTGTTTGGCATTATTCGCTGCCTCCAAGTGTTGGCCGATACAGAGATTTCGACGGCGTTTATTTGGTGGTGATTTCGTTTATTTCAGTGTGTCTTGGTCATTTTTCAACTATATGACAGATTCCTCCTCGCTAAATATAATGGATCCTATCCTGACGACGGATAGTCAACCTGTTCGAAACGTCGAGCCACTCCTACCACAAATCCTCTCCAATCGGCGCTATATAGTTCTCCTTAGAACTATAAGCTAAGAAAGATAACCAACAGTCTTTTTCAGGACTACACCAACAGTCCTTTTCAGGACTACACACACTCAAGAAAGAATAGATTACCGAGAGTCCTTATCAGGACTCCCCAATCCTCCCTCTCTCTCACATGGTGCAACCGCAAGCCTACTGTATAGAACACGATTGTCTTGTTTTACAGTGACGACCCACAATACCGACACCCAAAAACCGACGGAAGCAAGACTGACCTTGTCGTTACGGTGATATGTATCTTTTTTATTTTGTAAAGGACTGAATAGATGAGAACGACTGTCGGTCTTGAATAACATGAATAACATGAATAAGCTGCTGGTTAACGGAAATGTCCCCGTCTCCCACACAAGTCATATACAATTCATCTTTATTTCCAAGCAGAGTATATCATTAAAATATTAATAAAAGTTTTAAAGCTTTTACTTGATGATATCCTATTGACAGCATTATATCACTAAACATGTTGATCTTTCATCCTATTTAGAATCAGATATATTGCATCACAATAATATTGTATGCTTATAATTAGTTAAATTCTGAAATAGTTTGGTCTAATATAAGTGCAAAAACCAATCATTCAAATCTTTTAGAAAGGTGCTTTCATTTCTAAACAGATACTATGTATTTGCTCTTTTGATTAGGGATACAATTGCAATTTAATTTCAGAGCCCTATGGAAAATGCACATAAGAACTGGTAGAATTCAATAACACTTTCGTATAAGCGGGTATGAAACTATACGCTGTTTTCTCCCCATTGCATCTGCTAATCTATCTATTATCAATATTAGCGATCTCGCTAGGGGTTGCATCAGGTATCAATATCCTGGAAATAATCATGGCACATCCATTCTAAACGGAAATCTATTTTTTATTGGATATAGTAGCAGCTCATTTTCTCTTTTAAAATACGAAGCTGTTAAAAATCTCGTTTTTGGAAACTGCAAGGCAATTAATCCAGTGGGATTAAGTGATTCGCACCATGGAAGATAACGTTTGTCCGTCATATTCCCACAGCGATTTTGTGGCCGTTGTAAAAAAAAATGATAATGTTGATTGATGATATTCAGATCAATGTTTCTTTTGGAAAGCGCCATGTGTAATGTGTTATTACCCTTAAAGTAACCAATCTTGAATACTCACACTAAAATATCCTTGGAACCAGAATGCATCAAGTGTTTCATTACATACAAAGAAAATGCCTTCAATAGACCATGATAGAGAATGTACAAGAAGAAAATAGAAAATAATAAGGGAACGAAAAAGATATCTATTATATATTAATTATTATATTATCTTCATCGCTCAGTTATTGAAAGGCTTTCTCCAAACGTCAGTCACTATGTTGGCCCTAGATACTAAGTCTTGGTTGCATTGAGTCCTTTCCGAGTGCCAACGGGTTTACAACTTACCCCGAAAACGAAAATCTCTTGAGAGTATAATAATGACGGTCGGAATATCAGTGTCCATTTCGTAACTTCTTCTGACACCCTATATCCTATTCCTTCTGGGTAGGTGACGAGAAAGATTATGGTGGTACATTAAGAAAACCAGTTATTCTTTATCCGTTTGGGACGATAAACATATAGTAGGTCTGCTCCATTTTTCCTGGGTGCTTCAAGTTCAACGACTTCAGTACATTAGCCCCATCCTTTTATTCACTCCATCGCTCAGTTCCTTAATAGTCACTGGGGAGCTTATATGAATATGTTGAAACAGCGATGTAAAGGGTTGCAAAAGTCTTCTTAAAAGGCCGTCGACTAAGGTTTTATAAACATAGAGATGGCGGTAATATTCACAACTAAATGATACGCGCCGTTCACACTAAAACAACAACAACAACGACAACGCTGCTGGCTAGGGGAAAAGTCAATTACTTGTGACGTTATCACAAAGTCCGGGCGAATCCTCGAAATTTCATTAACGTTCTTTTGTAGACATTAATGTAACTATATTGCCACATTCAACACAAGCGTAGTAAATGTGCACCTGGTAAGGTTATTTCATTTTTTAAAATACACCTTGCCTTGGCAATGGGTGCCGGAGCTAAACCTGGGGTAATCATTTACATACGCTCTTTGGAAGTGCATCGGGACTGTCTTCATATCATAATACGATATACGCTACACATAACAGAACAAAGATAAACATCCAATTTGTCCAATAGGAAGAATACAGACGAAAGAAATTGAAAAATACACCAGATTACACAACTCGTTATTTTGTAAGTAGAGAAAAAGATGGGATTTTATATTTTTAAGTAGCAAGGCAACCGAAAATACGTAAAGCCTAACTTGAAAAATAAATGAAGGATGAATGAGTCAAAAAATGGTCATAGCTCTCATGCAGCGAAAATTTGTAACGCAGCAATAACAGTGCATATAATTGGCTAATAAGACGCGGCAAATGCATCCATTTTTCGATGCATTGTTTATTATCGACTTTTCGTTTCATGGATTCTTGCACGCCGACCGCTCTAGATTTGCAATCGATGATGGCCGCCTGAGGGTCCCTCTCACTTTTTCTTCTGTCGACCCTCCTCTAAAAATGTTATCAAAATCCAATTTCGGGAGCGCTACGCAAAGGAACGTATTTATAGCATCCTTGAGACACAGTTTATCTTAAATTTATCACGTTTAATTTCTTGTGAACTTTGTGGGTCTGATCTTGCTTGAACATAGCGCTCATGTCCTGGCGGTCATTTCCTGGCGCTCCAGTATCATTACCCCGGTTTAGCCGCCAAATATTGTATGGCTCAAACATAATCAGGTGTCCATTAACACCTGGGTGGGAAATGGCAAATATACATTAAGGTTTGATAGCGCCGAGCTTGGATTCGAACCCTCAACTACTCGATTGAAGGTTAAGTGAATGAATCACTATACTACCACGAAACCTCCGGGTAAGGTGGGTTTTTGTAAGTACCAGAAATATCTTCTTTTGCAAAAGAAAGGAATTATTACGTTAGTATAAACCTCGGATCGCTGTAATGTCAAAATCTTACTGATATGAAAATGATATATTCTTGATTTACACCCAATATGGCTTTCGTTATGTGATCTGTCTGTCGGCAACCATCGAAATTTAGAGATATCCCTTTCTCAGTTTACAAGTGTTTATATTTTACAAGCGATGATCCGTGATTCGTTTGTGGAAGTTGACGTGATCACGTGAATATCGCTTTGACCGTCTGGAGGGTAAAAGGGGTTCCAAGATGGCGGGTCATACTTGCCAAGAAATCTTTCAAACTCTATTGGCTCTTAATCATCAGAAGATGGTTACCGACATTATGAGTATCCCCGGGTCGATGCCTTACTAAACCTTAGTCACGCTACATGGTCGGCATGACCAAAGTGCAGTCTAATATGATGTTGTCCTCCTTCGAAAGGTCACTTCTTGAAGATGCATTTACGTTCTTCAACAAAATATAGACAACATTGTCGAAAATAGTAACCAATTTATAAGTCGGAAGTGGCAAGCCTTACTTCTTACGTGGATAGAGTCTTCCATTCGCTACAAAGAAGGTAGCATCCCCAGGTTGCATCAGTGGATATAATGTACTCGGAAAAAAATTAAGTATAATGTGCTGGAATCAGGGATTCGAATTATGCGGTTTATTGCATTACCTTCTGAACGCTAAACCACTTCACAAACTGATAGGCCTATAGTGACTAAAACACATACTACAGGACATCACTGAACTTTTAAATGATCTTTCTCTTGAGGGAGATGGATTTTCTATCATTAAACTGATCTTTTGAGCGTTGAAACATACTTTGCAAAGGGGGTTCGTTTCACATCTCCTATAAACCAATCTCTGAAATAAATAATTATTACATAGGATATTTCTATAAAGTTGTTACATAACATATGAAAATTACATTTACAAAACCAAGTTGGCGTAATATAAGTTGACTGTAGTTTCAACATTTTCAATTAAGTAGCACCCCTCAGCATCGTACACCCATGATAATAATGATGGACAATGGTGTTTACACTCCCTAAAAAAAACATTAATTAAGTTTGATCTAACATGTTGTTTATTGTATAAGTCACTTTTCATTGGTAGGCCTATTGTTTCCCTGTACTTGATAATTATTATAGCAAAAGTGAATTACTTCAAAGAAATTCGAAGAAAAAATGCTCGGGTAAATAACAAACGCCAGATTCTTGTTAAGGCCATATAAAAAATATTCATGTTTAGCGTCCCCGCCCGCTTCCTTTTTGGGGGCCGCCTGCCCTTTTTGTCAAAAAATGAAAAACATACTGCTAAAATGGTCTTTTTCTGAATAAAAAAAAACAAAACATAAATGCTGGCGGCCATCTTGAAAAATAGCCCGACTAGCTGGAGGGAAAATGTACAGAGCGGCCATTTTGAAAGAAAAGAAAGAAAATAAAAGGGCCTCCTCCTTCCTATTTTTCAAAAAGGCAGGACGCTAAACATGTTTTTATTTAAATGGCCTAATAGTCGAATGACTGTGCCTTCGACAGAAGATCGAACATGGCATGTGACCAATCGTATTTTTCCAGAAATTCTCGTAAACTGCCACAAATCAAATCGATTAGGTCTGCCTTTACAGATCTTCTGCCGCCTAATTGGGCTACACACAGCTGAAAACAGCAGAAGGTTAAAATAATTGCGGAGGCGTGATGGTTCGGTGGTATAGAGCAGTGGTCTCGTAACCGGGAGCCCCCGTGTCCTGAACCAAGTCGATGCGCTAGTGCCCTCTTGGTATTGTGAATACAATATGAACAATTACAATAAGCGTAGTCTTTTGATTATCATCACTGTTATATATCGTGGTTGAACTTCCAGAGCAGTGTTAGATAAAAATAAACTTGTATTCCTTCATCCCCTTATATTAACGTAAATCGTAAATGGGAGAATGAAAATGGGAAATTTCATTTTGACTTTATTATGTACGTATATATAAAGTAAAAAGGTTATATATTTTAATTTAAACAACAGTATCAGCAGCTGCTTATGTGTGAATACCGACGGCTGTATTAGTATATTTCTGGCGGTCATCCATGTTTATAAAAATATACTGACCATTTTAACCACTTCGAAGATTGTTGGATTGTACTATTTGGTAGAGAAATGAATAGTGTTAGATCGGATGTAGCGGAGTGCATAGGAGGGGGTGGTCTCACGCTTGCATTTCTGCCTGACCCGAGCAGAATAGTGCTTTCATTGACAACATTATAGAAAGTGTGATAAAAGATACATCCTTTAATCACAGTGAATGCTAAACTGTAGACATAATTATTGGAAAGCTAAAGTCGTTACACACGTGGGGTCATTCAACTGACGTAGTACTACTTTAAACTGGCGCAGTCTTTAGCTCTACGTTACTGGGGCATGCACCAATACCATAATTGGATATATTTTTTTAAAGCGCAATAACGCAACCGAAAAAACGCCTGGCGTGCAACGAGCTTGATATTATCTTAGCAAACCCAATGATATACAGTATTCTTATTTTCCTATCCATACTAAAGGCCATTAATTTTCCACATTTCGTTGATTTAACAATAGTCGTGTAACAGTTTGGGATTTAGAACATTTGCGGATCATCTGCCTTGTCGTATACGTACGTTTAAACCGAAGGTCCATTAAAGGAACCCTCACCCCAAAGAATAAGTGTAGGTATTCTGAAAAACGAGATTTATTTCTGCCTTTTGATTTACAATGATCCTTACGAAAGTGTACAAAAGACATATAAATGAAGATATTCTTGACATGATGTAATGCCTTTTAGCATGACATTGGCGCAGCCATTTTCTTTAAAACTTTGACGCACCAGACGGAGCTGTACATGTATCAAGCACCAAGCTTTAATTGGAAAAACTTTTTAATTCAATAACAAAACCTTTACTTTTCAATGAGGACAAATCATAGCTGAGAAGATAAAGATTATATTTGGTGAAAATATATCGAGGGGAACAATTGTAACTCAGTCATGCAGAAGAGCACATATTGTTTATGCAATTTGCGTTCCAGCAATTGGAGTACAAAGGAGAAAAGCAGGTGAATAAAATGTTTCATTAACACACACATCTTGGAAGGAAGCATCCATAAATTTGAATACATTTTACTTGATAAACGACTTCGCATAGTACATCACGTTATCAAGAAAATGCCGATGCCCATGTCGTGTTGAGAAACTGTACATTATTCTTGCTTTTTAGCCTTTCTCATACACTTTGGTGGGGAATCTTGTAGATTAATGGGCAAGAATGCAATAACTAGTTATTTCTTGGAGTGAGGTTTCCTTTAAGTATCAATGTGGTATGTTCGCAAGTTATATGAGATCCGTTTGAGTACCGTTTGGGTTTATTACTGTAATTATTCACCAACCGTGCAGCCCAGTCACTTTTAGACGCCGTTGCCAATTGATTGAAAAGGGGCGTTTTAATGCTTAAAGATTTTGTCCACTCCTTCTTCTTGGGTGTTTTCCTTGATGAATATCCACTTGTGTATATAGATGAGTTAATTACAGTACCGCGTTTGTTAAATACAGGATAGGAGCGTCAGATAAAACCACTTAACGAATGGTTAAAGTATTATCACGCAATCGTAAAATTCCCATTTAAACAAAATACATGAGTGGGTCACGAAAGTGGGTTGGCGATTTAAGTAGTTAACCAAATTATGGACCGTAGTGGTCAACTTCCCATTTTATTTCTTTTATTTTTTTCTATCATACCCTTCTCCACTCATCATTCCAATCAGGCGAGGCAAAAATGTAAGATTACTCTATGAAATTAAGTTGCAATTCGTTATTATATATATACAATGTATTTAGACGTTTGTAAATGTCATGCAAACCGGCTATAATTTTATGGGCGAATATATCTAGCACAACAGTACTGTCTCCCTCATTTCTTTCGTCAAAATGTTGTCTGTAATAAAGAATAATCAACGGCAATATGATACATGTACATCTACAGCGTATTACGTATTGTGGTATCACAGCGTTGTATTCAGTACATTACGAGGAAATTGCGGAGTAGTGGAACATTGTTGCAACGAATAAAAAAAATAATATTCCTTTTGGCAAACATAACTCCTGCATCGCCTAAAATCCCATTTCATATATGGCAATCATCTTACAACATCTAGTTCCAAATATAAACTATTAACATCAACTAATTGAGCTCACTTCACATTTGACATGTTAGAATGGGATAGAATGTAATTAAATCTGTTGGATATTAATAGCACATCATTCATTTTACCGCATCGTAAACTTATATATTGATATGGATATACCAGAAAATAAAGGCTCTACAGACGTCAATAACCTTCTGAGAAAACCTTTTGACTGTTAAATGAATCATTGAAAACAGTTTGTTTAAAAGTCGTTCAAGCCAATATTAATACTCTGTTAAATTGCCGAAAAAAACAAATGTAAATTTCCTGTCAGATCTCCCTTATTCCGTCATTCAGGAAAGCATCCAATCGAACAGAGTTTTACATCTTCCGGTTATAGTTTTAAAACATAAACGCATCGGGAAATCCCCAAGGATCGGCATTATCGGTGTTTACGGAAACACCAATGGAAACTGCGGTAAGAGGGTATATGCTCAGCTCCAATCTTATTAAGATGTTAAAGTCTAATAATATAAAGCAATGAGGTTAGAGTCTAGTATGAGGGATTTGAAAAAACATAAATCGATGTTTTTGCCTTGCATTTACAAACTAAGTTATGCATTATATTCAGAGACAGAAGGAGACTTTCTATGTTGTTACGGTGCTTTTCAGAGCAGCGGCGGATTCGGAATTGTTAAAGGGGTGGGGTATTTTTCGGAATATATGAATATAAGCCCAAACATTGTCACAGAATTTTGCCCCAAGAATTAGGTGGCGAGCACAATTTTTGTTTTACCCCCGAAAATTTGAAAATCGTTATCTCAGACTTTAGATACCTAAAAAGCGCCATTAACTCGACCATATTTGATTATTTGGAAATCCACGTTCGGACACTGGGGGGGGGGGAGGGATATACTTTACTGTATTACATGTTTATTAGAGAAAAATTAAGAAGGGACGAGGCGGAGTGGATATTTTTTAAACGTAGGCGTAAAGAATATCTTAGCGGCATATATCTTACGGTGGTAAATCAAATTGACAGCTCAAGATTATGAAAGTACTTTATATAGGGGATAATGGAGGAGCTAACACAAAGTTCATCCTCTATTAAGTAAAAAAGTATTCTAAACGTCTACTTTAACGAAATAAAGTACAAACTAGGTCTTTCTCATTCGTTTAGTCTTCCTTATTTATTTTGATCTCTCTTTTCTTTCTTTTTTTTATTTAGAAAAAAATTAAGGAAAGTATGTGTCGATAGAAATCGGACATTTATATACACCTTTTACAATTTCTTAAAGAATCCTCATAAAAATACAAAATGAAACATGAAACGTCCTCGTGGAAATATACACCGAAATATGTTGACAAGATGGCCCCCCAAAATGAAGAAAGAATGAAAATGAGAAAGTAGGGGATAAAGAAAACTGGTTAAAAACTAAATGAATCCTCCTCCTTTCCTAGCATCTCCGAAATAAATAAGACCCTAGAACCCCCCTCATATGCATATAAGTAGGGGGTAAAGGAAACTGGTGACAATGAAATGAATCCTCTCCCTTTCCCTCGCATCTCGCTGAAATAAATAAGTGGTTGGACCCATACTAAGCCCTGCCGTGTATGAATTGTACAACATGTAGTGAGTAAAAAGTATACCTTGAATCATAAAAGACAAGCTACATTTTGTCTTTTTACCTCATATAAGATGAAGTGCTCTTCAAAGTATCAAAAAGCTCGGATATTTTCGTAAATGCCACATCATGTGCATCAATAAAATGACGTGACTCATGCATAGTACAAGTGAAAAAATAGTGGCACATGAAAAGAAAGAGAGGCAATTTTATTGACACTACAGTCTTCACTGAGAATGATATGGTCAGACAGCGTTAAGTTGTTGTACGGATTGACCTTATCACTCCGCCAATAAGATGACTTCTTAAAACGACGTTAAATACATTTTATTCATGGCCCTTGGTAAGTTTCGTCTTCCTCTTTGCAGATTGATCCGAGTTTGACATCTCTCTTGTAATGGAGACAGACATTTTGCAATATCATTTGGAGCAAAGCTGCCTCGATGCCTCAAGAGATCAATGAATCTATACAGTTTGTATTGTCGCTGTCTCTCTTCATTGGTGTATTACATTGTCGATCGGGGTACGATATCAGGGGCAAATCGAGGGGGGGGGGTAACGGGGCCTGGACCCCGCCCTTTTTCCCCTTTTTGTTTTGTTGCTTTTCTTAGGTTTTTGTGTATTGGACGCCCCCTACTTTGTTTTGCCTGATAGCTTTTTTTCCCGTTGTATTGTTGTTGCTTGTCAGATTTTTGAGGGAATTAGACCCCCATATAATAATGTACTGGTGCCGCCAATGGATACTGCGATGGATTGTCTACTATAGCTTTTTTAATACATCATTTATGTCCGTATAAATGCATGAATGCATATTCAACCAATTTTCATTTTATTATGGTATCCAGAAGTTGTTAAAGTTTTTTATTCCTTCATTTTACTGTTGAAATTTGGGAATGTTGTCATTACTTTGTATATATCATCCAAAACACATTGACTGGTGAAATTTGGTAATAAATTCTAACTATCACCACCGGAATATTTATGGCGCAAGCGGAAAAAATGTGTTCAGAGGGGATTCATGTCTGATTTATGCAATGAAAATGTCACAAATAGTAATAATATTGATAAATATTATTCATTGGTTTTGTATATATACAGTATATTTATTCCAATATTTATTTTCTGTCATATAGAGGTTGTCAGAGATCTTTTCACGTTTATTATCATGACTTGGAAACTTGTTATCACTACTTCTAAGAAATGCATTATAACTATGCCTTAAAGCTTGGAAGGGATATCATCCATAGCACATTGCACGCTGCATGGGAAAATTGTTAATGAAATAGGAATGGCTTTTGTCCTGCTACTATTTATGGCGCAGAAAGGAAGATTATATGTTTAGGGTTTACCCGCCTGATTTATGCGATGGGGAATGTCAGCAATTGGTAAATTACTTGTTGTGTTATATTCATTCCAATACTCATTTCCTGTCACTGACAAGTTGTCAAAGATCTTTTCATTTTTTATGATCACGACTTGAAGAAATGTTATTACTATTATTTCAAGAAACGTAATGTCATTCACATGAACATAAGAGAAATTGCCTTTCATGGATGAGGATCTGGGATTGTATCGACCGCGAATATTTCGTTTGAGGATGCATATTATTGAATAATTTGAATCACACTCTTCCAGAGTTAGTACTGAAATTTTTCAAACGTGGAGTTTAAAAATTGATTGTGATATCAGTGGTTCAGAATATAGCAAGTTATCTGAACGGAAGAAACGCGTGAAGTCAAGTGTATTGGTCCAGTCGTTGTGGAAGTAGGTGGGATGAGGTGTGAAGGAAAGTGGTACAATAGCCTTCTTATTATTTACCTCTCTCTCTCTCTCTCTCTCTCTCTCCCTCCCTCTCTGTTTTCGCTAATCGATCGGGGGCATGTGCTCATGTATTAACGCGATTGACCCAAGATACTTATTCAAGAGTGAACAGAGACAATAAAGCGTTCTATTTTGCTTTAAAAATGACAACAGATATGCATATTGTGATTAATGATCCTCAAAATCGTAAGTCCCTTGTCCATTATATCGGTAACAAATCTTCTCGAGAGTTTTTTCTTTTCTTTTCTTTTTAAACCGAAGTTAACAGGAAAACAGATTCCAGTAGTCTTTACGTCACTTCTTTCACTTCTTCGGTAAAGTAGCACGTTGAGAAGTTAAAACCAGGCTAATGGTGCTCTTTTCATTTAACGCTAGTCATCATCAAACAATACGATCAAAATTGCCTCTATTCTATCCCTATTCTATACAGTGATTAATGAGTCTATTGAGAGTGTTTGCATGTCGTATTACATTGTCGTGTTGCCATTGTGGCGATAGAGGAAGATGATATAAACGATGCAGAACATAATTGCTCGACTAATAGATTCGATACGTCCCTAATAAAACAGAATGAGGTATCTTTTATGGACTAAAAGTTGATCATATATCGTTAATTTTCATTTTCATTCATGAACAGACAATGACAAGCGCTTAACATACATCGGCGCAAACAATTAGTTGTCGGTTAAAACATGGATGCCTGATTACGACAAGGGCATTGATATACCGGGAGATCACCCGATCACTTTGCCAGCCTTCAAAGTTTGAAGTTTATTTTTCAGGGTGGAGGAGAGAAGGGAAGGGGGTGAGAGAGAGAGAGAGAGAGAGAGAGAGAGAGAGAGGGAGATAAGGGTTGAGGGGGAGAGATAGGGGTAGAGTAATAGAGAGGGGGCTCAGAGAGAGAGAGAGAGAGAGAGACTCGGGGAGAGAGGTTGGAAGAGAGGGAGAGGCGGGAGGGGGAGAGGGAGAGAGGGAGTGAGGGAGGGAGGGAGAGAGAGATGGAGAGATGGGCGGGGGGATAGGCGGGGGAGGGACAGGGGAGGGAGCTCGTGGTGTATAGGATGACATTTCAAAGGGCATTTTAAGTAGGTCTCCTTCGGCGATATCCAGACCTTAAAAAGAATTAAAAAACGTCAACGCATGCAAATCTATTTCGAGCTTATTTCACAAGACAATCGAACTGATGTTTTGTCCTTTCATTCTTAATCATCACCATGATCATCAATCATCTTTATTTGACAGCATCTTACGCCTGGGAGGGAAAAGACAAAATTAATCGCTGTGACCCCCCACGTTCTCTACCCGATAGACTGTACAAGTATGAACATAATTATTATGAACCACTTCCCCAGGTTTTATGCAACTATGAGTCTTTTGACCGAAGAGTAATTTTGTTTAATTGACGCGTGCCCTTCAAAGAAAAAAGAAAGAATTAATGAGCTGGGGAGGGGGACAATTCTGATCAAGAGGGTGCAGTGAGAAAAGGGGGAATTACGAAGAGGTTATGTAAGTGGAAAAACATGTCCATTGTTAATTTTCAAAAGCTGATCATAATTATATACCGGTGTATTGGGATGGGCAAGGGCAAGACATATCCTAGGCCCCAGTTTAAAAAACTGGCAGGCATGCTTCTTTATATCGTACCTGAACCCGAGCCTGTATGAAATGCGATTTCCTGAAATATACGGATCGCCCGTTTCCCCCGAAATCCAAGGCCTGGACATGCCATTGTTAATATTATGGTATAAGTGATCGGTACAGATGAAAACATTTTGAAAGGAAAATATTTATCAAATTAATATCTCCTTTTAAAATATCATTCAAGGATATTATATCCTTCACCTGTATATGCTGTAGAACAGCAATATGAATTAAATCATTATGTTCAGTGTCATGATCCGTTGGATTTCAATCTGAATAGATATATACGACTAACATACTCAAGTCTGTAAATATACAGGAGTGGAAATCCACTCTTTTAGGAATCATATTAGGATCACTTCATTTTGAAGTACAAATCCACGCTCAAAAATAATCTCTACTACTTTGGATCGGACTCCAGGTAAGTTTGCAATGGCTTCAACTCCGAAACGGAACTAATCCCTAATAGGAATCATAAAGGAGTGGTTTTTACTCTTCTGTATTAAGAGGTTAGTTGTAAACCACTAATGCAGTGATATCCAACATACAAAAACATTTTAACGGAAGTGCGACCGACACGAGAAAAAAAATATATCCCGAGGCAGAAGGATGACATTTGTAACAAAGAGTGACGAATGTTAATTGTGAAACACTCAAAATGCACAATACATCATGCTAATTCTGACATTGCTATGTTTCTCTTTTGGCTGTGACATTTATCTTTCTCTTTCTTTTTTTTGTCCCATATTTCGGACAATGGGGATCTGAAGGACACCGTCAATGGGATATAAACAAAGAAAACACCATTTTCTGGAGGCTGACGAGTGACGACGTATGTGTACCGATGACAAAGCACGAATTTGCGTGGTCTAGATCATGGGGACAATAATTGGTCCGCAGTCAACATACTGCGTCAATCGAGTTATTCACTTTAACACTATGTCTTGACCGAACATAGAAACCTAGCTCTAACCCTAATCCCTAACCTAACCTAGCACCCAGTTGCAACCCTCATCCTAACTTTAAATTTATTTTTAAAAATTGTAGCATATTATATCGTAGCAACTTTCAGACGACATCAAAGCCTGACCCCCTCCCTTATTCTCAAAAAAATTATCAAGGAATGTTTATTTGCACGATTCGAATTTTACAAGAATTATGTCGATTACAGTATATTTTAAATCCCTCCTAGTTGCCCCCTTCTCTCTCTCTCTCTCTCTCTTTCTCTTTTTAATTTATTTTTCGATTATTGTTTTGGTATTGAGGGGCTTATTATTTTTCAGAGAAAATCTGCAGGTATACACAAATATGTTGAGGGTGACGCTATTGTAGGAGTATATCAATATTGTCTCAATCTCATTTCATAATGATAAATTCTATTAAAATTTCGATTTCTCAAAATTTACGTTTTCAGGATGACAGCAGTCTGCTATAAAACAAGTAACCTGTTATCTGTTTTATATTTTGGTCCTGCAAGTTTAAAAAGATACATAAATTAGTTAAATGGAAATTAGTGATTTCTGATAAACAGAAAAATGAAGGAGTACAAAAAAAAGAGACTGACCTGATATGTTGTACGAGTAGTGAATCTGTTGTTGAGGACTTGGTAGATGTCAATGATGATGATGATCTCTTACCCCATCTCTGAGGATTGACCCTTCCGGGGCACCCAATGGGCCAAGGGGGACAGCCAGATTGTGATTGTACACATGCCAAAGATAAGAGCAGGACGAATAAACCACCAAGTATCGTCACAGTAGCCATACTGAGTCTATATCAAAGAATGATATTTATATCTCGAATCCAAGAAGAGATCAACAACAACAAAAATCAAAAAAATATATATTCCCGGCCCCTTGCTGCTCGATCAGGCGCGCGGGTCTTCTTTTCTTTTCTAGCACGATTTCTTCGTTTAAGCAGAAAATGCCTGTTTTATCCGGGTGAGTGGATTGGTTAAGAGTTTCTGTCGTGGAGCAGCTGAAAGGGATTGCTCTGCTTCAGCTTCCAGCTTAAATCCAGCAAAGGAGACAGGAAGCAGTTGGCTCAGTGTTCCTTTTCTTTCCTATCCTCCTCCAGAGAAAGCTTTCGACATCAGAATAATACGCTTGTGAAGTGAAATTTTCTCTCTGTTGGCGATACCCAAAACGTTACGTTTACGCTTTGTTGAGGGAATCTTGAATGAAATTGCGTCACTAAAAGTGTGGAGAGATAATGTATGCCTGGGTATAGATGAATAAATATTCAAAGGCCTATTGGTCACTTTACGAATTGATTAAAAAAATGTAAACTCTAACATAAAATCATAGACGAAAATCTAAAAAAGAATGCGATCTATCCTCGATCGCCAAAGAGCTCTTGCATCAATCGGCTCGTTTGTGCTCTCGAGAAAACTTCCAGCAGAATGATAGATTAAAAACATCCATTGGTATAAAAATCCAGGATGCAACTGTCTGTTTGCGAGCCTTCCCTTTTATCTCTCTCCCGCAAGCATGGTTGTGACGGCTAACAGATAAAATTGGTATATTGATGATGATTGGATAAATACAACTGTATAGTTTCGAAGTGGAGCCTCAATTGCAGGTTAACACCACCATCACTATGTACAAAATACAAGTGCAACACTTTGAGATGGAGCAGGGCTTCCGTTGAAGTCTGGTTGCAAAGTTAAGATGAAGTTGAACTAGAAATGATCATTGTATTTCTAGGAGTCCGTCTTAAATAGGGGTAAGGGGAATGGAATATCCGACTGGTATATTGCGCCAATTTATTTTTGCGCAGTGACGACATGCATGCGGGCGCTCTCTCGGTTATTCTATCATAAAATAACTCACCGGAAGATAAAAATCAGATGAAGAGGTTTCCAGGAACTCTGTTAAAGACCCTGTCTGAAGTTAAAAATGTAATAGATGAATTATATATCAAAATTAATGAAAGCTTTTAAGCTATAGATTGCAATCATATCGATCATATGTTGTTTTAGCGTCTGTCGGAGGAGTAACAGTCCTCTCTCTCTCTCTCTCTTTCTCTCTCTGAGCTGATGGCAATTCAAATTCGATTAAAAGTAAATCATTGTTGAAATGTACTAAATATAAAAATACGTCACTTTAAAACAATTTCACAAGAAAGCAAACGTTGCTTTCCATAAAAGTAAGTCATTCAATAAATGCACTTGAAACTCTATTATGCTTTATGGAAAACACAGACATTTAAATATATAGGCCTATATGAAATACATACAAACATTGAAATCATTAAATCCTCGAACATAATAAGTTATGTAGTGATTTAGTGTAGCATAATTATACTTCATGGAGGGGGTGGGGGAATTGTATTACGAGGAGGGGTATGAGAGAGTAAGAGGGGGGGGGACCCACTTCCAGAGAATTTTTGCTTCTATATAGTTAGAAGTTTACTTTTATTATCATTAAAATGTACTTTCATCTCCAAGGGTAATTGGGAAGATTTCTGGTGGACGGATGAGAGTGATACAGATGGAAATTAGAACACAAACCCGATACTGATTACACTCTATAATACTGGTCAAATAATTATCATATCGTTATTTCAAAAATTAATATTATTCGTTAATCCCTTGTGTTGCTTTGAGTAGTTTTCTGATATTCCTGCTTGAACCAGTAGCAGACTATATGACTATATTGATAGTCATATTTTCTTTACCCAAGAAACCAGTGAAATAACAAGGGATGCATTCCCGATTAAAAGCTTCTTACCGCAGCTGGCGCTCTGGTAGTTTCTACTTTTTCACAAGATAGGCTGAACATTACAATCATTATGAGTTAAAAGCGATAATATTCACGAGGTAGAAAGGAGCCTTCAGCAGAGTCAGCAGACACAATATTAAAGGATCAATTAAGAATTTTCGACTTTATTTTTATGTTTAAATAAGATTCCCGGCCTATCTTTCAATTTTCTCTGATGTATCGGAAAAGTTGAATGTTCTTTAGGCCTAAGTAGCCCGTCGAGGTAATTCTCCAGGGACACGATTTCGACATCATAGGCGTCGGAAGCAGACGCTCGAATCATCTAGTTCAATCGATAAAGGTGACGTTCTCCATGTCACCGGGGACGTCCCCATCCACTCCGAGACTACATCGAAAAAGCGGAGAAGGGTCATAGCCAAACACCTAGTTTTAAAATCACTCTATTGATCCACATTTTCACAAAATACTTCACTATTCGGCCAACTGTATTAATTTTTCATTAAACAAGACGTGTGCAGCACGAGATGTCCTTTATTTCTTTGCGATTTTTAAAAGGAAAATTGTTAAATTTGTAATGCTTCGTGATTAATTTATGTTCGGTAATATTAGTATAAAACGGTTATCACTACTACCTTTTTGTTTATGATAGTTATTGCATAGAGGAGAGTGACTGAGCTTCACATCAGGAATTGCGTTATGAAGCTATCTGACATAATGTTGTATAATAAAATTTAATGTCATTATGAAGTATATATTTTATTTCGAAATTAATGTTCAAATACATAAGTGCAAAATATATGCCTCACAATATAGGCCAAATCTTCACCTTGTATATCAGTAGTGATAAGTGCAAAATGCTTTATTCTAGAACAAAGAGAATACTTTTCATCCGCTTTGCAAAGCGTTTCCGCTATGTCAAATTTCCTATTTTGAATATTTCACTTTAGTTTTATTTCAGCAATGGATATTAATAACAATGAAAATCGTATTTGACAGTGGTAAAGGAAATGTCCGTGTAAAACGGTTTCGTCACATTCGTCTCTTTAAGTGAAATACTTTTCTTTCTCACAAAAGGTGCGACATCTGCCAATCTCCAGTGCCCCTTTCCAGTTCGTCAAGCAGTTATCTCGTTTCCAGTCAATAGTACATGAACTGGATACCTTTACGTCCCTTGTGTGAGGGTAGCCAGCTTCAGTGTACCGTTGGAAATTGTGATTAATATTGCTTATTTTAGTGGGGTGTGCCTGGAGATGCAACCCCCAATTGAAACAAAATTGGTCTTCATAACTGAAACGTCCATTTGCTTGTGTGATGCTCTTGTTGGAATTAAATGACTCTTATAATGATCATGATAATGATTAACATAACGGGTTAAAACCCCTTTATTAATCCTCGGGGCGTCCATCCACGCTCCTATCGAAGTGAAAATAATGGCACAAAAAAAAAGCATTTACAGTAAGATTAATCTTGATTTACGTGTTCGTATACAGATTCCAGCTCTCATTGATCTATATATATAGGCATGCTCCCATCCTCGGGAAAAACAAACACGACCCCTAGAACCTTTACCCCTATTTTCTGCCTGCCTACGATTTTTGACACATTCAAATTCAATACATTACTGAAAATAATGTGACAACCTGTTTTTGCGGTTGTCTTAGCCCCTTGCAATGTCTTCCCCTTTTAGAATACACTAGCGCTGCCCCTACCGATAGCGTTTATCTGCTCTTTTGAACTGGTGTACAGCAGCCTACAAGAGCCGTATCTCAAGGGCCCGTATACAGATTACCCCCGGTGTCACGAGATGTACTCATCGTTTTTCAGGAGGAAGGGGATTTATATGCGGCAATTTAGACGCGTGAGTCGCTGAACTACGTCAGCACTATACGCAGAGGTGTCGTGGTCGTGGTCTATAATGTACTCAGGTCACCGGACAGGGTTCGTGGTTCACGTCCCGCCACCGCACAAAATTAATGTCATTTGCCTTTGGCAAGACACTAATCTACATTTGCCAAACTCGACCAAGGTGAGGTAAATATTATATAGGTACCTGGCAGAAATTAACTCCTTGAAATACTAGAGCGCGCCATAATTAATGAACGTGGCTAGAATGCATCATCTTAGACACAGTGACATAGATAGGGGAGGGGATAAGGGGAACGTGCCCCCATCAAATGTCGGGGAAAAACAACATATTACAATGAGAAAGAGAGGGTCATCGAAAAGAGAGGCGACGGGAACAGAACGAATTAAAAAGGCGCATCGACCTTAATTTATTCTTACTCTATCCCCAACAATCAATGCATTGCCTTGTTAATTTGCATTTCATCGAGCGAATAAAGACAGGTGCCCCCCTTAACTTATTATCCTCTTTTCATGACAGATTGTGATAAAGTTTATAATCTTCTAAGAACTTTATTGATCAATCTAAAGAGTCATAGAAATTGATCTATACAGTTTTGAGAAGATACTTATAAACTTTATTTATCAAGAATAAATCACATTGTCACAATCATTTCATGAAAAGAGATAAGAAAACTTTATTCCAACTTTATGGGCAACAGTGTATTTCATTAGCGATTATGACCATTAACCAATGCTTTATTCAAAATATATGAACCTATGTAAGATAGTGCATGATGGCCGAATTGAAATAAGCTTATTTCTTTATTAATTACCCCAAAAAAGGGGGAGAAATAAAGAGAAGATATTAAAGAGAATTTTAACAAAACTGTCTGACATTCTGTAATAAAAAGAAGTAATTACAGTAATTAAGATATGAATGATAAGCTTCCCCCCCCCTTTTATTTCTTTCTCACTTTCTCTCTCTCCCTCTCTCTCTCTCTCCTCTCTCTCTCTCTCTCTCTCTCTCTCTCCCTCTCTCTTTCTCTGTGGATGGGTATGAGTATAGACGGCATTGAGTATCACTAAACTGAAATTAATATGGAATTCATATAGTTTTATATATTAATAACGTGCTTTACAGCATTTGTAGTGAGAACACATTTAAAACTAGGCTTTACAGAGGATTTCCCACGAAAGGTACAAGGTACCTTGAGAGGTGAAGAAGATCGGAATGGGAGGGCTACCTGTACTTCGTTGGACATTCTAGTCTGCACAAACAGACACTAATTTGACACTAATGTGACTTGAGTGATTCTTATTGCCCTTTCTTTATTATACTATTTATGATTAGTATTTTATAATGAATTTTAAAATATGTATCTACAGTTCACAGTATTTTCTTAGGAGTCTGCAGTCCTACACTTTATCCACTGTCTCCATTGTCGCACTTTATGACGGACAGGAGTCTGTGTTTAAAAACTGGGCTATCAAGTTTCTCTCTGGCTCTAGTAGATCCGCTGTTTACGTTTATTTTCGCAGTGAGCTAGCTATGCACGTGTAATAAAGTATTACAGAGTGGGCCATAGCAACGAGTGTAATCAATGGAGTCTGCGAACAATAGCGGTTAACTCGAGGGAAGGGTCATGAATTGATTAGTTATATGTTGTCCTTGGTGTGAGAGTGTGTGCATACGAACACGTTGAGTGAGAGAAACTACTTTTGAAGAGGAAACCTATGTAAGCAATAAGTTTGGATTTAGCCTGTAGGGTATAATTTACTATTTAAGCCAAGGAAATTAAAACTTTGTGAATGGGATGGCAAACACGAAAGCACACCCAGTCAACGCCGGTTCGCTGCAATTGGAACACGACAGTGAGTATTCTGTTTGGTTTACTTTCTCAATATTATTACTATAAAGTCTAACTAGTAACTCTATTATTTATTGAGATCGCAAAGTTAGGTCCAACTTGTAGGTTGTAGGGCAGGCTCTCAGAGTTTAAGTCTGGAAATCAAACTATTTCTCAGACAGCATTGCATTGTAACTACAAAATCCAATGTGGTTTGTTGTCTATCTGTTACACAAAGTCACAAGTCTTTAATTTATCTGATTGTTGGATCTTAAGTTGACTTTAAAGATACTATGTCCCTTTTGCAGCCAACATCAAATTCTGTAGAACTTTGCAGGAATTATGAAGATGTCATGTATGTCCTATCTGTGAAATTTAAACGTTAGTAGTGTCCTAATATTCAAATTATGCAAGGAAACCTGTTTACTTGCTAGACTTCACTGTCAGACACTATTGAGTGACTGACTGGCTTTTTCATCTTTGGTAATAACATACATAAAATGAGCTTGTAAAGGGTACATGAGCATTTGTTTACATCAATAACCCACTTCTTGTAATGGCCAAAATTAATCTTTGCGTAGCATAAAACGTACGACCATTCGGTACAATGGTCTGAAAAATCAGACTATTACTTACTGGCTTTATAGCTCCTAAGTCGATTCGACAACTAATAGTCGTTATTTTCCCACTTAAAGACATTTTCAAGCCCCCTTTTTTAAAGGAAAGTTCTAAATTAGTATTGTCTTTCAAATGCCATTGGAATTTAACCTTTTCATTTTTTTGGCCTGCAAATGGGACATAGTACCTTTAAATAATCGACGATCTTGACATTATTTTTGCGATATGTATGTCAAATGTAAAGTGACGTGGCGTGGAAATGAAGGTGGATGCAAACTTTAAATTTCATCAAGACAGGTTTATTTTAACATTAAACATTTAGTTTTGTACAAAAAATTGTCGCATGAGCTGTTTGCTTTTCAAGTTAAATATCACTCACTGTCCTGGTGAAAAATCACAATACCATATCGTAATCATATGGCCAGAGCTTATAGTGCGCATTAGTGTAACTGCGTGATTCTAACATAATTAAACACGAAATGAACACAGAATCTTCATATCTATTTCAGTGATACTTATATTCGTGCCCCCCCCCCCAAAAAAAAATACTGAGGAAAGTCTAAAAAAGTCTAATTTAAGTAATTTCATTCACATGTCTCGAAATGCCATCTCACGTAAAAAAATCTTGGACTGTACATTTGTAAAGTGAATGACCTGAATTCACAAAGGATGTTTGTCGACAAACCTAGGTTTATGTGCGTCATATGACGCGTTTCGATACGTTTCAGACCAAGGTTCAGACAAACCTCGGTCTGAAACGCGTCGAACAGTCATATGACGCACATAAACCTAGGTTTGTCGACAAACCTCCTTTGTGAATTCGGGCGAATGAGTGTGCAGACATGACAACACTGCCTTTTCTTGTGAAAATGACATTGTTATTACTTGAATTTTGATTAGATTTTCTGCACACATACACTCTAAGATATAAGGATTAAGATGAGGGATGAGGAATACCATTCAAAATTTTTGTCAATTTTCAAGTGAAATGTTAGACAGACATAGGACCCCTATCATAGTGATTGATGATTGATATCAAACAGGTCTACATCTACATTATATATGCCTACAGTAGGCCTACAAATGTAGATCTATGTTCTTTGACTAGACTCTAGTCTCTAGATCTTGACCCAACATTTCTGTATCACTTTCAAGTGGCACAGTACGGCCACCTCGTCTGTCTGGTTGGAGGAATTTCTTAACATAAATTTTCTTTTGCTGCATTCCCCCAACATAACAGAGGGGAGGGTTTATTCAGGCCTGATAATTACCCGATTTAAATCGGTTTCCCGATTTTTTTCCCCGTTTTTTTTTTTTCAGATTTTTTTTTCCCGATTTTTTTTTTCTTTTCAGATTTTTTTTTTCTTTTCCGATTTTTTTTTTTCTTTTCTGATTTTTTTTTTTCTTTTCCGATTTTACCCCAATTTTCTCAATTTTTCCCTATTTTCCCCTACTTTTCCACAATTTTCTTACTAAAACAGGGGGGAATTTTTTAGATGCCATTTTTTTCCCTGAATGCTTCTTTTTTTTTTTAGTCAAGGGGGGGGGGAGGTGGTTGGAAAAAATAAAAATGCTGGAACAAAATAGATGCATAGTAGATCATCTATAAGCTGAGCAGACTCATTATACACCTGTAGCTTAAATATCCAAACTTCAAGCAACCAATTTCTTCTGCAGTCAAGATGAAAGAAGAAATTGGTTGCTTGAAGTTTGGATATTTAAGTGGCGTAATGAGCAAACAAAATTTGGGGGGCAGAAAAAAAATCAGCATCACCACCAGGTGGCATAGTGGGCAAAAGTGAGGAAAAAACCCTGGAAAATCAACATTTGTTAGAAATAAACCATGTTTGAATTTTATTTGGGAGGGGCAACTGCCCCCCCCCCCATCAGTACGCTAGTGAGGGTCTACATGTATTTACAAGAAATAAAATCCATCCATAAATATCTTATGAATGATACAAAATTTACCTTGTGTTCTACCTGTTCAGTGTTTTGTAAACAGAAAAAGATATAGATAGTCAATTAGTCAATTGTCATATTGAATAAATCTAATTCCTACTGCTCATATCTCTCCTTTCCTTCACAGTTACCCCTCGGGACCTTCATCACATCAACACAATTGGCGTATCCAAATCCTATGACCTCAGTGACTCCCACAGATTCAAAGGCTTTCCAGACTCAAATTTTGTGCAGGGTAGAGATCCCCTCCGTGGTTCACCCAAATCAATCCCTACAGTAACACACAGAAAACCCCAACATTTTGTGAAAGGTAAGATGTTTTACATGGTGTAAATGGTGAACAAATATTTACTTGCATCAAATTATTTACAGTATACAAGCTGGATGTGAACGAACAAAAATGATAAACAAAAAACAAAATTAAAGAGAAACTTATGTGTAGAGAAGCACTAATTGTTTTGTATATTGGCCACTTAGAACAGATGAAGGCAAATCTTCAAAGAACAAACTTGTAAAGTTACATGTATTTGTGAGATAAATGCTTTTGTCTCATATTTGTCCTCTTCAACAGTGTGTTTTATTTTGTCTAATATTACTGGTTATTGTGAAACGATACAATACATGTATAACCTGTAGTACTTTTCCATTTTACTTTGTTAGCTCATAGGATGATGCATCTGGAAACAAAATGAGGAAAATCAGACAAATATTGTGGAGTCAGAGTTTAAAAGAAGATTGCTATCGACTGGGCAAATCCCACTTCGGTCAAAAGACTACCGGGGTTATGTTATTCCCTCAGTATTCACTGATTGTTTAATCCATCTTTCCCATTCTTAACCAAACTTCAAGAATAAAAAACCTCATACTCCTTTTTTAATTGTCTGATTTTCCTCAAAGCTGTTTTGACCTTTCTCAGTTTCTCTAATTGTTATGCTTTTACTGAGAGCAACTTAATTTTGTTTTCATACTAATATTTGTCTCTTGTTCTTGACCATGTAAATATTGTTTTAAAACTTTAAGTTGATTGTAAGATGTTTGCCGTTATTAACTATTTTACTTTCCTTTAGTTAATTAACCAAAACCTTATTTTTCTTGAAAAACCCCTAGGTGTTCCTTTAGATCACAAACTACAAAATAATGTAGTTAGCAGCGATGGGACATCATTGGAGAACGGTAATCCTCAGAAATATCATTATGTATCAGTCATGCTCACCACCTGCATAAAAAGCACTGGAAATGACCATCTTGACTTGCCTTATAAGAGGATAGCACATCTTCAATGTACATGTATGTATTGCCCAAACTGAACTCATATTGCTAGAGTCAAAGATGAGGGCAATATGGGTTTTATGAAGGTAATACATTGTCTGTTTAGGGCCAGAAGGGCATTACCTCAATATAGAGTTAACACCCTTCTGGCTGCAAACAGACAAATTACATGTATGTGGTGTGTCCCGAAAATAGAGCCAGTCAATTGTGTTATTATCTGAATATCTGATTGAGGCACATTTTATGGACACTAAAAAAGAAGTTTATTTTGCTATCACTCTGTTCGGTATTGGGTTAACTTTAGGCTAGTAATCAAGTTAGGCCTTCTGAACTGTGCAATTACTACCATATCCTTTGTCTAAAGCCCTTGTGCATTCAAACCAATTTTAAACTAGCTAGACATATGTATGCGCTTTGTGCTACCTGCCAATCAAAAGAGGATGATTTTGATAGAATAGACCGGTCATGAAGGACTGTAAAATGGCATATTTTTGAGACAAAATTAGAGTCTTCAAAGAAGAAGTGGTAAATGATGGTTATATAGCCTGCATGAAAAGTGATTGGGTGAAATACAATCAAATTTCCGACTGTCGAAAAGCCTTTAAAAACAGATGGATCATATAGATGCTAATCCCCATCTTGATTCCCTACCTGACCCTGGCTTACATTCTTATCTTTCATATGTTTATGCTCCCCCAAATAATTTTTTTTTTAATTGGATCAATTCTGGCAAGCTTTATGTACATGTACAGTAGAGGTGTCGTGGTCGAGTGGATACGTCGCCGGACTGTCGATCACAAGGTCCGCGGTTCGAGTCCCGCCGCGGCACTAATGTCCTTTGGCAAGACATTGATCTACATTTGCCACACTCCACCCAGGTGAAGTAAATGGGGACCTGGTAGGAATTTATTCCTTGAAACGCAGAGCGCGTGACAGCTGCTCTGCTAAAGCCAGGGTAATTATGCTGCATTATTGTAGAGCGCTTAGAGACTTCTGATAAAGTAAGTGTTAGGCGCTATATAAGCAAAAATAATTATTATAATTGCTAAGTTTTCATTAATATGCTCCATAATTCCATACAGTCTCATTTTCTTTCATCATGATGATGGACAAGGAAATTATTTCACAATGTTTTAATACCCCTATATGTGGAGGGACACTAACACATCATTTTCTACCTGGGGCTTTACGGTACATTCTGAAGACATCATTTTTCTCTGTGTACCATTTTTCATGTTGTGATCAGTTGTGATACCCCCTTCATTTAGATTATTCTTCCATTAGGCCTAATTGATAAGAAGAACAGAAATGCTACATGTAGTACAAAGCTCTAGATGTGTTTTGACTGAATACAAGGCTTACAGTGTATCAAAGGAATTAATTACTCTTTGACATTGAAAAATTCATTAACTTATTTTGATAATAAGCCTGTCAAATATCCTCTGCTTGTTGCCATGGTTGCACGATGGAATGATCAATCATCACTAGAGTAGGATATTGGATTATCCCTTCATCATTATCTGTCATCACCTGTATTCAGCAGCGTAACCTAGCTAACCTGCGTATGAAATTTTAATCATGTTTGAATTAATTACGAATCTCCCACGTACATACAGTGTATATAATGAATTTATCAATTATTTATTTCTATACCTGTTGGTAATGGGGTTTTATTGGTGAACTAACCAGATCAAAAGCGTGCCTTTCCTTTCAATGTCATTGCCTTTATCCATTATGAAATACGATTATTATTTCTGTATAGTACGCTGTAGGCTACATCTTTAATGTGTTGACTTTAAAATAAATATATACATGTACAGTATGTATGAAGCTGAAATATGCATAAAGTACTTGTTAGCCATTCTAGTTACCATTTGATGCAAGAAGGATTATTATCTACTGTCCGTCACATTGGAATAACTACAGGTGTAGCTAGACAACTCAAAGGAATTGTTGAAAATATAATGACGTTTTATCATTATATCAGCAAACAACCTTGAGATAAATAAATCCAAAATGGAACCTGCAATTAGATTATCAGGATAATTTAACAAATACACAGAGAGAAAAATTGATTTATTTATTCACAAAATCTTATCTTGTTTGCTCAGTTTGCATTCATGCTTCCATACAGTCTCCCTTTGTCTTATCATGATAATGACAAATTAAACCAGTTTCAAGTCTAATCTAGACGTTTTAAGTGATTTGGATAGAATGGGGGTCAGCTTTCATCTTTGAGGCCCTGTCAAAACTTATGTTACTGTATGCTTAATCACTTGTCTGTGGAAGTTTTGATGTGACAGCCATTTTGCTTAAAAACCTTATGCCCGTTTGTTATCCTCATCTACTTTCATTTGTTTTCCCTCTTTACCAAATGTACCCCTGCCAAAAAGTGCCCCCTTTCATGGCAATTCCCTGTAATCTGCAATACCTCATTAACTGGCATGAAGTGTTCTGCTTAAATATTATGTACTGTAAGTTTAGTGTACCCGGTACTGAAAAAAGGGGGAGGGGTCTGAAGATTCTTGTAAACTTTATATTAGGTATAGAAATGCTATTGCTGCACATTGTGTATAGATATTTGTTAAGGAATGATTGTGTTAAATATGTGAGACTTATTTTAGTATTGTGTTTTTATATTGAAATTGTCTGTTATGCTGTTATAGTGGAGTAAATATCTGCCATTACAATACTCACCTCCTATTGCCATATTGTCTTCAGTAATACACTGTAAATGAGCGAACACAACAGTATTACATGTAGGTCATGTGAATAGTAGCTGAATACACTTTGATATATCTGTTTGTTCTTTGCATACATATTTATTCCAGATATTGAAATAACATTTTACAGGTATCTTTTTTATATGATTTTGTACAATTTTGGGGAGAAGAAATTCAAAAGTGAAAATAGGATGTACAGTCTTTTAGTTGGGCCATATTGTCGGGCCATTGGGTAATCCACCATGCATAGGAAAATAAAGTTCCCTGGTACTTAGCATAAAGAATGTCACCAATCTTTCAAATCATTTTGTTTAAAATCCTTTTAGGGAGACCTAACGTAATAGCCAAGAATGGAGTGCAGTATGGTTCTGAAGAAAACAACAAAACACCAAATGTTCGGATGTCGGCCAAGAAGAAAACTCCTTTCTGGAATGAAGATAGAACGTAAGTCCATTGCATTATTATTTTGTGTCACATTGACCAAACTATCCACACGATACCACAATGCTTGCTTTCTAAACAGAAGATACATGTACATGTATGCCATGCCCATTTATTAAGTTCATAGATTTGCTTTTCTCTATAATTTTCTATCGTATGAAATCTTATTATTATCATTTTTAAAGTTGTATTAAAAATGGTGTTATAATATTTCACATGCACTAAACTTGTTAATAAAGAGATGATTATTATTTGAAAATTTGAAAAACAAAGATATATTGAAGCTTTTTTGTTGTTATTTGCACTCATCGGAATAAAACTGTAATTAGAAATTATAGCATAAATACAATTACTGTTTACTCATTGTGCACATAAATTAGCCTGGAAATAATCAATAGGACTCAACCATGATAAGTATGGCTTCACAGCCTTTAAAATAATGAGATCAATATGTCTCTATCCTGACAGTTCTGCTGAGGTGAGAAAGAAGGCGAGACAGATGACAGAGGCAGAATGGGATCAAGAGCAATGGAAAAATTTGAAGAAAGAGCAGTTGAGAACAGACGTGGACACAAAGAAGAAGGTAAGCTTGCAGTGTTTAGCAATTTTCCCTTTATTATTGTGGGATTGAGTATTTATTCAGTATTACATATATCTAGCACTCTCAGATGACAAAATGATTTGTTACACTTTCTTCTAAGTGTTTCGACACGTTTGCACAGATGTGCATTGTTAAAAATATGTCAATTATACATTTGAAAATGAAAAATAAAACATCTGTGTTTTATAAAAAACACCAGGAATGTTTGAAATGATTGAAGAAATTTAAGACATATATCCCATATTCCCAGAAAGTGGCCAAACTTTAGACCTGATGGCTTAGTCCACCTGAAGTGCAACGTGTCAGCCTATTCATCCTGTACAAATCACCTTAATTATGTAACTCAATGAAGAATGCAAAACTTGTCTGTATGGAATATACTTCTCATTTTAATTACATGGTTACAATTTTAAATTCAAAATTTGTTACATAATTCAAGTAGTTTACTATTTACATAAATTAGGGGATTAACCTTAAGCCTTCCATCAATCAGTGAATTATTAAGGTAAGCCACTTTTGAGAATATTGGCGATGATAAATTAAAGAGAAATGGTAGTTATCCTTTGATGGTATGCTATAATGATAATGATATGTGTGGTATAATAAGACATGTTATAATGATATATTTTATATGTGTATCCCACCGCTGCCACCATGAAGAGATGGTGAGTTCTCTCATTGATTTTGATACAATAAAGAAGAATCAAACATGATGTCACAGTGCGATCTCCAATTCTAATTCGTGTGCTAATCATGACAACATCTTCATAACGAGAGTGCAACCTATGTGTGATGCACTTGAACACATATACGCACTGTGAGTGCTAAACAGTAATTGTATACAATGCATGTAATCTATTGGAGTGAAAGCTGGGCTAGTGCTAATATCACTACACTAAGAACATATGTTATTAGAATACATAATACTTCTTGTGTAGGATCTTCAGATGCTGAGGGAGTATAAACCATTTGGAAGACCAGGAGCCGGAGCTCCACGAAGAGAACAAGAAAGCTATAGAACAAAGGCCGTACATAGTGACCAACTTAACCAGGGACCAGAACTTGTAAGCATGTTATTTTGCTCATTGTCATCTCATTTTCAATTCTCTTCCTTGAGTTTCTATTGATATGTTCTTTTTGCCACTTCCTAAAATGCTTTTATTTTCCTAATTTGTTCACCCTTGTTTGTGTTTTGTTATGTTCTTTGTTTACATTTTATGGCCCCTAATACTGATTTTTTTTGTGTGTTAAAAGATGAACTGCTAAATATCGATTTTTTTTTTGTTGCTTTTGATTAGCATGCCCTCTCTTTTTTTCACTCTTTCTAAATTTGTGATGTATTCTGTACTTCTAGTTTCCTGGGTTAATAGATACAAAAAAGAAGAATAAATAAACAAATAAACTGATATACCAGTCAAATCATACAGTGTCAGATAAACCATTCACATTTTCTATCCAACACTCTCTCCATTTCTTTCCATTTTTCTCAAACCTTAATTTTTGTGATTTCTACAGCTTCACTTCCTTCAGTTTGGTAAGCCAGGTGGCGGGGCGCCAATCCGCACAGACTCCGGCAATGTGAAGACGAGCATCCGAGCAAACAATGATATTAGGTTCAGAGATGGGGTGGGAATGAGAAGAGGGGTGGAGAACAACACACGTTATACCAACGCCAAGGAGTTTGGGGACAAAGTGAACACAGAGTTGGGTAAGGAATAATTTATTGCAAGTGGTTCCATCCATAGGAACTTTGATGATAAGTACTCCTAAACTGACTACTTCTAAAAAATACTTCTAAAATCTCTTTAACTT
Source organism: Mesocentrotus franciscanus (assembly GCA_037976565.1). Classification (NCBI taxonomy): domain Eukaryota; kingdom Metazoa; phylum Echinodermata; class Echinoidea; order Camarodonta; family Strongylocentrotidae; genus Mesocentrotus; species Mesocentrotus franciscanus. Next base: position 11,125,464 of record CP137666.1, on the reverse strand, counting down.
GAATTTTTCTTGAAGCCAATATTGATAATAGTCCAGTTTGTCTTGAAGAAAAATAAACTGCAACATTAGTAGTAGCAGCCTACTAATAGTTGAATAATTCCGTAAAAATATCAATGACTACGGGTATAATATCCCCAAAGTAATAATAATGTACCAATGTTTATCAATGAATATTTCCTGTGTAAGCCAATATGTATTGTTATCAAATAGCGGCGTGTACTTTAAAGCAAGTATATTTCAGCTTTTTAAGATAATCAAAAGTTGGAATGATCTAAGTATAACATGAAGAAAAGTTGAATATGCACTATTATCAGACACTTTGTTGAAAAGCATATACATGTACATGTACCTATACATGTACCAAAGAAGATGTTAAAGTATTAATATATAGTGCATATTTTATGGAAATAATTCCTATTGTTTTATCCCTTGTTTAAGGAGATTCCCAAAAGAACCTTGAAGGTACTATTTAACAGTATTATGCATTCATTTTTATTGCTGTGGGTGATCTGGTGGATGGAATTTTTTTGGGGAAATTTCAAGCAAAACGACTATCATTTTGTGTGTTAAAAAGGAGAAACATGGCTCTTTTGTGTTAATTCTTGTTTCTTTCTCTTTTGGTGAATGTATTTAAAAGGAAGATGCTGTAATTTTTATGAAGTTAATCTTTTGGGGAAATATTCTCATTTGGTCGTAGTCTTTCTTGGTCACTTTGATTTCAATAAATCTAAACTAATTTTAAAAACATTTTTGGAAACTCCTAATGCATGGTGTGTTTTTTTTTTTCTCTTCTTTTTTACCATAACAAAGGGAGCAATGGGGTCTATCATTTTGTGTTTTTATTTTCTCTACAATACTTACAAAGCTTTCTACTACTATAAATGTTGTATTTATTCAATTTTCATAATTTTGATGCATATTTGAATATTTCAGGAAACATGGCATTAGAGAGGAGAACCGTAAAAGAAATGGAGAAACAGCTTGATAAAGAAGAAGAGAGAAAAACGGTAAGTCTGATTTAAAATGCATAATAGGAGATCGAGTAATCCTTTGGAGGCTGGTTATTTCTAAACTCATGTTTTCAAAATTCAAATTAGTTTGAACTTTTTTAAAGGTAAATTGGATTAATTATAATTATCCCTTTTCCATCATGATTTTACTGCAGCAATGCATTTGAAAAATTCCTATCCAAAAGTGATTTTTTGTTGTTGTTCTTAATCATTTACACACATATATATATATATATATATATATATATATATATACATACATGCTTATTTCATGTTATCACTGTAACATCTTCACTCAGTGTTGTACCTCTCAAACTTAAACTACTGGATAGCAGATCATAGTAGTTGTCTTATATGACTTGATAGCATGAACTTGTTTTTAACTAGAGCTTCATATATAATCATATTTCTAACTAATATGTGTAAGATTTTCAATTACTTCAATACACTTGTACTATGAAGAAAGGCAAAGTAAATCTCATTTACTAATATAATTTTGATACTTTACAGTGGGAATACAACCCCTATGGAAAATCTGGTGCTGGTGCTCCAATTAAGACAGACTCAGGTAAGTCAATATTTAATTGTAAGAAGGCAAATGCCTATTAATTGATTCAATTAAAGAGTACATCACTATCAATTTACAGATATCAAGGTTGTTGGCTCTGTCTTACTGTATGAAAAGTATAGTTTTGTATTGTTATTTTGAATATAACTTCTATTTGTCTTTCATGATCAAAATAAAAAGACATAAATTCAGCATACTTGTGTAATACAAAAACAAAGCATTAAAAAGGGTAAAAATGGTTATGTTCAAATATATATATATATTTTTTACTTGTACATGAGGAAATTGCTTCCTATAAATCAAATTCCACACTTGACTTGACAAGAGTCTGTCATTTGAAACTGCTATAAAAGGCTTATTTTACCTAAATACCCTTCACTTGAATGTCTTTTGACAAATGCTAGAAATATAGTAGCTGCTATTTGCTTCTTTAAAAAAGAGAGCAATTTAGTGATACCTTTTCTTTTTTTTCAATCTTCTTAAAAGTGGAAAACAAAATGAAGTAGTGGTTGGTGATGTTGGTAGATCGTCATAATATTTACTTGAGGGTGGTATAAGTGGTTGTGGAATGCGGTAAGTTAGATAGAAGCCTGCAGTGAAGCTAGCTACAGAAAATCAATATCTGTGGTTAGGTAAACAGAATCGTAACAATGGATGATCCTGGGATATTGATTGATTGTGCAGCAAATTGGCATCTTTTTCCGGAGTCGTAAATAATAGATTGTGAGATGTAAATACGGCTTGGCATTTAACACATAACACATTAAGTCATGTTTGAATGATTGCACATTGAATTGCCATCATGCTTTATCAATTTAGATGAGCTCATTAAGAAACAATGCACTGATTACATTTTATGTTGTACATGTAATCATCTAGAAAAAATATATTTGTCATGAAAGTTTGTTGAAGTTGGTAGAATATACATACATTTTTATAAGAGTTTTCATATTTACATTCCGTTGTGTTTACTTGGAAGTGTTACACCAATTAATTTCATTTTTTTAAAGATTCTTAGCCTTGAAAAATAAATGAAAATAAAGTTTTAATTAGGGACATACAATATTATGAATATATTTTTATTATTATATTATTATTTTTTTTTATATATGAATTAATTACAATTGTATCATATTTGTTACGATACAAAAATAAAGAATATCCTATAAAAAAAAAAATATTCAGGGTCTCAGTTAAAAAAAAGGGGCAGGGGTTAAGTTATTGGGGGTATTTAAAGATCAAGAAAGGGATAGGGTGAGTCTGATATGAATACCGGTATATAAAAAACTTATGTGAAAGATTTTCTCCTACACTTGAATTATTGAATGATATTGAATGTTGCCTGATATTAAAGATTTTGTGTACTAGATTAAACCATTCAACCTTTTAGATTTTTAATTAGTACATGATTATATTGCTTTATGTGATCAGGTAACCTTATGACGGGGAGAGCCAGGACTCTTGCCAAAGACCCACTGGAACTGAAACAGATTGAAGACAAACCCTATATGAAGAAACTTGGTAAGTCTTTCAAAAAATCTATCTTCGGTCTATTTCATCACTAAGTAATATTGTCCTCCAAGAGCTAGAAGGACATTGATGCATATCATTTAAAACAGAGTTAATACCCTTGTGGTTCTCAACTGATAAAATGTTAAAGGCCAGGTTCATTGAAATTTGAAAAAAGGCAAATCACACCTCTACAGATTGCTGAGAACATTAACAAAATGACTAAAGTACTTTTAAAGCCCTCACTATTGTGAGGAATAAATTAATTGCAATTTTGATACCCTTTCCAAAACCCACTCACAAAGTGAAATGACGGCGTTATTTACATGCGATAAAATGACGTCACATTATGAACAACCTGCAATCACACATTCGAACAATGTTGGATACCCATTGCAATTTTTAGATATGGGTTAACGTTGTTTGTATATTTACCGCCAGTTGTGATATTTCCTTTATTTTAGGCACTTTGAATGAGATACACTGAATAAATAATACTTTCTACAAATGTGTATTCGATTTTTATGTTATTTACCGTCACATTTGACCATAAAAATCGGGAAAATAATCACATATTCTGAGGGCAGCTCAGCGTGTATGTGTCGGATCTGGGAGTGCCTAGGACATTTTGCATGCTGACCTAACGATCGACTCTTCTGGGGCAAAATATGCGACAAGTTTACATATAATTGTCCAAATATTCATTACGAAAATGTCTGATTAGGCCGATTAGTTTAGATTTTTGATAGATAAATGGGGAAAGTGGAAGTCGAGAGAAGACTTAGATCAGTCCGGTTCGCGATTCACAGCTAGCTCGATCAAGCGCCGGGCCGGCTGGCCTGGCTGTGATATGCGGGCTCATGTAGATACGCAGCGACTGCGGCTGCCCCGACAGCTTGTGCTTGTCCATCGACTTCGCAAAATCTTCCAGATCTTCTTCTAGGTCTAGATCTCCCAAATCTCCATTGTCGTTGTCGCTGTCCGAGGTACTTCCTTCTTCTATCTCCTCAAAACTCAAATCAAGTATGCTTTCGTCCATATCGATATTTTCAGGGTGACTTTGATGAAGGTAAACAACGTTGGGTAAGAATGGGTACGGTCCTCAAGAGTCAATGCAATACATGTGAATTGCACGCAAACTGCATCGCGCACCGATCAGCTGAGCGGCCCATTGTATTAATTGTTCATTGTGCTACGTCACTCAAAAATCAGCTGACTTACGATGTTTTCGGGGTCTCGAGTGGGGTGATATTTCGTCAAGTTTAATCAACTTGTATAATTTTCGCACGAATTTACAAGTTACACAAATGTGATAGTTTTACTCAGTGTATTGTTCTGATTACAATGATACCAAATTCAGTCGATTTCAAAATCAATGAACCTGGCCTTTAAGCTAAAGAGAGTCCCAATATATACTTTTTTAATTCATATGGCACAAATTATGTGATGTATCGTTTTGGTAAGTACCAAGTTTGTTAAACCTCGTTTGAACACAGTAAAAATAAAAAATACCAAGGTTTTGTTTAGTTGTACTCTATATATTGAAAGTGATTTAAAATTTGAACATCTGATTGCTTGTTCAGCGATACAGTATGTCATTGACAATATCTTTTAAATTTCTATAGTAATGATTAACTTCTTTCATTTTCCACCATTTTCCCCATCTCTCTTTCAACAGCACCAAGAGAAGGAAATGTAAGTATACGTTATACTTCAAGCTTTAAATAAAAAAATAAAAGTGCATAATCTGTACGGATATTTAAAGATATTAATAGTTTCAGGGATATTTTTGTAATTTATCATTTTACCTCCACACCACTGACTTGAAGCTGTATTTCCATGTTTTAGATAGAAGAGATAGTATCTGCAAAATTGTTGCAAAAAATAAAATTTATGATCAGAATGGTTATAATACAGCTAAAACAACAATTCCAAATGGAATCATACAAAGCATACACATTTGCATCAATCATATGTAATATCATCATATGCATCATTTATTCATATCATTTGATCATCATATGTCATTTCATCATCATGATCATATAATTTACCAAACAAATCACTTTGTTTATCATGTCTTTAAATCTGTAAGCACTAGATCATTTTGTAAACCAAACTAGAAAGAAAACATAATGTAAAATCTCTCCCAAACTGCCAATGTCTCTTTTGTGTACCAAAACAAAAGGCAGATGAATCGAGTATAGAATAGTAGAATCTGTCATGTGTGCAACACACTCTGAACAATACAACATTACAATTAGTGAATCCAGAGCTTTTCTAACAGTGTGAGTTTACAAGGTTTTGACAGCTTAGGGGATGAAGTTGCTATTTCATGTAGAACTTAAATATCACAACTCTTGATCCCCATTTGAGCCAGTTGTAGATTAAGAAGATATATTTGCTGTGCATGCATGTACTCCAAATAACTATATTCTTGATGATTTTATCCATAGACTGTAGATTACAACCCATGGGGGAAAGGGCAAGGGGCTCCAGAGAGGGATGCGTTGGGAAACTCCAAGAAGCTGAAATGGGGTAATGCCAATACCGGTCCAGAAAACTTTGTACCCATCAGCACGGTAAGAATCAACAATTCATTTGAAGATTAAAGATATTGTTTCATTTACTGTGCAACAACAAAGTTCATTAGATATTATTTGATTCTTCATGAGATAAATTATTTATGTAGTCAGGAAACTATAGGTTATGTGGTTGAAACAGAAAGACAATAGACTATTTGCACTCTGATAAACTGATGTTTGTATATAATGCAAACAAGAAGAATTGTTTCAATTTTTATTTTCCTTTGGCTTTTTTTTATAGCTCAAATATCATTGTCTGGGTAAAGTTTTATGTCTGTAAATATTGTTTGATTGTTTACTTGATTTCCTACTGGGTTGAGTGTTGCATGCACTTGATGTAGTCACTTGTTAAATCTTGACTCCTTAATGGTTAACTAAAAGGAAGTCATAAAATCAAGATTTAAGTTAATTAATTATATATTCTCTCTCTCTCTCTCTTTCTCAAAATAAATTGTTAGGGAGTCGCCATAGAAACCAAACCATTTGGAGGTGGGGGTCATCAGATTGATGAGAAGGGAGAGAAGAAAACTCGTTTCCATCAAACTCTTCAAAATTCTTCGAATCCAGGAGGTAAGGATTGATTTGCCAATATACCACTCGCAGAAATCCTTTAATACTGCGTACGTTGGTTCCTTTTTTAGGAAGGCTTTGTTTATTTCTTGTTGTTTTACTTACTTGGCAATGTAAAAGCTGTGAAAAATATTATATTTTGATGGGGAGATACATGTATATTTTGCTTTAAGTTAATTATTCCAAATGTATGTTGGTTTATAATGGAATTATTCTTCCTTCTACAAATATTATTGGGAAGTATTGTATCTTCCGGTCTTTTCAATGCATTTTCTCAGTACAGTATCACCGTTGATGCATTCAGTTTTTACAACATTGCTTCTTTCTTTCATTTCAAATTGCTCTCCCATACTACTCAAAATCCTTTGTTATGGTAATTTAAATAGAGCATTTACATCTGTTGTCTAATTATTAATATTTTAAATAAAATTTCCTTGATGATTGTCCTTAATGTTTTTCCATTTTGGTTTGATACTTTTCATTTATGAGTAATTTTCTGTTTAGTCCTCTATTACCAAACCTTCCCAACTTTTCCATCAACTTTGCTATTCATAGGAAGTTTACGTGGCCCTCTTCGGCAGACAGGTACCCTTACCATTGCCTGTAGTGAATGTGTGCTTGCTTAGAAATTGCACTATAACTGTTACCCCATCTTGCTCTTGATTTAAGTTTTTGCTGTTGTATTTACTCACAATTGCTTGTAATTACATGTAGTCCTTCTTTTTTATATTGCACTTTGTAGTTGAAAAATTATCAATAAGATGTAGGATAGTTGTGCTGTGGCCCTGCTCTATTTTCCCCCTCATTCTCTCTCTCTCTCTCTCTCTCTCTCTCTCTCTCTCTCTATCTTTCTCTCTCTTTCTCCTTTTCTCTCTCTCTCTCTTCTCTCCCTCTCTCTGTCTCTCTTTCTCTCTGTCTCTCTTTCTCTGTCTGTCTGACTGTCTCTCTCTCTCTCTCATATTTTTTATATCTCTTGCCCTTTCTTTTTTCATGTCTTTATCTCTGCTGTTTGATATCTCTGTGCCTATTTATCCCACTTTGTGTCTTTCTCTTTCTATCTCCATCTCTTTCTGTGTTTCTGTCTGTCTATGTGTCTCTCTTGTATCTGTACCCTTTGCTCTGAGTGTGCGTCAATCACCTAATCATCACACATCGGGTGCAGCAGGTATCTATAGGTCCCATGTATTTTTGACTGAAAGGACCTCACTAAAAGCAAAGGGTAAAAAGGGAAAAAATCCAAGTATACAATAAATTTCATACAGAAGAATTGTAGCTTAGGATTCTTTAATAGCTGAATGTGGTAATGCTACTAAAATCAAAAAGTAGTTTAGAGATGGCTTTATGTTCTCCTTTGCCTGTTTTTGCTGGTAATTTAGAAAAAGGCTATCATTTTAAACATGGACACACTTGTTGATGTGTCACATTGTTCCTTTTCAATGTTCTAATAGACTCTATATCAACATTGTTTGAATGTGCACATTTGTTAAAGAGAAAGACCAGTTCTGGTCATGCGATTGCATTGTGAAAGAAACGTTGTGGAATCGATCAGAAAAGGTTGATCATCTAGCATATAAGTATTGGTGTGTACTGCAAGGTTCTGGAATCATCAAAATGATAAAAATTTGGCCCAGTCTTGGTAAAGTTACAAGCACTGTACACAGAAAGATGTATATGGGACTACGCGACCACGTGCGTGATATCTATTTGGTCCCAATAGATATAATAATTTACCAAATATATCAATTAGTAGGTGGTTTCCCGACTTTTCCGGCAAAATTTGTATCATCATGCACGTATTACTCAAAACATATTCTTTCACATGATTGGTAAGAGCTTCCATTTCATTTTTTTGAGAGAGGGGCGTTTCCAAAACTGGTCTTTACCTTTAATGTCTATATATTGTGTGTTTGGAGCTACAGGGGCCTTAACTCATAATTTTACAAAGTTATGTCCTTTTGGCCCCAACTGATGATTGTTTCCCAAGTGTGTATACCGGTAATAGGATAAAGCTTCAATATAATTTTTTTTTTTCTTCTTTTTTTTCCAATTTTGCTGTAACATTTTTGCATACATGTGAAATTGTCAGAAAGAAAGCAGTTTGCAATTATTTACACTTTGTAGGGTTAGCCAAATTACGAGTAATTGAACTTGGTGCTTTGATATATAATTTATTGAATTTTCATATATTTTTAGGTTAGCTTGAATATAGATGGCTTTAATTTTAGATGGATATATGACATGTAAAAGTGTTTGGCTCATGTTACTAGCTGTCATCACTCTTATACTGACATTGACATTGTTATTTATATCCCTTACAGAGTTCATCATCGAGGATGGTGCAAAGAAAGATCCCAGTGAGCCATGGGGTAGACCTGGAGGGGGTGCACCTCTCTTCTTACCCGACGGTAGTGTGCATGCTGCTAACAGGGGTAAAGCCGTCATGGACATGATGGGTATAGACCCGCCCAAAAGAGAGGAGGTCAAGGCTAAGCAGGAATACCTAAAAACACTCAGTAAGATTTGGTCCACAGTAATTACTCATGTTCTTTTCTATAATTGTACTACCTGTTATGTAATTTGATCACCTGTTTTTATATTTTATTAAAGGAAAATCCAACCTTAGTAGACAACTACTCTGAAAGAAAACAGAGAAGCAGACTGGTGAAAATTTGAACGAAATTGGACAAACGATAAGAAAGTTGTGGATTATTGAAAGTTGTAACAATTCAACTACTTTCATGAATCGATCTGTCTAAATATAATAATGAATAGTACCTTTAAGCAGTGAGGCTCCATATTTTCTCCCTCCATTAATAACTCTGCTGCATTGTCTATTACTACATAATTACTTACCTCATCCCCTCATCCCTCTCTTTGTTTTCAGAAACTGAGATCGATTACCAGAAGAGCCAGAGACAGCATGAAGCTAAGGAAGTGATGAAACCTGGAGGTGAGACGGTTAACTGGATCAGAAGCAAAGAGGTTGGATACCGCAGCAGAGACCCAACTACAGGAACAGTTCTACCAGTCCACCACAAGGGTACATCCGATATCACGAGACATGTAAGTAGACCTTCAAAGTTGTTTTGCTCCAAAGAGAATATCATCTTCTGACAGTCATAAGGGCATCATTTGACAGAGTTAAAAATGCACTTATGGGATGTGGGTTTGGGGTTTAATTTGGGGATAGCAGTTCTTCAATAAAGTGAAAATTCAAAATATAAAAATTGACAATATTTCAGCTGTAGAGAAGCACTAGAAATTCTACATTCCAAAGTGATAATTGAAATTAATACTGTTTCTTATTAATAGCATTACATGTATATGTAACCCTGTCAAGAATACCAGAGCAGTGCAGAAGGAAAACATTTAGAACTGTACCTATTTGGTCAAGATCTAAACACATTGTAAGTGGCAATCGGACTCAGTCAGCAATTGCACTGTTGTTTTTTGGCTCCTTCATTTGGCTCCTTTCATCATCACCTCTACAAATTCTTTTTATTTTTTAACTGTTTAACTTTTCAATACTTTTTAAGTGGAAATAGAAATGAAAGAAGTGGAAATAGAAATAGAAATGTAAATTGAATATTATCAAATCAAATCAAACCATATCAAATGATTGGTCTTGGAACAGGTGATGGACATCAGAAGACCAAATCTAGATGCACAGGACTATCGTACAGACTTGGTCAATCAGGCTGAGCAGAGGATACGCCAGAAGGACCTAGAGCGAGAGGTTTCTAGGCAAGAGGTCTCACAGGTTAGTCTTCATACATCTCTTTGGCATCAAGATATACATCTGTTAGATTTAGATTACTAAGTGTATTTCATTTTGGGACGGGGTTGGTATACATTATGATATACATTAATCACATTTTACTGAGTTGCACTTTCCATTTTATTGTAAGCTTTTTGTTTGTTGTGTTTTTGTTTCTATATTTGTCTCCTCTTTACTTTTTTCACATTGAAGATTTTATTTTTAGTTTTAGTGGTAAGGATGGAAAATTAGTGCATTATGGGCTTTATTTTTTAACTGTAGATGTATTATAGGGAGATGGATGGAAATATCTTTGCTCATTTTAAGTTTTAATGAAATGCTTATTATGCATGCAGTACTGTGTTTTTTGGAGGTTAATTGACACTGAATCATAACAAAAGGCTAACAGTGGCTGTTGCACACAAGATGCCATTTCGATTTCATCATTACCTGTGCTTATCAGGCAAATGAAGGTAGTTACAGCGCGCATGCAACAGTTATTCAATGCAATGTTTGCTCTTTTCGATTACGACAATTGATGATACTGTCCTATTGTACGTGTATGAAGATAAACAAAGGAATACATCTATATGAAAATTGAACTTTAAATTCAAAATTTAAAAATCTTAAATTTTCATGAGCAAATTTATTACATGTATAAGTGCTATGAAGTGCTGGACTAATCTTTCAGCAAGGCATGCTTTACTTGATATAGAAATGGAAATTATCTTGTCTTTCTCAAATGCAGCATCATCAGACCTTCAAGCAGCAGTGGGGCAGACCTGGCAATGGCGCCCCCTATGAACAAGCGATGAAGAGGCATGCTCTGGATCCGGACACATTACATCAGGTATAAGAAAAGAAAGAGATAAAGAGAAAGAATATGACTGTAAAACTTCTTCGCGAGACACTATAAAATAAGTGCCATGAGGCAGATATCAGTGCTATACAAAAAGCTTTCATCATCACCATTTGATATTGAAAACGAATTTAAAAGCTCTTTATTAAATAAAGATGTGTACATTGTAGAAAAAGTGGGATTTGTTTAAAGCGTTTGGGCAACTGAAAGCAACAGTCATAATCTTGAATTGAAAATGAACAATAAGTATTGAATAGTTGAGCAGGCATTTTCACACATGTCTATAACTAAAGTTTCAACATTTACAGCTATGGTATATAAATGAAAAGAGTGATTTTGGAAAGATTTATATCTATAAAGTTTGAAATTAAGCTTATCTAAGAGAGGAGGTATCTTTTAAAATTGTAGTAGAACCACAGGTTTGCATGATCTTAATCATTTGAGATAACATTTTCCCCCTTTTTTTTCTTCATTTATTTACTATCCATATTGCATGAATTCCTCAGTCCCTTCATGTCCTTTCCTTAGTTTTTTTCATTGTCCTTAACCATATATATCATTTCTTCTTTGCATGCCCTCCTTCTCTCCACTTACAAAATATATACACTTATATTGCATGGAATTTACATATGATTTGCATATAATTTGCATATATTTATCTGTTTTCACATATCTAAATCCAAAACTCATATGTCCATTGAACCTATACTCCTCTGATATCAATATCAAATCAAATGTGCCATCCTCATACATCATTCAATTCATAATTGATGTATTCCCTCTGAAATATTGTTGCTCACACACACACACACATATATGCACACCCGCACTGAAAAATACAATTCGAATCTTCATGGACATTCTTCAACACTTCACTACATCCATAATCACCTTATCAATCAAATTTACCTGACATAATCGCACATGATCAAACTACATCCACATACATCCAAACAAACCCTCATCATCATCGACACCACCTATAGATGAGAAGGGTACCTGAGCCAGCCATGCCCTGGGCCCGTACCAAGGCCCTGGAGAGCAGGTTCCGAGATCCGGGCCACCAGCCTGCTGTGCCCCGCCAACAACCCACGGTAGAATCTACTGCAGTTGCGGTGTGTATGCGGTGCAGTAGTTCTTGACCTGCTCCTAATCTTGCTTATCTTTTCACTTGACTAAATGCGACTGTGTATGTTATGACCTAACTGCAATTGGGTTTTGAAAGAAATCAAATTAGGATTAGATATAGAATTATATAGCATGTGAATTTGAATGTGAAGAGGTTCTGAACTGCCATTTGAATAGTAAAATCGAAATTGCTGGGTGTTATGATACCATTCTTGTGACATTTTGGTACTACGATCAGCACAAATTGTCACATGAATTATAATATAAAACTTGCAGGATATTGTGAGTTATCCAGATGGAGATAAGGCATGAGTATCTGGAAAGAGTGGTGACATTATACTAGGTCCACAGCTGGTCACCGACTGGTTGCCGATTTGCTCTGAGTGGAATTAGGCTTAGAATATCATGGAATTTTGATGCTAATATGCTTGTGACCTTTCCATACCTCTATCGGACAGACACAGTTTGCATTTTTGAAATTTCATTCCTTATCCTCTTGCACTTTCTTTCAAAATCCAGTGTAGTCAGGTCATAACTGTGTATAGTAGCCTTGTGACTGTAGAACCTTGTTGTGACTTTATGATTTACACAAGAAAGTAAAATTATCAATTAGCACAAGGGGTCTTAACAGACATTAAATATTAAATATTTACTTATGATTACATGTATACATTTAATATTTATAGTTTTTCACTTATGTTGTAACCTTTGTTGATAGTTTAGATTTTGACTTGTTTTCAAATCCTTGTGACTTACGTGAACACACACTCTCTCTAACTGATTAATGATGTGTGCTCATACCGTCTCTATTTGAATGCATGAATTTTTAAAATTATCTGTCCTTTATGTCTCTCTTAGTATTTTGCATGATAAACCTCTTGAAATACTTGAATTTTGTGCTAGATTGATATCCATAGTACGTGATTTGGATTTTGCAGTGCTATAACTAGTGAAGAATGGCTGTACATTTCATTTTGTTGTGACATGATATTGATAATCATATTGAAATGGTAACTATACACACTGTATATAAGATACGTACATGTATAAGGTAATTTCATAAGAGTTTATCAGATAATCTAGTATCTTATCTGCTCTTCATTTTTATGCCTCCGCTACAACGTAGCCGGAGGCATTATGTTTTCTGGTTGTCCGTCCGTCCGTACGTACGTACGTCCCGTTCTCGTGATCGCGTTATCTCAAGAACCAATTGATGGATTACCGCCAAACTCGGGTCATGTATGTATCTTGCAGAGCTAATGAAGTGATTAGATTTTGGGGTCACGAGGTCCAAGGTCAAAGGTCACAAGGCTCATTATGTATGCAAAAATAGCTCGTGATCGCGTTATCTCAAGAACCGATTGATGGATTACCGCCAAACTTGGGTCATGGATGTATCTTGCAGAGCTAATGAACTGATTAGATTTTGGGATCACGAGGTCAAAGGTCAAAGGTCACAGGGCTCATTGTGTATGCAAAAATAGCTTGTGATCGCGTTATCTCAAGAACCGATTGATGGATTACCGCCAAACTTGGGTCATGTATGTATCTTGCAGAGCTAATGAACTGATTAGATTTTGGGGTCACGAGGTCAAAGGTCAAAGGTCACAGGGCTCATTATGTATGCAAAAATAGCTCGTGATCGCGTTATCTCAAGAACCGATTGATGGATTACCGCCAAACTTGGGTTATGTATGTATCTTGCAGAGCTAATCAACTGGTTAGACTTTGGGGTCACGAGGTCAAAGGTCACAGGGCTCGTTATGTATGCAAAATAGCTTGTGATCACATTATCTCAAGAACCGATTGATGGATTACCGCCAAACTTGGGTCATGTATGTATCTCGCAGAGCCAATGAACTGATTAGATTTGGGGGTCAAGAGGTCAAAGGTCACAGGGCTCATTATGTATCCTAAAATAGCTCGTGATCATGTTATCATTAGAACCAACAGATGGATTACAATCAAACTTGAATTTTAAAAATTGCTTCCATTTTGGTTTGTAAAATTGCTCTATGGCGGAGGCATCATCGACTGCGCGCAGTTGAAGTTCCATCTAGTTTTTTTAAATATACTTATTTCTCTTTTATATTCTCTAGAATTCATTGGCTTCTGAAATATACAGCAGTTTCAAATTGATTACATAAGAATATTGTACTGGTATGTGCTAGATACCAATTCTTACTATTTCATTTTAAACTGTATTTGTTTCTTCTTTCTGTTTCCTATCACAGAGTGGACCATATCATCTCAGGGCACCATGGGGAGCTTACTCTGTCTAGACCTTACTCTCAACTAAAAAGGGCCAAGAAGAAGAAAAAAACTGAAAAATTTAATATTATAAATTGAAAAAAAAAAGGAAAAAGAAAAGAAAATGGATAAGCTTCTTAAAAACAATATGTACATTCCAACAAAATTAACACAGTTGTAAATTCGGACAATATTTGTTTTTAAAGTTGCTAAGCAGGATCAATTCGATTTATTCATTCTGATTTGAATAAAAATGGGCAATCCATTGCTCATTGCTTTATCTACACTATTATTTTTCTTTTATACCGGAAATGTGATGATAGACTTTTTTTTCTTCTTCTTTTCCAGGAGAGACTACAAACGAATAATACTTAAAATTATACCAAATTATTTAGAGATCAATTACCAGCTGGTGTATTATAGTACACACAAATATATTGCTTTGTATAAATTATTTGTATATGACCTGTAAATATACATTGTACATATGAACAAGGCAATCTGTGTCTTCTATTTGTTGCCGGATGTATATATGGTACAGTTTTTCAACACAAAGAATTTCTTCCAACATGCCACATAATGCTGTACAATAAGAGAGTCTAATTGTGTAAGAGAACAATTTTATTTGCTCTCGTTAAACATGTACTTGTAAGTATTGTTGGTGCAGAAATGAAGACTGCATGAATAGTTGAATGTAACATACATTTTGGTAAAGGTAAAGTAACATTTTAAATTGGCTATGTGAGCCTAAAATGCTTAATCTTATGCAAATTGAGTATGGATGGAGATGGATGTGTGCTTAATGAATTATGCAACAGGGTCTTCATTTTATGTGTGCTTGACAAAAAAAGGATGATTTAATATATAGTTATGAATATGATAGAACAAAGGAACATCAGTATTTTCAGTTGATTTTTGTTATTTAATGATTAGGAGTAGAGCATATTAAATTAACAACATTTTCAATCATGTAATGTACCATTTATTAGAGAAGTTGTCATAAAACTGTCTGTAAATCCTATGCAAGTATGTTTGATTCATTGGTAAAAAAAGATGCGATAGTTGTGTACTTGTGGTGTATGCTGTATATTGCCTGTGTAAAGAGGTTTTGTAATGTTAGCAATAGTTGTGCTGAAATATGTTGTCACTTGTCTTGCATGTTAATGTTTGTTTGCTTGCATTGTTTTAATATATTCTTACATAACAGTCTTTCAGGGAAACAGCAAGTATGATTAGATGAGTGATTAGATTTGATGACTTGCCAGCACTGTCAAATGGTATAGATTATTTATGAATACTGATGAACAGATCAATGTGCTATATATCTTTTATGTAACAATGGTTTGTTATTTAATAAGGTTATTAAAAAGTCATGGTGGATGTAATTATATCCATTGTATAGGGTTATTTAAATGAAATAGAGAGGCAAGTATTGTGCTGCATTTTGCGATTTTAAACAATACAAAAGATACAAGAGCTTAATTTTCATCACTTTATCACAAATAAGCCAGAGAATTTGATTGCAATAACAAAAGACTAAAGTTGCATGAACATTATATTAAAAAAACATATTTGGACAAATATCTGGAAAGAATTCACAATAGACTATTCATTCAATTTCAATGTTGTAAATTTTCAGGGTCTCAGTTTAAAGATAATAGTTTGATTTGAGGTAAATCTGTGCAATAGCAATTACATTTTGGCCTTGGATTCCTTTTCTATAATGAATGTACCTGCTTGTATTCTTTCAAGAAATTCTGAGCAAACTAAGAAAGATTTTAAAGTTTTTTACATATTTACTTTTTAATATTCTAGCTTTTACTATCATTGAACATTGGAGACTTGTATACTGATCCACGTCCTTAAAATTAAAAATTTTATATTGCAAATATTTTTCCAAAATGTCTGTAAGTTATGGAGTATCATAGGTTTCGTTTTTGTTTTCATTCAAATTATGTGCTGTAATTATAACTGTTTTTTGTAATGTAAATAAAGGAAATTATATATAATACTTGCATCTGTTAAAACTATGCAATAAATATTTCCAATACATGTATATCATATTTGTGTTTCGCCTTTTTATCATTCATTGTCTTTTGACTCATTATTCTATATTAACTTTTAGGTAAACCATGATTTGAGAAATGTTTTTTGAGATAATGATGAATAGTAAATCATTTGGCTTTACAAACAGAAATCTTACTGTTGTTGCTGTTGGTGTTATTGTTGCTGCTGTTGGTATTGTTGTTTATGTTGTAAAAATGCGATTCCTGCAGGGGCATGTTCTACTCAAACAGACTAATTTGAATATATAAGACTATTATTCATTTACTTCACCAATGATGCTTTCTATGCTGTGTACACTTTCACTTTCATAGAATTAGCAGTGGTATTCATTTTTTAAAGCTTCTACTGTAAATACTTTTTCTTATGCAACCTATGGGGTGTTGCAAGAAAGTTGAGATTGATTGCAATATTTGCAATCGATTGCAACTCAACTTTCTTGCAACGCCCCACTAGTCTCCTAAATTTCCTAGGATTTTGTTAGGATTAAATTTTTAACAATTAAATTAAGTTTAAAAAAAGTTCTAGATCTAGATTTTATTCTCCCTCTCTCTCTCTTACCAATGGGGCAGTGCAAGAAAGTTTAGTTGCGATCAATTGCAAATTTGCAATTAATCGCAAGACTTATGCTTGATATTGGGGATTTGCAATTGATTGCAACTTTCTTGCAATGCCCCTAGTCACACAAGTCAAAACCTGCAAAGTGAGTGGGAAATCAGATATCTTATTAAACCAAGGAGCTTAGACCCAGCCTCCTTGATTAAACATAGCATCTTCTAATGTATCTTAGTAAACCTTCAAAGAAGAAGTAAATCAATACTTCTCATAAAGACTTTTATTTTACAATACTCCGGTATTGAATGTGTTACATGTCAATCTCTACCTTCACTGCTCACAGATGTCTAGGTAGTGAGAATTAAATAGAATCATTTAAAGTTGTATTTATCCACAACCCTCTATGCATTATGATCCAGCCTGTCAAAACAGTGTATTTTTCTTATTACCTGTAGTTTCACCCAGCCCTCCCCTTTCCCCAACAAAAGAAAAAGGAGGAAGATTAATATTTTCACACATATACATTTACTTCCAATTACACAATACATTAACAACCTTTTACAACAAAAGCAACATTTGAAATGCAATCATTCCATGTTACAAAGGTTTATTCATTGGGAATACAATCACTTAATCGGAAACAATAACCTGCAATAAATACTATTAATTATGACTATTCAACACATCAATAGGAACGTTAACATCTTTCTATTTATCTAGACAAGTTGGATGCTATGTGTATGCCTTCCTGCAATGCACAATGTCCACACGATGTCTTTAATTGTCATACCAATTCTTGTGTGGTACATGTTTAACAAATGTGGAATATATGTTGATTTATTAATAATGAAGTGCCTTTCCAATGCACAAAGCATTGCATATGTTGTACTTTGGCAAGATACTAGCAGTGATATAGACAATCACAAGTAAAGAAGATCCACATAAAATTAACAATCATATGAATCATTCCCGGTAGTGCCAGGCAGGTGCCAGGCAGGTGCCAGGCAGGTGTCAGGCATTGATTTTAAATCCACAATAAAGTAAGATTAGCATGTTTCATTTGGTAGTTTATTATTTACTATGTATGCAGTAGCACGAAAAGATGTGGAAAAAGTCAAATGGTTGAAAATTAAAATTGTATTGCAGAGGCAGATTCATACTAGAATTTTAGGGTTAGCAAGTAACCCTACTACCTTTAATAACTAGGCTAAAGAACATCAAAATGGTCATTCTGAGATTAAAGTCTGATAAATTCCTATTATATCATGTACAGTGTATAACAATGCAAAATGTTATGGGAACATTTTACCCCCACTGGGCTATTATAACATTAAATGGTCATTTTGATAAGTCAGATCAATTCTTGAGTATAATAATAATAATAATAATAATAATCTTTTATAGTCCACTCCAAATCTTATTAAACCGAAAATGGAAAGTCTTTGTGCCCAATTGATTGTGAGCCCGGCAGCCACTGAGCAGCGCCAGATCGACATTGCTCTATCCCCTTATTGTTGAACCCTAAACAAGGTAGCAGCGACTCCCATCTTTTAACGTCTTTTGGTATGACGCGGCCGGGGTTCGAACCCACGACCTCCCGGTTGTGAGGCGGACGCTCTACTGACTGAGCCAACACACCGGTATAACATGTATAACTTAAAATTTCATGAGAATATTTGAATTTGTAATGTGTTTCTTTCTTCCATTGTTGATTTAAATATGATCATCAACCTAAACAATTCATTACCAGGTACTCAATTTTGAATTTTGCAAAGAAAAAGAGCTATATCATAAAGTCAGATGCACAATACACATTAATACATGTAACATATGAACATTTGAGCAGGAGTGGCTGGTGCTGGCTTATCGGTGAAACATAAAACAACATAATCTATTTCAAAAAATGAATGAATAAATAAATAAATTTCATATTCTAGTTGCAGCACCTTTGAACAGAAATACAACATAAACTAATACACTGTCAAATGATAATTGAGTTGCAACCTTATAACAAAATCACATTATGATTAAAATCAGCATTCAATTTTACACTTTTCAAAGATATGGGAAATAAAAACAAATGTATGAATAATCTGTGCTGAGAACAAATGCAAACTTTGAAAGAGATGAAACATGTAATGTGACTGGCTAGAATAACAGTTTTTGTTGCATTTTACCTAATTCATAACTGTTTTCCTATGTCTATAAAGGACATTGTGCATGTCGTTGAAAGGCATGATAAGTTATTAGTGCTTTTATATTTGCTAAGACCCCTTGTGCTAATTGTTAATTTTACTTTATTGTGATTTAAGTGTACATTGTACTTTTTACTTATATTTATTCAACATACAAACGTCTTCTAATCTACATATGCTGAATAAAGCTGGTGTTCAGCTGTTATTCAATACAGGTAGAATGTTATGAAAGTCATCCAAACTGTGGATATGTATTTTACAATGCTTCGCACACATCACATAAAAGCCTCATAAATTATGTCATCGAGTGATGATAATAAAAATAAAATAAACACTTCCTATCTAGTACGGAACATTGGTAGTTGGGGCATAACTTGTCCCTTTTCATTTTTTAATGTCATTTGATGGGATTACAACTTACGGTGGTTTTTTACAAGCAGATTAGATCAGACAAATAACAATGACATTACTTGATCTCATTAGCTAGTGCAGCTATATAAATACAAAGTATAGGACACAATGGTTCTCAATACAGCAATGCAACTTGCTTTGAGCTGCAAAAGTACACTGAAGATATTTTTCATAACTAGGGCAGCCAAAATTATAACTAATTAATTGCAAAAACATAAGTAACACAATGTTAATTATCCTCTCCATAATGCACAATATGTAGAACAAATACTTATTGACTATACACAAATAAATTTTAAAAATCATCACAACCATTTTTCTTACTCAAGAAAATACAAATTAAGGTCAATTTAATGTATAGCCAACTCAAAAGAGAATCGTATCAAGCTACAGAAGAAAATTTGCCAATTAAAAAAAAACAAAATCTGTGTACAAACACTCATTTTGGAGAGCAGATAAATCATTCCAATCACATATAACATATCAACTAGCCTACATGAATTCAATTAAAAGTCAAATATTTTTTTCTTTTAGAGACTTGTCCATTTCTTCCATGTTTAGTAAGCATGTTAACTTGTTTGTAACTTAATTTCTTTACAATAGACTAACATGTTGGAACATGTCCTCTAACACCTAAATCATGCACATTAACGAGGACTATGACATAATACACATATGGCATCCATGACATATTAACATTCATTTGTATCACAAGAAACAAATGTTCACAATTATATTATGCAGTATAAAAACACCCAGAAGGCAAGCCTCCTACAAATAAGCTGGAATTCTGAACCAATATGAAATATGGCAGTTCTATATAGTTCTTGCTGAGATGCTGTTTTGCATACTTAGTATAATCCACTCATGCAATTAGCTTACAGTGGTATCCTCCAGTTTTTGGGTTGTCTCTTCCATAGTTCTGGATTCGCTCGTTCCGGAGGCCTTGGGTGGACTCAAGCTGTCTTCTTTGTCATCAGTACCTGAATTTGATATAATTTAAAGAATTTTGAGAGTACCTAGCTATGAATCAGTCTAATGTTTTATTGAAGCTCGAGCAAAACAGATCATGGATGTTATAAGGAAACAGAAGAATATTGTTTGCAGCTAGAAGGGTGTTAACTCATATATACTTATTACATAATATCCTTCTGGCTCTGAACAGATAGTACGTACTTCTATCCAATCTACTAGGATACAATAATCTAGTTTGCTTTTAAATCAGGATTGATACCTTTCAATCCCTGAACACACTCTTATAACATTGATGAGCATATACATGACCAAAAGCAGGTTGTTGTATTAAAGGCGCACAATCCCGCCAGTGTAGTTATCGCTGCTCTAGTCATCGCCATCGGAACATGCCATCTGCGTAAGAGCCGTATTCTGGTGGTGTCAATAGGCAGCTAGCACCGTCCACCAGCGCGTACGTATTTTGAACGCCTCTGGAATACGGGGAACATGCGTCTTCAAAGAGATGTCCACCAGTAAATCTATTTAATTTTTTGTATACATAAATAGTTTGCAAAAGATTGCTGAAACTACACATCCCTCTCCTTGCTTTCATAATTTGATGATGAATTTGAAAACGTTATAAGCATGCTACTACTACAACAACAACTACTACTACTATTACTAATAATAATAATAATCATAATATAAAACTTACCATTTGTCATTGCCTCTTTCTGTGCTTCTTTCTGTTCCTCTTCCAATCTTTTCTCTTCTTCTTTCAACCTTGTCTTTTCCTCTTCCAACTTCTTCTTTTCCTCTTCCAGTTTGTGTCTCTCATTCTCCTTCTGTATAAACTCCTGTCTTTGTTTATGTTCCTCTGCTAGTCTCTTGCACTGCTTCTTATGTGTGAACCACTCCAGCTTCTGGCATACTGCATCACAGTAGTTCACCTGGAAAATCAAAGGCAAGTGGAGCAAGTTGAAATATAAGATTCATGATTGACTTCTTTTGTTTTTAAAGCACAAGCTGTGACACAAAAGATCAGGGCTAATATTCATAAAACTTTACCAGGCATAGCTATCAACTATTATTATCATATATGCAGTTACATGGATTTGAAAAGTAGCACAGTAAGGTTTTATGAATGTGGACTTTAATGAATCAAGTTATTACGTCCGAAGTGGGGAATATTTACATCTTCAACTTAAATAACATTGTGATAATTACAAGTGTACGCTGCCTTTCATCAAGACATAATCTATACTCCATAACAATTAATTGAATACATATGTTACTGGGAAATTTGTCTCACAAAGCCATCATAAGCTTCATAAAAAGTTCTCCTTTTCATTTTATATAAATTGTAAAGTGAAAAACTTTTTATACATTGCCGATGATATTGATTACTCTGTATTTGCATTGTTTTGTACTATGAATGTTTATTTGCTTTGATTTTTATGAAAATGAAATGAATAAACATTTGACTTTTTTTTTAAAAATCATCAAGACATCACAAGCTACAGGTTTTCTAATACAAATCATATATTTGGTCATCTCATCCCTTTTAAAGAGTCACATTTCCAAAAGGTGCCTACTGGCCATTTTCAAGAAATTTCTTTTGCATAACTCATTTTTAGCACTCTATTTGAATCAAGTACTAATGTATATAAAATAAATGCACATTTAATGTGCCAATATACTCTCTCAACAACAGAAATCCCATCCTACCACAATATCACACTGCACCAGTAACAGTGCCAGCTACAACAGAGGTCTCAAGTTTGCAGAACAGTGTGTGAAAGCTTACCAAAACAAGATATCTTTTACTGACTGTGTAAGAAGAACCAATTCTCAACGTAACATCACCAATTGGATGAACATCTTAAGTGATTTACCTGTTTACATGCTGAGCATTTCTTGCTGGCTTTTGCTTCTCCACAGGTTGAGCAAGGGTTTGCCACCTCAAGACTCCTGGCTCCATTCACTGCCTGGGTTAAGATACCCAGAGCTGTTGGTTCATCACCCTGCACAATGGTGATACCAAAGGTCACATGGAAGTCATGTACAGGTCACACATGTTGAATATCATGCACAAATTATAACCGTCGCATGCATAGATTATGACAGGTTATTATTACATATAGGTAAAAAAGAAGTTATTAACAGATTTAAAAAATTCAGTGCACATGATACAGATGTGTCATAATTAACCAGAAATATTTCAACAACCATGGACAATGTTAAAAGAGGAATCACTGTAACATTTCATGATGACTGTTGGTGTGAAGATCTTTCGAAATTAACTGTTGTATAATATAAACATTGAAGATGATGGCAATGTTATACGTGACTAAAATATTACAATTGTAAATCTGAACTTGAAGATGAACGACAGAGAAAAGTGGGATGTTTAAATAATTCATTAGGCAAGTTACCATTGACCTTGACCTTTGTCTTGGCATACAGGTGTATCAAAATATCATTGCAAAAAATCAGAGAATGACATCAAGAATGCAGTACTCACAATTTTGACATCTGTTAAATTTCTGACAATTTGAATGAATAGTTCGCTCTCATGGAAGGGGAATTCCCTGATGATTTCTCTCAGTAATTTCTCCATGTTGACCCTGGTGCCATCATTATCTCTTGCCCGCAGAAGACTGCACGGAATGAAACAAAACTCATTTTTTATTTTACAATGAAAATGTGTTTCATGTGGCAATATAAAGTCTATCTCAAACAAATCTTACAGGCTATTTAATACCCCGATGCTGTTGTTTGCCCTTCACTGGTAATATATTCATGTCAACACATTTAATAGCATAAATACAAGCTAAGAAGTGATTTCTTAAGGAGGTTATGTGGATATTTGGTGACCAATGACAGATTAATTACTATCCTTCAAGTAGTAGGAACAAGTTACTATGAATATTATATACAAATAATTCATGTTTGCGAGTGCATTAGTGAATATACACTGCATCCAGGTTAAATCATAATCGGATTATGAACGAGACTTATCGAGTTCACTATCCAGTTAATTCTGACTTAAGCAAGTGCAGTGCATATCACTGATGCACGAGCATCAAAAAATGAATTATCGATTTCATACAACGGATCAGCAACATGAATAAAAGTTGAGAAGCAAAATGCCCGAATCACACAGGCATGGGGGCCACCATTTGCTTTGAATGACATCAAGTACATAAGTGCAGCCAAACAGTGTAGTGCGCATCTCAGCGAGCGCATTAATGTCCTTGCTATTTGAAACTACGTTCATTTCATCACGCCTTAATTTTGTACTCGTCAGAGATACGCATACCCACATCTCAGCCGTGCATTATCACTTTTAGCCATAATAGGAAAGAAAGATGCATGGTCATGTGATGTCATGTGACCAATAAGAACCTGTTGTTGAACCTGTTTTATTATGTGATTTTAACAAATGAATCTCTTCTCACAATTTGATAAATTCATCAGCTCCATTATCTTTCTCCATGTTCCATTTGTGGCATTGTCTGATCACATTGGATATGTAGTGCATCTTCACAGCTAGGACATCGTTGGTAGCTTTGGACTTCATCTCTTTCTCCGAGATCAGTTCCAGGACATTAGCAATCTTGCAGGCCTCGTTCAGCAGGTTTTCATTATTCTTGAGGTACTGTACAAGCTGCAATCAAAGATATTGGAAAGAATTACAGTGAAACCTGTATATAAAGACAGCTCAAGGGAGACGAACAAGAAAATCAGACTTTATATGCAGGTGGACTTTATTTAAACAGGTTTCAATGAACAACAATTTTCAAGGGAAATGGAAACTTGTTGTCTTTGTAGACAGGTGGTTGAAAATAATGAATGTTGAAAATATGAACATCCTTATTCCTTTCACTAAAAGGTATGGGAAATCAATTAAAAAGCTTGCTAAAATTTGCATGAAGCTTGGGTATTTCTTACTCTTCAGTCTAATGACAGAAGTGTGTTTCCTCAACTAATCTTCAAAGTACCGGGTAGCCATATCTGGGGTGACCCCTGACCAATTATACTCTTTGAGTGTATATTGCATCTTCAGTCTACTTCTTCTTTAATACCTGTGTCTAAAAATATTACAATCTTTGTAAATGAACCTACAGTTGCTGCACAAATAAGAACAAATTGTTAATTATGTAGTAAAGACCTTGAATGCCTGCAAAAACTATATCAAATCTTTAATCTCCAATGGAATATAATAATATTGGATATTTTCACAGCACTCATATCCACCAAGCAAAGTACTCAAGGTGCTCAAACATCACGCTGGCTTTGGTTAAGTTACCAATATCAGTGCTCACAGATTCAATTAATTCCTACCGGTACCCATTTAACACCTGGGTGGAGAGTGGCAGTCGCGGATAAGTATCTTGCCAAAAGGACACTAGTCCCAGCATGGGGTTATAAAGATAAATAAAAATTCAGATTATTACCCTGACAGGATTGAGATTATGCATGAGAATCATCTTGTGCAGACTTGGAGCGAGATTTGGTGGTAACTTGGGCTCTTTCTCAAAACCTGTAATAAACCAAATGAAATTAAGAGTAATGTGATGAAAAGGTATCCAAAATGAATATGAAAATATCCAAAATGAATGCTAATGAATGATGACAAAATATAGAGTGCGCCATTTGGATCTAATCAACTTAGATTACAATCTATAGCATATTTCCATGCTAGATGTTAGTGTGAGTGCATCTAGAAAGGGGGAACACAGAATCATACTCAAACTTTGGTTCCATGTGTAGGGTTTTATGCTAACCTTTACATTTCTCCATAATACTTAACTGTTTAAAGTACTGCTCATAGTTTTGTTGTTGTGTGTGTGTTAATAGATTCTATGCATGCTAGCTGAACAATGTACCTTTAAGATAGTTGGTTCCCTTCAACCCATTGTCCCCAGGATCCGGATGGTTCTGATACTAAGCCTTAGCCTATGAAAATGACAGAATTTTTAGTAGTCAATGGGCTGAAAATTAAAGAAAACTCTCTCATTCTATAAACTCTAACAATGATAATACTAATTGTACCTCTTGGGATAGTGTAATAGTCCAGCTGTTCTCGATTAAAGAAGTTGTTCATAATGCTGACGCAAGCATGTTGTCCCACAAAGGCAGCCATCTGAGAGGCAGTTCGACCTACGCTATTGGTTGGTGATGTCTTAGCTCCAGCCTGAAGCATCAAACGGGTCACTTCAGTATTCCCTGCAGGTGTACATAAGGAAAGGTAAAATTGCAATGTTTCAATTCTACCTTTTTGTGCCCAGGAAACATGTGCCCAGGAGACATGTGACCAATGTTGATCATCTCAAATTGTCACATAAAAATGAACCGATTGCCTGTAGCAACTGGGTGATTTCTGTTTTAAGCCTAGTGGAATCAACAATTTAATTGCGATGAATCTACCTTTAACTGGACAGCATAGAAGGTTGTTGCTTCAAATTAAAGCATGATAGTATGACATTCCTTGTTATATATGTGTATTGTCTTTCTTTGTCTATTATCATTCTATTGTGACAAAATGAAATACTATATATGTAAATGGTCGACATGTCGTCGCGCGGGTGGCAGTAGGGCGTATAAGCGCGCGAGCGACTCAAAATCTACGTTTCAAATTATTCGCATTTAAAGATTTGTTTTATATTTAAACTACTTTCCGTGCCGAAAATTGGTTTAATACTTAAGAGACTAATAGAAATGTTATAGTAGAACACGGCCACAATTTATTTTCGGAAATAAGTCAGTTTTATAAAAGTTTGAGGCGATATAGTGCCAACGCCCCTCTGCTTAGCACATCATTGTTTACCTGAAATTCGAGCTAACGCCCTTCTGCCACCCGCGCGACGATGTATTTACTTTCATAATATATAGAGACACAATGAAAATAAGGTTAAATTAGACATTTTTTTTTATATACCAAACTCCAAGGAATCAAAATTCAATTGGCCCATGATGTAAACAAATCTTGACTACATATAAACTAATCCACTGTATTATAGATAACTTCCCAATTACACAATTAACAAATTCTTTAGAACAAAATGAAATACTATGTGAATGGCCTACATGTATTTACTTTCCACTGTATTATTGATAACTTCCCAATGACACATTTAAAGTTTTAAACATGTACAGAATCATGACTACTGTAAAGTTTAGTTTGCTAACTACTTTCTTTTACACATCAGAATTTACCAGATAATGCACCAAACATGAGTGTCGTGTAGCCATTTTCATGGTGGTTTGCGTTCACGTCAGCTCCATGGGCCAGCAGCAGTTCACACAAAGGAAGATTTCCTTTAAATGCAGCATTCTGCAGTGGAGTCATGCCATGCTGTAATGCAATCATTATCAATTTTCAATTAGACAAGGGTTTCCATGGAAAAAAGCATGATGCAGGGCTCAGCACTGCCTTTTTTGTAGGGGGTCTGGAGAGTCTAGGTCTCTATGCATGAGCCCCACATTAATATTTTGAAATCTGGATGGTCCAGACTTACATTTTGGGGACCTGTTTAATAGTGTCGAGCCCTGCACTCTGTCAGTAGATGTAATGAGTTTTTCTTTCTTTCACCCGTCATGTTACACAAGTTGGATTGCCATCTAAGGTACTAAAATTTGCTAACCTAAAATGCCCAAATTTTTGCCAGGTTGTTATTAAGTCATCATTGTTGTTCCATCCCTGCCAACCATCCATAGCGAAAATTTGGAATCTTTATTAATGGCAAAATTAGGAACACAGTTTATCTTGTATAATTTTTACACAGAAGTTTTCAGAAATAGAGAAAAAATTTATAGTTCTAGACAGTTTGAAGACCAAGAAAAAAGGAATCATTCCGCCAAAATAGGAAAGGTTGTCAGGTACTAGTATGTTACTCCTTTCTTACAAATCCAGTGCTTAAAGATCATGGTCCTATTTGAGACTACAACTGAAACATTGCAATCATAACTTAGCTTTTAAAGCAGCTTTCCTTTGGTTGAAGAATGATAATTCAATCTATTTTTAGATATTTAACTACTGGTAACTAATCATTTCACTCAGTATGATCCATCAACCATTCTCTTTTATATTTTTTTTCAAAGGCTGTACCATATAAAAATATTTGTGCACAAAGGTTTGTATATTAACTGACAAATTTACAACTCATTGCAAAAGTATGCATAATGAAGATGCCATTAAGGTTTGGCTGGCTTTACTTAATTTCTAATCATTCCAGATTGATCAGTCTGTTCTTACAGTTTCCAATCTACAATGTATTATAAACTTTAGGTAGTCAGTTACAGATGTTTGCCACACCATATGCTGGTGTAGAAGTTATGCAGATAGTGGATCAAGACTGCTTACCTCATCAACACAATTGACTGAAACATCAGAGCTGCCAATCAACTGCCTGACCAGTTCAGAATCTCCTACACAAATGTAAAATAAAGAATGAAAGAACAGAATGATCTCCAATGAATGGTTGTCTGATCATTTCTAATGGGGTTGAATCCCCTGCATGGCTTCAATATGACTGAGAAATTAACAATTATGAGAAGTCTTAAAGTTCTCAAAATCAAAATGCCTACTACGAGATTATGGTACTACTACTACTAGCAATAACAACAATGATAATAATAATAATAATAAAAACAGCTTTGTTCTCAATTAAACCTGCAACATTATAGGGTAGCTAAAATTTTCTAGTGTTTATACAGCAAACATCTCTAATGATACACTCTTGAGTCTTGAACCTACACCTAAATTTGAGTTAAGCTGATTAATGCAATTTTGAAAGATGCTGATTCTATGAATATACCCAGATTGGTTATCCGGACAGTTGAATCCAAATAATAACTTGAAGAAGTTTACAAACAAACAGGCAATAGACCCCTAATGCCTTATCTGTTATGACTTATGTTGGACAATATTATAAAGGACAATATATTTATATACTGGTTAGCATCATTTGATGCATATTTTTTTGATAAATCCAAAGACAAAAGCGACAGCGGTAATTTTGTTATGTGTTTTGATATTTTCAACCACCCCCAACTGTTTATATTAGCAAGCTCAACTCACATTTGAGAATTTGAGATTAGTCCTTAACTTTCCATTTAAAGGAAACCTCACCCCACAGAATATTAAAGTGGAGGTATTCTGAAAAATGAGATGTATTCTTGCCCTTTGATGTACAAAAAAATCCTTACGCAAGTGTACAAGAGATATATAAATGAAGATATTCTTAGCATGATGTAATGCCTTTTTAATAGCATGACATGGGCGCAGCCATCTTCTTGAAAATGTGACGCACCACGCGAAGTTTTTCATGTATCATGCACCAAGCTTTAGTTGGAAAGACTTTTTAATTCAATAACAAATCCTTTACTTTTCAATGAGGAAAAATCATAGCTGAGAAGGAAAAAATTATATTTGGTGAAAATATATAACAGGGGAACAATTGTAACTCATTTATTTAAAAATACTAGAATATAGCAGTTGACAAATCTATTTATTTATGCGAAACCTTCACCCCAGAAGAGCTCCAACTTCAACATAGGAAAATGTGTAGTGAACCGCAGTCTGCAAGAGCCGCTGTCAGAACTGCTAACAGATTGAGTTTTCAGAATACCAAAAGCAAAACTCTTTAAGTTCATGTAACTACTGCGTGTACATCACATGCGTGCAACAAAAGCATACATGCATAACGCACCTCCTGTCAACTGGAAATGGGCACTAAAGTAATGTGACCTTTCAAAATACGGATATGCTAATTGAGCACTAAGAGTCTTAGTAAGAGTAAGACTAAGTGAGCTAGATCTAGTTCTAGAATTTAATGATAGACAGGTAGATAGATACATAGGTTTAGACAGAGAGATGGACAGATGGATGGATAGATAAGTGGTTAATCAATTAAATAACAAGAACAAAAACAAAAAACAAAAACAAAAAACAAATATCATTTCAACTTCAAGGATAAATTATGATAAATCTCAGTTCACACATGGCCTACACTCAAGGCTCAAATTAATTTTAATTGTATTAAAAAAGAGCCCCCGTGAGAAGGCTCACGGGGGCTCTTTTTTAATACAAATTTCAACTGAATTTGTACCTATGATACTCCTAAAGTATTTGCTACTCCATCATTATCATTTATTTAAGTCAGCATTTTCCCTCTTACAAATTTACTGACTTTCATCCCGTGATGATATTCTCTCAATTTCTTTCTTCCCGTTCTGCGCATTATTTCCTCCTCATCGAGCAACCTTATTTACATTCTTTTTTTATAGTCTAATTACCATATCCTTCCACATCTTTGGTCTTCCTCTTCTTCTCAATATTAATTTACTGGTCGAGGTTCATTATTTGCTGGTCTTTTGGAATCACCAGATTTCAGAGGATTCACGTTTTTCACAATGACAAACTTCTCCATGTTTCGGTCCTCTAGCTCCAGCAGATATGGGACGTCAGCGTGCACACCGGTACTACCGGCGCAGTATAGCCACTGTTGACGGCCGCACTGCACTGCGAGCTTCCGTTGTTTGTATCGGTAATACTCAAGAGATATGGAGATGGGAGATATAGTGCCATATTCCAGCGAATAAGCAAACATTTGTTTACAATATGGCGACCGCGAGACACCGTAAAATTCGAGCGAGAAATCCTGCATGCTAATCGAACTTCCATAGGTCTAGTTCCATTTCAATGGTTTAAGGTTTGAAAGATGAAACTCAATATTATGTGAAAGTTATAACAGAAAAGATAATCTATATTTTATAATTGATCCACGGGGGCGATTTTCAATTTTGCAATCGCCCCCGTGAGCAATCTGACGGAGGCGATTATGTAGCTCACGGGGCTGAATCGCCCATCATCCCAGTGTATTTCGAGCCTTGCCTACACTTACTAGAACAAAACTTCTGTCTCTTTCGTTCGTTAGCCTCCCAGAGTCTGATTTGGGTCAGCTCCTCTCTTTAAAAAGAGGAGCCGACCCTACCCAAATCAGAGGAAGAGAGGAGCTGACCCTACCCAAATCAGAGGCAAACGAAGGAAAGAGACAGAATTTCCAGTCTAGGCCTACAGTGTAGTCCTAGACCTACACTTGCAATTGCACTTGGCCCACAAATATCACACAAATAAATGTAATCTCGCAGATGGTAGACTCGTAGCAGTAGACTAGAGGTCTATAGTCTTTATAGAAAGTAAAATCTAGGCCTAGGTCTATACTGTATTACTAATATTAGTGTATACAAAATTCTTGTATCCTGAATCACTATCAGATCATTCAAATGCTCAAAAATAATTATCATCAGGCCAGACACGACAACAAAGACGTGCAGACGCAAGAGAGTCAGGTGCCCGTTTCTTGAAACCGTCGTAAGTCTAACTTCTTGACTATCCCATTGAAACGTGTGTTATAGAATTAACACACGTTTCAATGGGATAGTCAAGAAGTTAGACTTATGACGGTTTCGAGAAACGGGCCCCAGGCTTCGCCATTGTCATTGACAGCATTGTGTTTTAGCACATAGTGACACACAGACATAGCTGAGCCTGAGCTGAGCTTCATGACATCTCTTGGCGAGGCCGTTGTCAGCCCCTGACCGCCCAGAGCTTAGGGGCCCGGCTCCGAGCATCCAGCTCCCTGGATTACTGGAGTTAGCCAGATTTGCAATATATCAATCATACCTGCTTGAATTCTCTCAAAAAGCTCTTTCGTTGCGCCGTTAACAGCATTATCACTAGACTGGGCTTTATTTTCCATCTTCTAGACTATATGAGTTTTTTTTCCTGTGGAAATTAGAATCGTCTCGAATCGTCGGATCGGGATGCGCTCGAATATGGATGCGGCATATACGATAGGCAATGTTTTGGAACATCTAGTAGGCTGCGCACGTCGCCACATGAAGGAAATGTCGACGCCCCCTAATGAATATGCATTATGCCTTTGCCTGCACGGCGTGTGTACTGTACATGTACCGTACACGCTGTGCACACTATCTAGGCTTTTTCAGCACGTCTGAACTATAGTATAGCCTGGGGGGCGTTTCATGAAACAATTAGTCGGTGGTTAATTTCACCGACTAATATCATTTTCACCGACAATTTTATTGTCACCGACTATTTTCCAGGTCTCTGATTGGTCAAATTTAGTCGGCGCCGACAGTTGTCGGTGGACAAAAATAATGTTGATGAAATGCCCCCCAGGTCTATATGTGATGTGATGTGATGTGATGGTTATTTTTTACCTGACTGGTAAGAAAGCATAAATGCTTGTAAGTAAGCAACCAGACGGACGACGGCTTAAGGTCCTCTCCGAGGGACCTGGTAGTGAGGATTAATGCCTTACCAAAGGGCACTAGCGCATCGACTTGGTTTCGAACCGGCCGGGTCACCGGATTACGAGACCACTGCTCTACCAACTGAGCTATCGCGCCTATGTATTTCACTACACTTGTATTGTTTTGAATCATTCATTACATCTATACTTGCATCAATTATAAGTTATTGCCTTTCTATATTTGTATTGTATTATTTTGACTTTTGACTACATACTTGCATCAATTAAGTATAAATTGCATTTTACCTCTTCCAAGCTGCATTTTACGTCAGTAGGCCTACGTGTTCCAAAATGTCTATCTTTAGGTGATTGTTTTGCCTACACACTTGCATCAATTAAGTAATTGCATTCTACCTGTTCCAAGCTGCATTGTACCTGTTCCAAAATTGCGATCTTTGGGTGATTATATTGTTTTTCCCGACAAACTTGCATCAATCAAGTTATTGCATTCTACCTGTTCCAATCTGCATTTTAAGTGTTCCAAAATTTCCATCCTTTGTATATATTACATGGTTTTGACTATACACACTCGCACTATATACACTCCCTTCAATTAAGTAATTGCATTCTACCTGTTCCAAGCTGCATTGTACCTGTTCCAAAATTTCGACCTTTGGGTGATTATATTGTTTTTCCCTACACACTTGCATGTTGCATCAATCAAGTCATTCTACCTGTTCCAAGATGCATTATACCTGTTCCAAAATTTCCATATATGGTTTTGACTACAAACACATACTCCACACTCCCATCAATTAAGTAATTGCATTCTACCTGTTCCAAGCTGCATTGTACCTATTCCAAAATTTCGATCTTTGGGTGATTATATTGTTTTTCCCTATATACAAACAGGAAGATGTTTGTTCTCATCTTCCTGATACAAACTTGTATCAATCAAGCTACCTGTTCCAAGCTGCATTTTAAGTGTTCCAAAATTTCCATCCTGTGTATATATTACATGGTTTTGACTATACACACTCGTACTATATACACTCCCATCAATTAAGTTATACCTGTTCCAAGCTGCATTGTACCTGTTCCAAAATTTCGACCTTTGGGTGATTATATTGTTTTTCCCTACACACTTGCATGTTGCATCAATCAAGTCATTCTACCTGTTCCAAGATGCATTATACCTGTTCCAAAATTTCCATATATGGTTTTGACTACAAACACATACTCCACACTCCCATCAATTAAGTAATTGCATTCTACCTGTTCCAAGCTGCATTGTACCTATTCCAAAATTTCGATCTTTGGGTGATTATATTGTTTTTCCCTATATACAAACTTGTATCAATCAAGCTACCTGTTCCAAGCTGCATTTTAAGTGTTCCAAAATTTCCATCCTGTGTATATATTACATGGTTTTGACTATACACACTCGTACTATATACACTCCCATCAATTAAGTTATACCTGTTCCAAGCTGCATTGTACCTATTCCAAAATTTCGATCTTTGGGTGATTATATTGTTTTTCCCTATATACAAACTTGTATCAATCAAGCTACCTGTTCCAAGCTGCATTTTAAGTGTTCCAAAATTTCCATCCTGTATATATATTACATGGTTTTGACTATACACACTCGTACTATATACACTCCCATCAATTAAGTTATTGAATTCTACCTGTTCCAAGCTGCATTTTAAGTGTTCCAAAATTTCCATCCTTTGTATTACATGGTTTTGACTACACACACACACAGTAATTGCATTGTATATTTGTACGGTTGTACCTGTTACAAGCTATTCATAATAAGAGAAGAGGGTCGATATTCATAAAACGAGAAGAGGGTCGCTATATTCAAAATACGAGAAGGATCGCTATTCTTAACACGGAATGAGGGGCGCTATTCATAAAATTGTTTGTCAAAGTGCAGCAGCGTTGCCATCACGGGACTGATCTATTATGTCCCTAACGCTCAGCAAAGGAAGGAATTGACGGATCGAGAGGAGGTTGTAGTTATATACCACATTCAAGCTTTTCGTGAATATACAATATTGCACGATATATTTCCCATATAAGTAAGGAAGTTATTTTTTCACGATTTTAAGCCAAATAAGAAACGATTTTGTTACCTTTAGGCGTTATACGGACGGTGGCGTTCCCTACTATTATGTCTTTTTTTTAAAATTATATTTTACCTTTTATCTTTGATAAATTTATAGAGACATCCCCGTAACCTAGCTTATATATTTGCCCCGCTCCTGTGGTGACGAAAAATAAAGTAAAACATCACACATATAATCCTATCGTAATTTGTCCCCCTTATTGTGGGAAATTTTGCCCCCGACTGATCTTATATTGGTTGCGCCACTGAGATATTAAGTATAGAACAAGCAGGCCCATGTTATTTTAGAAACTAGTAATTGTTTATACGACAATGATGTTTTAGTGGAAGTAGCTTTCACCTACAAATTATATAGCCTTATATAGCCATATCCAGTGCCAAAATAGTCAAGGACCAGGCCCCCAAAAGCTCTTCAATTTCAATGTTTAGCCAATGAAGAGTTTCAAGATTTTAGTTTTTCCAGGAATTAGCATACCTCAGGGTACTAGGAATCATATTAATTAACCTAACTTAACTATGTATACAATTGCATACAGGTTCACACACGAAAGAATCAATTACTTAAATAGCCAAATAAAAAAATTACAAATAAGGGAACAAAACAAACAAACGAGGGCTAAGGCTGACGTGAATTGTCATGGAAGAAGATAGAGAATTACAGAACAAACACATCATTACATATGAAATATCCCCAGCCACCCCCACCCCCTGCCTCGTACGCCTATGATGATGACTCGGACATTCAGATGTCAGACATTTGTATTTATTTGTGGGGGCGGTCGTATTATGAATAGCAACCCTCTTCTCGTATTATGAATAGCTTGGAACAGATAAAATGCAATAACTTGACCGATGCAAGTGTGTAGTCAAAACCATACAATATATACAAAGGACTGACATTTTGGAACACGTAACATGCAGATTGGAACAGGTACAATGCAATAACTTGATTGATGCAAGCGTTTATAGGGAAAAAACAATATAATCACCCAAAGATCGAAATGTTGGAACAGGTACAATATGCAGCTTGGAACAGGTAGAATGCAATTACTTAATTGAAGGGAGTGTATATAGTACGAGTGTGTATAGTCAAAACCATGTAATTATATACAAAGGATGGAAATTTTGGAACACTTAAAATGCAGCTTGGAACAGGTAGAATGCAATAATTTAATTGATGCAAGTGTGTATATAGGCAAAACAATATATATAATCACCCAAGGATAGAAATTTTGGAACACGTACTGACGTAAAATGCAGCTTGGAAGAGGTAAAATGCAATTACTTAATTGATGCAAGTATGTAGTCAAAAGTCAAAACAATACAATACAAATATAGAAAGGCAATAACTTATAATTGATGCAAGTATAGATGTAATATTCAAAACAATACAAGTGTAGTGAAATACCGTTATAGACGACCAGGGGGGCATTTCATCAACATTTGTCCACCGACAACATTACTGTCGGCGCCGACTAAATTTGACCAATCAGAGGCCTGGAAAATAGTCGGTGACAATAAAATTGTCGGTGAAAATGATATTAGTCGGTGAAAACCACCGACTAATTGTTTCATGAAACGCCCCCCAGGCTATACTATAGTTCAGACTGCTGAAATAGCCAAGACAGTGTGCACAGCGTGTATCATCTCCCTGGTACATGTACAGTACACACGCCGTGCAGGCAAAGGCATAATGCATATTCATTAGGGGGCGTCGACATTTCCTTTATGTAGTAACGTGCGCAGCCTACTACATGTTCCAAAACATTGCGCGGCGTACTATAGGTAGCGTACGAAGGTGCTAGGCTGGCAAGGCTGGCGGCCTCATGAATAAACATGATTATATGACGTCACGAACGTCATCGCACTTACTGGTCCGCGCCACGCCCATCTAGATCCTAGCTTGAGTGGGTGCTAGGCTGAATGGAGAGGGTGCTAGGCTGGATGTAGTTAGTGCAAGTTTAAATGAAATTAGATCGATAAATGGAGTTAATTAATGTACATTTCTAAGGCTAAACGGAAGGGGTGCTAGGCTGGATGTAGTTAGTGCATGGTTTAAATGAAATCATGCTAGGAGATAGATGGAGTTAATTAATGTACATTTCTAAGGCTCAATGGAGGGTACGTGCTAGGCTGGATGTAGGGGGTGCTAGGCTGGATGTAGTTATAGTTATAATAATGCAAGTTTAAATTAAATCATGCTAGCTATAATGGAGATAGATGGAGTTAATGTAATTAAGGCTCAATGCAGGGGCCGGTGCTAGGCTGGATGGAGGGGTGCTAGGCTGAACGGAGTTGGAGGAGATGATCGATGCTCGATTGTCTCCGACCGATTTCTTTTTGCAATTCAATCAAATCATACAAAATAACCAATTAATTTCCTGTCAAGTATACAACAGGGAGAAGATAAATTTGAATTAGAATACAATTAATGAGTCAAAGTCTGTGACTGCGTATTTAGATATCCAATACTGGTAAGCAGCAATACCTCTTTAGCCATTTTGCCCCCCGCCCCTGCCATACCCTCTACCTCACAGTAACAAAACTAATAATAACTTTACAACATAAGTATATTATCAATCATTTGCAAATCCTGATTCCCAAGACACAAAATTAATAAAACACATGCAGCCTAGCACCCCCTCCATTCAGCCTAGCACCCCCTCAAGCTAGGATCTAGAGTAGGCGTTGCGCGGACCAGTAAGTGCGTTCGTGACGTCATATAATCATGTTTATTCATGAGGCCGCCAGCCTCGCCAGCCTAGCACCTTCGTACGCTACCCGTACTATACATGGATACAGTGCATGCATGCAATCCATAGAGATATATACTTACTATATATCTCTATGATGCAATCACATTGCAGTAACATCGCGCGCTATTGGCTTGTGCGCGCGCGTATCTACGTAACGCGCGGAATTACTTTCCATTTGGCCTTTAAAAATAAAGACATAAATAAACACTCGACCAGGGGGCCGGCCGGCGTATGGGGTTCGATTCCCTTAGCCTACAGAACTAACTTTCTCACAGAGGCGGCGCTCCAGTGGGCACAGTGCTCTTCCCCACTTTTTCCCCCAAGTGCCCCAAAGTGCCCCTTAATTTATACTAAGGAAATGTGCCCCCTTTTACTTCAGATAAGAGCCCTTTTTTCTTTCTAATAGCTAAATAGGTGCCCGTTCCACATTCTTATTATAATATAGTGCCCCTTAATCTCTGATAATTGCCACTATATGCAAATCTAAGAGGTGCCCCTTTTACTTTAACAAGTGCCCCTTTTCCTTTGTAAGAAGTGCCCTTCCCCTTTGCTAATAAGTGCACCTTTTTCAGCCCTGATATAAAGTGCCCCGCTCGTATTTTGACACGGACCCCTTTTCCTTTCTAATAAGTACCCTTTTACATCTGCTAAGTGCCCCCCTTTTTTTATAAGATCCCATTCCCCTTTTCATAAATGCTCCTTTTCACCTCTGATTAATGCCCCTATTAAAATCTTATATGCGCCCCTTTTCCTTCAACAAATGCCCCTTTTCGATTCTCATTCGAGCCTTTTGTCATATCTGGTGAATGCCCCTTCTCAGGTGTTAGAAGTTCCCCAATTTCACCTCTGATAATTGCCCTTTTACTTTGACATGTATCTTTTCTTTTCTGATAAGTGTCCCTTGACTCCCTTTACCTTCGGATAAGTGCCCCTTTTCCTTTCTCGATAACGTGTACCCCTAATTTAAAGCGATACAGAGCAACCTTTTCTTTAATTTCCTCCATAGCTCGATCGCTACGCTCGCTAGCATTTATAGTTGATAAAATTACATTATTTATTTAAAATTCTTTTCAGTCTTTCATGATAAGATTGTGCTTAAAACCCCAGGATTATTTGTTTTTCTTTATAAAATGTAATTTTTCGCACTGCGACCTCACAAATCTTAATTTTTTGCTCGCTTTGCTTGATCGCAAATAAATATTCAGACTATGACACCCAACTGCAATTTATGATGCTTGAGCAGTATATTATCTTGGACCATGTAAAGAGAAAAACAAATATTAAAATCATCCCTGATAAAGTTTTAAAAAAATGTATAGGGGTATATACCAATGTTTTTAAAAAAAATACATTTTCGCTTTGAGATTTCTCTTTGTATATAGGAGCCCCCTTTTTTTCTTCCAGAAAGTGCCTTTTTTGTTGATGCCCTCCCCCACTTTTGAACACGCTGGGTCATCACCCTGTCTACAAATGGGACCAGCTTTTTTATTCCTTAAAATGCAATGCATTGTTGGCTGATGATGGAACCTATCCAGAGCTAAAGCTGGCATGGAGTAATACTAAGTATCTAAAGCTCTTTGAAGGCGCATATACAGACATTATTTTGATATGCGTATACAAGAATGGATTCTTTTCATTAGGCCTATCATACTTATAGTTATTATTGTTATCATTAATATTATTATTATTATTATTATTATTATTAATATCATTATTAATATTATTATTATTATCATTAATATCATTATTATTGTTATCATTATTAACCCTGAAATATTTCTCTTATTTCCTTTTTATCCTTCCTACGTCCATGCAGTCTAAACATGTGTCGGATCAAGCTATAGAATTGTGATCTCACCTTTTAAAGAATCATAACTTTCTTCTTCTTTGTCCGTCGTTGGGTATCCAGACCTTGGCATATATTTATTATCGAAGCAGTGGTGGATTTATGGCACACAGTGCCTCCACTCCCCATTTCGCAAAATAGTGCACTTTTTTATTTTTTATAAATGCCCCTTATTATAATTATACTTACCCATTCTCTCCTCTGATAAGTGCTCTTTACTTTTTTCCATTCAAACTACCATATTTTAGCTTGTATTGAAGTGGGTTGAAAAAATGGCTATGCTTAGGCCTATAATTATGTAATTTCATCTGATAATAAGGCAGTATACATTATGCCAAGAGGGTTACATATAATAAACCCTCACCTTTTTTGTCGTTATGATGTGTTGCTTTTATTCATATTCAATGCAAAATTAACAAAGCATAATACATTTTACAAAACATTAACATTTCTTTAAGTAATTGAAGTAATAATCCTGAACTTTAGTATAGGAATTAAATACATGAAAGAATGATCTATAAATCATTAAACTTGTAAACGTGTAAACACACAATAAATTAATGCCGGCTTTCAAAGCGATCATTTTTCAACGCTAAAAATATCGGCCCTCTTATATATAGGAATACAGCCTTTTCAATACCGTTTACAAACATTGCCTTCAAAGTTGCAGTTTCATGCTAAAATTTGTGCATCACCCCCGACAATCCCCCAAATTAAGAATTTGTCCCTTTAGCCCCTCTCACCAGTGGCGGATCCAGGGGGGGGGGGCCGGGGGACCCGAGTCCCCTTCCCCTAGAAAAAAAACAGTTAAAAACACCCTTTTTTGTAAAAAAACTTTCTCTGAGCGAAAAATCGACCGGCACGATTTTACAATTTTCAATTTTCGGAGGCAAAAAAAAAAAAAAATGCTCACTACCCCCCCACTGGGCGGAAACTCGGCCGGCACGGTTTTGAAATTTTCGCACGAAGTGAGCCCCTTTTTCGGCCCCCTCCCTTCCCGCCGGCTGGATATCCGCCCCT
Source organism: Mesocentrotus franciscanus (assembly GCA_037976565.1). NCBI lineage: Eukaryota > Metazoa > Echinodermata > Echinoidea > Camarodonta > Strongylocentrotidae > Mesocentrotus > Mesocentrotus franciscanus. Next base: position 11,086,008 of record CP137666.1, on the reverse strand, counting down.
GCCTCTCACAGCCCTTTTTAAATTTCACCAAGTGCCCCTAAGTTCTATGCTCTTGTAATATACTAGTAGAAATTGACTCATAATGAGTGCCAGGAGCCAAGTAGGACATAATTGTGCCCAAAATACGTCTTTAATTTGAATTTTAAAAAAATGCCAATATTTACCCGATATGCTGTAGCTTACCATTTTCACTAATTAAGCGTCTTTAGACAAGGAAATTCATTTTGACAGTTTGTCCTGTAGGCCTACTAAACTGCTGAATCATTATGCATTTTCATCATCCATGATTTTCCATGATCCATATTTCCAGCAAAATACCTTTCAGGAATGCCCTTATAAATTGGGCTCGGACGGCGGACTTGGGTCTCAGTTGCACCGCCACTTCAAGGACATGGCCCATTAGGCCTACACAACTCATGATGTCCTGTAGACCTACTAGATTGTATGCCCTTGAAAACTGATGAAAACACGTGTTTGAACGTATATGTAATTATACATGTTTAGGAGTTTTGAATTTCTATTAAGCTGCTATAGAAAACACATTCGGTTATTTTATGGGCTTCCAAAGTCAAACATGTTGAAAGAGCAGTAATTATTATGTAGTGGGCATATGCGGTATGAAAGTGTCGGTTAAGGCGAAGAAGAAAGAATGAGAAGGAGCTAGGAGGAGGAATCTATATATAGGAGGAACAGGGGGGGTATTGGGATTTGGTTTGTACGAGGTCGTGCGGCTGTGAAGCCTAAGTTCAAACCCGTAACTTTTGGCAGGAAAGGGGAGGCCGCGGCTAAAGATCATCAAGAAGAAAAGGAAAAAAAACTTGAACCGAAACGATTTCAATTATTTTTGCATCTGGAATTTGCACTTTTGTATGAATAACAGTGAGGCATTTTCTTCAGGAAAAAAGTAATCCATGTTTCATGTTTGAGGCCAAGATTAATTAGTGGAGGCATTTTTAGGGATTTTCAAACACAATTCCTCTCAGGAGGTCGAGGGAAATACCCTCTGTGATGCTGGGAAAAGACATCACGGAAGACACACGCCACGCGCGCGAACGCGCTTGATTTTAGGACGGTAAAAATTGTCACGTGACCTTCAACCTATGCCTTCAACAATGTCGGATTCTCGATCGTGTATCACGTACTGACGTACTCTTAAAGACGTCCTCACGGTCCTCGACGACATAGGTCTAGTCACTTATGTTACTGACAGGTTAACGGCTTTTGAAAGTTGATGTCGGAATTCGTCTCTTGTAAGTTAACAATTTTATTATACTCTGAGTTTGAAAGCACTGCAGCGTTGTCGTGAAATAGATTACGAATATCGGGATCCTCATCATTCTTTTGCACGCAACTCGCACTCTGTCTCCGGACTGCCGGTGATGTATGGTGCCTGCGCCTGGTGCCACCGGTGGCGCGGCGGTGGAGTGCCGGTGGCTTTCGTTTTTCTATTTCACGATATAGAATAGATCTAGATTCTTCTAGTTCTAGATCTAGCATAATTCCTTGTTTATATTAACTGAGCCTGTTTCAACATTTTTTGGTTTTCATCTGATTTATTTAGGGCTAGAACTTAGAAGGTCTGTATAACTATAAGTAGACCTAGATCTAGATCTAGACTAGATCTAGAGACTAGGCCTAGAGTCTACTGTATATTGATATTTGTTTAGTCGTGTGTCTGTGTGTGTGTTTTACTTATGTTTTTACAGACGTGTATCAATCAGATATTATTACATCTGGGGACCGACCTTTGAACATCACCATCTGAAAGACGTGACTCGGTTAGCTGTTAGTTGTTAGCTGGATTACAGGCGCACACCACAATGCCTAGTTTTTCTGAATCTTAGGCAGGGATAGCCTTGAGAAGTTGAGCCTTGAGAAGTTGAGCCTTGAGAAGTTAAGGCTTGACTTATTAAAGCCTTAATTAACAATAACAAGGAATAAAGTTAAGCCACTACGGAGATATCTCTGATCTTCCTAAACCATTTCACGAAGAGCTGACTGATACTAGCTAGACATCTCGTGAAATCGATACTATCGGCAAGCTCGAGAAGAGGAGCCAAGACATAGCCTAAAGCTATGGTCACAACCCTCAAAAGTAGCCTGCTCGGGGGCCGGGTGGCGAGTTTTTAGCCAATTTTGCCAGGGCACCGAGCGGCGACCGCCTGGGCACCGCTTGGTCAACGCTGAAGTATTAGCGCGAAGTTAAAATTCGGGCAGCGCCTGCTCACTTTTCACTTGCTGCCCGGGCGGTTGCCGCCCTGGCACCAACCTAATCGAGCGTTCGCCGTCGAGCGATTTAGGTAAAAAATCAAAGCCGCTGGGTCAAAGGCTGATGAGCGGTTTCCGCCTGGTCGCCGCTGGGAGATAAGTCGGTCACTGCCGGGATGCCGCGCGGAGAAGCTCCCCGATTTTGCCCAGTTTTGACCAAAAATCAACCAGCGACCAACGGGAAATCGACAGGGCACCGCTGAGGCATTGCTGGGGCTCTACAGCCTGCTCGACTTCTCCAATTTCTTTTAAATCAGCCGGTGGCCGGTGGAGATCCGACCGCCCGGGGAATCGGTGGATCATCAGTCGATCACTGCCAGGACGCCTCGCAAGAAGATCCTCGATTTCGGCCGGTTTTGATCTAAAATCGACTGGCGACCGGCGGGAAAACGTCAGGGCACCGCCCAGGCATCGCTAGGGCTCTACAGCCTGCTCAACTTCTCCAAAAATCGTTGGGCGATGCCTAAATTCCTGCGGCGACCGAGCAGGCTACAAATCGGTCAGTCGCCGCTCTGAGATGTGACCATAGCTTTAGTCGCAATTCCACTGACACCAGATTAAACTTTTTTTTATAGGAAAAGTGCAATTATTTAAATGAATAAGGAATAAAACAGATTGAAAATAGTACCAGGGAATAAGAGATGCAAGATATATACTTTAAAATTTGTGTAGATTATACCATAGAATTACTTTATATATTAATAATTTAAAATATGATATTGATATCACCAAGGCCAAGCCTTAATTGGCACCTATGGGTGCCATACGTACCCCTGCGTGAAGAGGCAGATAAACAAACCCCAAAATGCGTCCAAAATCACCCCTTCCAATTCCACCACCCGATGAACTTTGAAATCCGTCAAGTAATTAGAATAAAATATGCGATTTTGATACCAGGGTGATATGGATTTTCTTACCTTCCACATGTTCCTGATTGATATTCAAAAAAATGAATTTAGCGCATGCCTTTTTACACTAATCAATAAAGTAAGTATCAAGTTGGCAACGCAATAACAGGCATTTTCGTGTACACCGCATGTATTTGCGTTTGCAGCCAAACTGATGTAAATGTAGCAGCAGTTTTTAAAATCTTAAGCCAGGGCCTGTGTTCTTTCTTGGGGCATAGGGAAAGGAAATGCCTGTTCTGAATAAAGATCACTGTATAAGCAGTCACGACTCTGAGATTTTGAAGTTCAATTGGTGTTTATTTCTTTCACACTTTAGTGACAGTAAAACAGATTTTTCCATTTGATTGCATTATTTATCAAATTTCTCATTCCATCATTTAGTGAAACTGAGCTTATTGCAGAAGACAGATCAATAGGAGAAGCTTGATGATAGATTTTCGCCTACTCCAGCCTTCATGGACATCCCAGAATCATTAACATCACTAAATGCTGCAGGTGGTGACGAAAGGGTGAACTTTATCATAGGAGAAATACCAAGTGATGCAAAGTCCCAGGTACTGTACATGTTGACCTGTACTTATTACTGTGTTACTATGTTCAGAAACTTTTAGGAAGTTTTCATCAAACTTTAACAATATTGAAGCACATTTCTATAGTTTTTTTATCTCTTTGAAATTGAAGTTGTTCTGCATGAAAACATATTTCAGAGCATTACATTTTTATGTGTCCATCTACAAAATTATCATTCACACTAGGTTAGAAGGCCAAGTAAAGTTGATTTCTTGTCGTTTCTCGTCCCCACTCACTTTCTTTTTCTGCATGTCTCCTTTTTGTTGGATATTTTAAAGGTACTACATGTACATATATGTCTCATTTGCAGGCCAAAAAATATGAAAAAGGTTAAATTCCAACGGCATTTGAAAGATAATAATGCATAACTTGAATACTAGGACACTGCTTATGTTTAAATTTTACAGATAGGACATACGTAACATATTAATAATTCCTGCAAAGTTCTACAGAATTTGATGTTGGCTGCAAAAGGGATACACTATCTTTAAACTGGACATGAATTAAGGAAAAATCTGAGGAAGTCTGGTCAACAGTACTGCAATAGAATGCCAGTAGTGCATGAACAGATGAAATTGGAAAAATTGTGTTAATATTGGCTCATTACTTGTGTGTGTGTGTGCAGGAACAATATCAAGCAATATGGAACCCTCTTCTTAGTTATGAAAATTCAAGTTGAGAAACCAGGTCTAGGTTTCATTTTTACTTGGCCTCAGAGCTTAGGTTCATACCTGTACATTCTGTATGACATTTGTTAAGAATGCTTTTAACCATATGCATGTATTTTATGTAGGAAAAATGGAAACCATTTTCATGCAGCTTGTTTGTTCTTAAATAACCTTGTTGTTATTGCTTTCTTTTTTGCTTTTGAGATCTGAAATTAAATGACACCTACATGTAATTTAATTTTCCTTTCTAGAGGATCTAAAAGGTTATTCGGCACTATGCAAAAGGTAACTATGATTAAACTCTTGTTGGAGCTTCAATAGACCTGCATGAAGAGAACTGATTTATCATGTATGCCATTCAGTGGAAACAGACCCTGCTCACAACAGTTTCAATGTGACCCTCCCCCACCCCCAAGGAAAGATCAAAACAATTTATCAAAGAGAAAAAATATCACAGGTACACAATTTAATGTACACCACTGTGTGTACATCTGGACATTTATACATCATAAGGAATTCCTATTTGCACTTGTACATACCAATCCCCCAGACATGTTTTACTCTTGATGTAAGGGGTTCCATGTCGCTAAACTATCTACAAATTTATGAGCTTGGAATATTACATCTACAAGGAGAAATATTGCAGTTTAAAAACTTTAAATACACTTGCAGTAAACATAAAAAAGACTTGTTGCGTAGACTAGTTGAAGCACACATACTTGTAAATGGTTGCATAGTATAGGGTGTGCATGGAACCCAAATCAGACTTGGGTTCCATGTGTAGGGTTCCATGTGTAGGGTTTCATGTAATCCTGTATTTTTCTTCATACTCTGTAAAAATGTTAATCTATAGAATCCCAGGTAAAGTTCTCTAGCTATACACATATTGGTTTTCAAGGTGATTGGTACACTTTAATCATGCAGATATAACTATTTTGCATTTTAATACAGCTTTGTTCCTTTTAAATCATGACAAGGTAACTAAAGACAGATTGTAATGAAATTGACATTTAGAAACAATAGAAAGAATCACTTCTTGAGTGGAAGCACAAATTTAAGGAAAAAATACTTTGAAGCCAGCAAGACTTTGCTACATATTCTCTGGGCAGAATTTTTGGCTACACAAAGAATGGATCAAAAGAATTTGCCTCTTATAGCAATATTTAACAAAATGTTTGTGAGCAATACAAGTATATATATAAATACATTACATGTTTATTTGATTTCAGACTATTATCAAAGTCTCTTTCTCAGCGGTGTTATTAATTTTCCTTTAATTTATACAATTATGTACATTTGTCTATCTTTTCTTTTCCACTATTGTAATTCTCACAGTATATTTCTTACAAATATCTATTGTAGATAAATCATATCAAAACTTTCACTTTAAGTTACTGGATACAGTTAAATTGGAATATGTGGATTTATTTTTATTTTTATTTTTTCAGAATAAAGTATTAAAGCTTCATAGGCCCATACATTCAATTTCACATCCATGGAAATGAAAACAAAATGTCTGAACAAAACCCCACCCAATTTATGTAGCGTATACATGTAGACATCTTTACAAAACATATACATGTATATGTGCGTAAACTGTCAAGGTAGGTGCACAATTTAATGAGAAGATACTGTGTGATTATGTTTAGCTTTTTTGAATGACACACCTTTTTAAAAAGATCCATGTGTTGTTGCATAAAATCAATTTATGTTACAAGGTTTACACTAGTGTAGGAATTTTTTTTTTAGTACTACCCCACTTTTTTAAAGCTTATTTAGCACTGGTATAATTTTTGTATTTAATAGCATGCATACATGTAGTTCCATACAAAGTCACTCCAATGCAGTGCAGATCGAAGCTTCTTAATCTGTACACTAAAAAACAAATTAAAGCAAAACAAAACAATCTGAAAGGACGATAGGGTCATATTAGAGAGTACTGCAGGACGAGTAGGTTCACATTACATGTTTGTGTATATAATGGCCATTGTTGGTTCTCTGTGCATCGTTTCACGAAACTGTCATTAGTACAAGTTTGCTGACAACCCATTTAAACGTGTGTATTACATTTAACATGTGTTTCAATGGGATTCGGTGAACTTTACTTGTGGAGGTTTTGTGAAACAATGCCCAATTTCTTAGTATTCTTACTGTACATTCCTATCCATTCTACTATCTTTTAGTTAGATGTCTGTGCTTCTTTGGTTAATATCTAATAATATTTTCTTCATTTCTTGCTTTGTATATACTTTGTTGAACCATCCTGTAAATTGTTATTCTCTGTCAGTCGAAAGCATCAGCATGCCCTGGCATTTATTTGATGGATTAAGTTGGTCACAGTGCTATGAAACCTTTTCTAACATACACACACTGTACAGTATTGCAGGGCTCAACAGTAACACTAACATGGGTCCTCAAAACTGTAGACCCCACCCCCCTCCCAAACTAAGAAATTTTATGAGCTGGTGCACTGCATACACTGTACATGTACATAAAGATTCTATAAATTGCAGTTTGGAACTCCCTGTTAAATACAGAGCCTTGAGTATTACACATATCCATATTTGATCAGAGCTGCATACCAATGCATATTAAATGCCCCAAATATTTATATTTCACTATGGTTTTGGCCATTGTAATGATTTTAAAATGTCCAGCTTAAATTTGGGTATTTAAATTGAAATTAACCTTGACAAATAAGTGAAAAATATTTACCTTAGGTCTGCAAAACCATCATAAATATTGCACTGACCACTGATGGTGTTATGTTTGAGGCAAGATGTAAAGCCATAAGTTGGTAGTCCAATCCACGGCACCTAAAATGGAAAAGGCATTTAAAATGTTGCAACATACATGTTTGTATGCAGGTGATATGTAACTTGGTACTATGGAATGCAGAAGGTCTATGTTATTGATCATACTAATGCATGCATGCACATTTAACACTTAGAATTTAGCCACTTGTAGATCAGGGAGCTGATGGTACATGTATGTAGCCCAAGTGTATACATTAATGTGTACATGTATATATTGCATGCTAATAAGTGTCAGTCCATGTGATTATGAGATCCAGTTGGGTGTAAAAGTTTAATTTTTCCTGTATTTTTAATTATTTGGTATTTTGGTATAAATCATTTATTTTGAAACAAACTAACAAGAAGAAAAATGGATGGATGGATCAGCAGCAACTCTTCGATCTGAACCAACCTTAGTTAGAGTCAATGATTAATACATGTAAATATGACCATTGATTGTAATTTGGATTAATTAAAAGAAAAGCTCTACAAGAACGGCAGGATGCACGCAAGTCTTTATTCAATAGACACGGAAGGAGTTTCATATATTAAAGTGTTGCACCGTTAAGAACTAATTGACATATAGAATGGATTTTTTTTCCTCCCCTGTCCAGGCAAGTGCAAACAATGGGCTCAGCACATCGCCCTCTGCTGTCTCAGGCCTGTCTCGCTGGGAAGCCATGGAGATCAAACCAAAGGTCGTCGTCGGGATCTGCTGCATGGGCAAGAAGGCCAGCTCAAGACCAATGCGGGAGATCCTCCACCGACTCGAAAAATTTGAGTACATATCCTTGGACATTTTTGACGAGGATATGATCTTGAACGACCCCGTGGAGAGCTGGCCGTTGTGCAATGCTCTCATCTCGTTCTTCTCCACAGGCTTTCCGTTGCACAAAGCCATCAAGTACGCCAAGCTGCGTAAGCCACTGGTCATCAATGATCTTGAGGCACAGTACAATCTGCATGACAGGTAATGAACAGTTTTAGAACAACATATTAGTTGTCAAATTTACATCATGATCCTACAGCTTACAATGAAATTACATGTATTTACAGAATTGCTTATCAGGAGATGCCTTGGGAGGAGGAATTTTAAAATATTGATTGAATTCACGCAGGCATATAAGAAGACATTCTGGCATTCTTCTAGTTCATGTCCTTCAGCAAGAATTTGTTGTCAATGGGTACTTGGTAGAAAGAAATTCCAGTAGTGCTGTGAGCACCAAAATCTCAATCCTAAATAAGCATAGGTAATATTTGAGTGCTTTGGACATATTATGTGGTGGTTATACAAGAAGCCAGTATTATTAAAACCATTTGGCAGAATATTTAACTACATATGCTTTTATAAGGTTGTGTTTAATCTCATTTCAGGAGGAAAGTGTTTGAGATTCTATCTGAGGAGGACATACTAGTTCCCAGACATGGTATCCATGATAGAGATTGTGATCCAGATGGTATGTATATGACTCAGGTCACTCAGCAAGTCCGCATGATGTTATGGATTATGAAATAACTCAATACCATAAAATATGAAATATAGGAATAGGGGTGAATAAGAAAAAAATTAAAACTTCCTAAATTGATTATTTTCACCATAATGATGCAGACTGTTTTTTCCCATCTGTTATAGAATATCCAAAATATGGTTGATAAGGAAAAAAAAAAAAGCAGAACAAAACATAACTAAGAGAAGAACTGTAGTGAAGAAGCAATTTTGAACTTGTACTATTTTAGCTGCAGCTCTATTGAAGATATTTGCTACATGTAAATGATGTTTGATATACTTGTTTCATGCCTCCACCACAAAAGATAGTATGGGAGGCATTGGGTGTGCAGGAAAAACATCTCTCATCAAAACTGTCACAGGATATCCATTTAGAGTACACTTTATATATTAGTAATGAACATATTTTCTGATTCTAATCAGATTTCTCCCTCATTGAGAATGATGATGAGTTGGAGATCGATGACGTCATCTTCCGCAAGCCATTTGTAGAGAAGCCTGTATCAGCAGAGGATCACAATGTCTATATCTACTACCCGTCGTCGGCTGGGGGTGGTAGTCAACGGCTCTTCAGAAAGGTACAGAAATAATTTTATCTGTATTCCAATAACCCAGACATTGACTACCAATCCATAACCAACCCGACGAAGAGGTGGTCATGCAGTTCTGCATTTCAAGCACCGATTGGGACGTATATGCACACTCATTTTTTTGCAAGGACCACCAAAAATGGAACAGCCCTCAACAGTCCACCATCGACCAAATCAGTCCTCACTTATTCAAATCTGCTGTCCTGTTAGAACTTTCCACTAATTGTCCACCCTCCACCACCTCCAGTTAAAACTTCATTTTGGAGTATTTAGGAGGATAACGAATCAAGAACCCTCGTTGATAACCCTGTAATTTGTAAATTGCATTGTTTGTACTGAATATTGATGTAAACTATACTAAATTCCCATGGGATTGAAAAAAATATATGAAAGCGCTTCTTTTAAAAGAAATCGCACAGGTAGAATATTTATCAAACACAAGTGACTACAGTATCTGTTTATCTCAGTGTTGATGTTTGTTTAAATTTTAATGCAAGTGAATGAAAATTGGCTGATCTTACTCTTATAATTTTTATCATTCTTAGTGAGCAAATACCAAAAATATTGTTGCTCCTTAATCTGAAAATCAAAGAGCCATGTATTGTTGATACAGAGTGCTATTTATTATAGATAATAGGGCTGTGCAAAAGCGTGTAATGAGGTACTCGAGTAGACTCCTAGGCTTACAGGCGAGTACTCGAATACTCGGACGCCATGTGTTTTTTTTTGAATTTTTTTGAATTTTTTTGATTTTTTTCTTTTTTTTTGCCAACACCATACTACGAACAGTACGAAGGTTCATCTCTGAAAACCCACGCGATTTTACTTCAAGTTGCTGTTGAAAGGGCCTATTTGTGCTTTTGAATTTTTGACAAATAATTGAAACAATGTTATTTTTAAAACTAAAGATGACAGACAAATATTCCTCCGAGTCCAAACAGAAATCCGGGGATTTGCAGCCTTAATAGATAAGGAATTGGCTGGGTTTTTTTCTTCATGCTTTTTGTACATACAGTAAGGATGACTTTGTCCTAATACTGGACTTAATACATGTATTTGATATCCTTCTTGCTCTTTAACAGATGCGCAATAGGAGTAGCATCTATTCTCCAGAGAGTCGAATAAGAAGGGCAGGCTCTTATATGTATGAAGAATTCATGCCTACAGATGGCACTGATGTAAAGGTAAAAACAAGTGACTGGATAGATGAATGGGTGACCAGACCACATGCATCCTCAACATTTTTGATAATTTGGAGGGTGTTTCAAAGCTTTGTTTTTCAGGAAAGAGGAAGTGTTTCTTGTCATTTTCTAGGTTTCTTGTAATACAAAATAGTGCTGTAGTATTACTATTGATGTAAAGGTAAGCATCACATTTTAGAGATCCTGAAAAAGTAATGAATCATAAAAGATGTATTTGAAGTATTCATACCTAACAATAGTACATGGTCTGTGAATTAGAATAGTAGGCTAGCTGATAAAATCATACAAGCTCCATTTTGTGGAAAGCGTGTGCATCCAATACTGATTTTCTAATTGGAAGTAGAATTTTATCACCACAACTCAAGATTGGCCTTAAGCTGTAACTTTTGTTATTACTCTCATGGTGTTGAATGCTGCAGGTATACACAGTAGGACCAGACTATGCCCATGCAGAAGCCAGGAAGTCACCTGCACTGGATGGTAAGGTAGAGCGAGACAGTCAGGGAAAGGAGGTCCGTTATCCAGTCATACTCACTAACATAGAGAAGATGATTGCAAGGAAAGTCTGCCTGGCATTCAAGGTATGCTACAATATGTATAGACATTAATCCTAACAAGGCTGGATCATTGTAGTGGTCTTTCAGCCAGGGAGAGGCGGGAAGGGTACCAAAGTGGTAGGCTTTATAGATAGTTGATCTCCACAGGGAGGTGGTCTTTACAGGGAGATGCCCTTTAGATAAAGTCAGGTGGTCTTTGTGTGCAGGTTACCCTAATACAGGTATCAATTAGAAACAACATTTTTGAAGACATACAAAATGTGGTTCTTAATGCTCGTTTTACTATGTTCATAATCTTCTATGCCTTAGGACCCTTCCGCATCTTGAAGGATGGTTAATACTTTTTTTTCAGAGAGCAAGAAGAAACACGAGAAAAAGAAACAATTTCAGAAAATTAGACAAATTATAAGAAAATTCTGGTATTTTGAAAGTCGGATCATGAACCTGACAATGACTTCTCTTCTCAAGTAGCTGGTTACATGGTCATTCATACTCTAAATAACTTTCTTATGAATACCTGACACTCTATGATTTTTTTTCTTCAATGCGTACCCTAGCTTCTTTTCTTTGCCACCACATTAACAGATACAATCAAAGACTAACCTATGTTGCACTTTTTGTTTTCTCCTTCCAGCAAACTGTATGTGGGTTTGATCTGCTGAGGGCCAGTGGAAGATCCTATGTTTGTGATGTCAATGGATTCAGCTTTGTCAAGAACTCAAATAAGTATTATGATGACTGTGCCAAAATCCTAGGGTAAGTTATCGCTCATTTCATATTGTAGGGGATAAAAAGCAGTTATCCCATGACACACTGGTCTCTGAATAGTAGAAACTGTACAATATGAATTTTTGTTGTTGATGAAATTAAATTGAATTGAAGTGACTGGAATTAATTGGTCCTCCTCTTCACAATGGAAAAGCGGTAAACATTTGATACAGTTGGTAGAGGTATATGGAAATGGAATTGTTCCATTTCTCATGTATTTTGGACTTTATAATATATATATATCCAAGACTTAAACATAATGGAATAAGCAAGAAATCTGACACTCAATAGAAAGTTCATTCTGCTATGAAAGGTCATGAAGACCCTGTTCTCAACTCAAAGGCAGCGTGATCTAGTGTAAGCTGGATCGCACTGTCTCTTGTAATGAGAACAGGGTCTAAACGTTTATGATAGATGGATAGATAAATGGTATTTTATTGCAGCTTTCATGAATGGCAGTTTCACAACTGAATTGCACATGAATTACACAAATTGAAAAATATATACATTGTACAAAATTACAGAACATTTAGTTAAAAATTATTTAAACGTGTCATGTTACTACTGCCTAAATACCATAAACAATTAAAAAACAGTTTCAATTTCAAAAAAGAAAATGTATAAACATAATTATATGCAAATATGTTAAAGCTGTAATGAATTTTTGTTTTCTATAAATGTATACTACTACCTAGAGAAACAAAACCAACCATTCAGTCTGTTGTCATGTTGAATCCTGTTGAAATACTTGTTTATCAAAACTGTATGTGGTTATTAACAATTAGATGTTTCAAAAGTTTTCAGTTCAATAGTTTTAAATGTATCTTCTTCCACCTCTCATCTTGTATTTGTGTTTAGGAATATGATCATGAGAGAGTTAGCTCCCAAGTACAACATCCCGTGGCAGATGTTCACCTTAGATGAAGAGATACCATACATGCCAACCACATCAGGAACCATGTAAGTCACGTGAGCTGGCAATCACTCATATGCTTAAGTCTTTGTTCTTTCACCAATATGCTAATGTGGCACTTTTGAGGCAAAATTTGCTGGTTTGTGTCAATCTGCTTTTTTTTTTGTCAAATACATAGCTGATCTTACTGTCAGGTTGTGAACTCAATATATATCTTACTTTCTACTTAAGGTATGATTTTTTTTTCATGCAAAGCTGTTACAAAAATATTTAACAAGCTGTCCTTGGTATTTCAAAGTTTTGAACATTTGCATTATGATGAATGGTTTTCTAGAGAAAATGTCTAATGGATATTATTTGTTTTAATATACAGTGTATGAGGTGAAATAGATGATAATTGTTTGTGATGTACCTATTTATCACTGTCATGGTCTTCCTATAAGTTTTGAGGAATAGTGTGTTCACTCATTGGTGCCATGATGTGGGGTACATGTATGCCTTATGGTATTTTTATTTTCCAGCTTTTGCAAAGTTTCTTAAATTGATTAATTCATATCATACTTGTAACAATTGTTTCTGCCAGGATGGAGCTCCGATGTGTAATTGCTGTCATCAGGCATGGAGACAGAACACCAAAACAGAAAATGAAAATGGAGGTCAAGCATCCCAAGTAAGATACCTATCTTTTAAATAATCAGTCATATGCGCACTTGGTGCTAACTTTTTGTAACTTTATCAAATTTATGATATGGATATCAGTAACATTATGGAAATAATCTTTTAAAAAAAAGACATCTGGAAATATCTCATTTCCTATGTTCTCTGTAGTATTAGAAGCTGAACAGATGTAACTCCATTTGAATATATTCTAGAAGAGTGAGTATACATATATATCAGAATTATGAAAATGGGATGTGTAGGTAAATGTGAAATGAAGTCTGGCAAAAAGTCCTGTTCACTTAGTTTGAAGAAGAGCTGACTTTCTGTCCTTTGACAAACATTGAAGCATTATTCCAGCTGGTTATCATTTTCCTTTAGCAAAACACCAATCTACACTCTCCAACCAGTGCTAAGGAGTACTTGATTTACTTAAATTCTACAGATTGGCCACTTGGTTGTAACTGGATTAATAATACAAAAATGACAGGCATATCATCACATGACAAAGTTGACCACTATTCAAGAAGCCTCTTTTATTTTGATTGATTGTGGTAGGGATTATCCAATATTGTATCAATAATTCCTTTGCTTTTCAGATTCTTTAGTCTGTTTGAGAGCTATGGTGGACGCTCCAAGGGAAAGGTTAAGCTAAAGAGGCCTGAACAGCTGCAGAAGATTCTAGATGTGTCAAGATATCTGCTAGGAGAACTCAAGGTATACATTTTAAACTGGTGACTATTGTGATAGTTTGGCCATTGTAGATGTAAAGTTTAAATTTGTGCTACGGTAGGAAAGATAATGAGAAAGGTACATATTTTGCCTAGTTAGGCTTAAAATCTTGAAAAGTGTATATCACAAGAGTTGGACAAGAACATGCATGATTATTTTGCCTTAAGAATGTCTTGAGCAATTTGACTAGATCTTACTTTTCTCAGACTATGTGGTCAATATATTCATGGTGCCCAGACCTGCAGAGGATTGTCAGCTACAGTAGTACATACAGGACATGATATAGGTATTCTCATTTAGGTTATCTAAGGTAGCCTCATCAGTATCGACACTGCTCTTCCTGAGAGCCCTGTGATTATTATCCCTCTCAATACACCTGGGCCGAGAGGGACATGGTGTGAGAAAGCAAGTCCCTTGAGTGTCAAACCTTGCACAAATCATCACTGTCTTCCATGGACTTCTTGATCTATGACTTACATTATCCTTCTCTAATTATTTCTTCAACTTCAGTGGCAGAAGCACCGGAGTCAGCCTGAGATTGAGGAGAGGGAGTCTAAGCTAGAGCAGCTGAAGGCTGTCCTGGAGATGTACGGCCATTTCTCAGGGATCAACCGTAAGGTGCAGCTCAAGTACCTTCCCAAGGGCATCATGAAGCACTCCAGCAGTGAAGAAGGTAAACATTTTATCGCTTGCTAAATCTTTGAAGAAAGGATACATTGTCTGTTTAGAGCCACAAAGATGCTAAATTGTTTACTTAAACGTGAAGTGTATGCTCTTGTGGCTCCACACAGATGATCATGTATCCATATTTGACTAAAGTGCATTGTTTTTAGGTTCGGTTAGGTTAGGATGTCTGAATGTCCGGAGCACATTTCAAGAACCTTGTAGATATCTTCGCATGACTTGTGTTATATTTCTAGGAATTTATCTGTTTGTAAGGACTAGTCTTTTGAGACTTATCCATTTTTATGCCTCCGCTACAAAGTAGCCGGAGGCATTATGTTTTCGGGTTGTCCGTCCGTCCGTCCGTACATCTGTACGTCCTGTTCTCGTGATCGTGTTATCTCAAGAACCGATTGATCTTGCAGAGCCAATGAACTGATTAGATTTTGAGGTCATGAGGTCCAAGGTCAAAGGGCTCATTATGTATGCAAAAATAGCTTGTGAACGCATTATCAATAGAACCGACGGATGGATTACTATCAAACTCAGGACATGTATGTATCTTGCTGAGCCAATGACCTGATTAGAGCTTAGGGTCATGAGGTCAAAGATCAAAGGGTCATACTTGTATATGAAAAATAGCTTGTAATCACGATATTCTGAGAACCTGTTAATGGATTACAATCAAATTTGAATTATAAAAATTGCTATTGTTTTGGTTTGTGCAATCGCTCTATGGAGGCATCATTTGCGACTGCACGCAGTCGAAGATCCATTTAGTTCATGATGAAATAAATTTCTATATTAATTTCCTCACAATCATTTTGAATAATCAAAGCGCTATCACTCACAGTAAGTCAAATGTGTTTAATTATGTTGCCAGTTAAAATTTATCAATTTCATGTACAGTGTGATCTATATTATGCAAAGCACATCAATGCACATGTAACTGCTTTTGAAGTAAACAGGGGGGATGAAAATAGTCCTGCTTGTTCATCAAGAATTTATTATATTACATTTGGTTTTTCATTTGTTAGTTGAATTAACAGTTTTTCTTCATTTTAAATTTCTTTTTGCTTGCTTTTTCATGGTTCTGCCATACGCTTTGAATGAAAATGGATGATTTTTGCATATAAATGATACTGGTTAGGTTAGAATACAGTGGATGCCTACTGCAGCTACACTTTTCCCCCTTCCCAAATTCATTTGTCAATCTGTTGATATATACAAATGATATAGTGTTACTTGGGTGTTTTTATGCCTCCGCTACAAAGTAGCCGTAGGCATTGTTTTCTGGTTGTCCGTCCGTCCGTACGTACGTACGTCCGTACGTCCCTCCCGTTCTCGTGATCACGTTATCTCAAGAACTGATTGATGGATTACCGCCAAACTTGGGTCATGTATTTATCTTGCAGAGCCAATGAATTGATAAGATTTTGGGGTCACGAGGTCAAAGGTAAAAGGTCACAGGGCTCATTATGTATGCAAAATAGCTTGTGATCACGTTATCTCAAGAACCGATTGATGGATTACCGCCAAACTTGGACATCATTTTCCACTGCGCGCAGTTGAAGTTCCATCTAGTTTTTTCTTGTAAGGCCTAAGTTGATTGATGAATTGAGTAACATAACTTTTGAATGCCATTTATTCTTTTTTGGGTGCTCGAGCCTATCATGTTGTGGGTCTTCTCTTAATGTATCTTTGTCCCGCATTAGGGGACAGCTTAAAGGTTATTATTTCAAATTGCCAGGTACCATTGTGTATCACCACAGAGATAAAGTTACCGTAAATGTTATATAAATTGGGTCAAAGATCACTCGTCTGGGCCCGGTCTTATAAAGAGTTGATATTAATCGCAACTTATTTGCAATTGATGTACATAAGAGATAAGGGACTGCAAACTTGCGATTGATTTGGACCAATTGTAACTCTTTACAAGACGGGGGCCCTGCTTCAGGCTTTATTCATCAAAGACATCTTTGGCATTGCTGCAAGTGGGGTTTTTGGTTAAGGGTTGAGGTTAGGATTAGGTGTCGTGTTTGGTCCTGGATTAAATTTAACTAACATTAGAAAAAGGCCTTTGCAGATTGCAGATTACACAGCT
Organism: Mesocentrotus franciscanus; assembly: GCA_037976565.1. Lineage (NCBI taxonomy): Eukaryota > Metazoa > Echinodermata > Echinoidea > Camarodonta > Strongylocentrotidae > Mesocentrotus > Mesocentrotus franciscanus. The sequence goes on along the minus strand of CP137666.1, from coordinate 11,069,106 downwards.
GTTGATGTTCTTATACAGGGTTAAATGTAATGTAGTTTTGGTGAAGGGATTTCAGACAGTAAGAATTTGATATTTTTTCTTCATATTTACGGTGTAGTGATTGACTCTGAAACATGAGCATGGGTTTTATAGTAATCCCCAAATCAGTCAGTCCATACTAAAAATTATATCAAATTTTTGGTGATGCCAATATATTTTATTCTTGAAAACTACAAATTGAATAATTAAAGATGAAAAGGGAGATTGATATAATGCAGGCATTGTATCACAGTGAGGTAATGATACACTGTAATTGTTACATAATAATGACCATAGATTATAGAGTGATAAGAGGATGTTGAAAAGTTACCCATCACTCATGCTTTTGATTGATCTTCTTTTTTTTATATTGTAAATGTTTGGTGTTTGATTTATTTCTTCATTGGAAAGAAACAGAGCTTCACCAACATACTGCACTACATTTCAACTTTAACGGCATTAACCTTGCTTAGCCACTTGTCTTGAGCATACAGGTTTTGTCCTTTGTTTTTTTGACAAACTTGTTTCTTACCTGATGTTTTTGTTTTCTTTTATCCTTTTCTTGCCCTCTTTTATTTCATAGCCTCTCACTCAGGTAATTGATAGCCTTAGCTTCTTATCCTTGGTGTTAGTTCTCTAGAAACTGCTGGAGCTAAGTATTGAATAGTGCTTAATATGTTTTTGTCAAAACCCTGTCCCAAGATTGTGTGTTTGTGTGCGTGTGTGTTTGTGAGAGAGATCAATCACTGGGCAATGACATTTAACACTAGATCTCATATTTTAGCTGATTTGACTTTGAATTTTTAGATTCACTTACTCTGTTATAATGTAACAAGTAACAAATCTAGTAACAAATCCTTCCCGGCACATCACACTGAAATACCTCGCCACTTGTTGTACAAGACTCCCTTGAATTGAGTTTAGGGAACTAGAGACCAAAGAAAAAAAAAAAAGGTTGAATTCTCTAGAACAAAGGTGCCGACAAGGTCACTAACTGATTAGGGTAATAAATATGTGAATGCACACTTTCAGCCAGCAAATCTTTCATTGGTCCTCCCAAACCAACCCTGGGGTGTTATCGGACTGTATTTCTTGACCAAGGGTAAACAAATTACAGGTGAGAAGCCTGCTAAGTTATTCACATGTAATGAAAAATACCTTTGTATGTTGCAAAGTGTGGGATAAACCAATGTTCTATTTTCTTCATTCTTATCCTGCATTGAAAAAAATCTTTTGCTTTAAAAAAAAATATATTGAAAAGGTTCCACAAAGCGGTCAGGTGGGTTTGTAACTTTTTCTTACAAAGTGTTTTGTATATATATATATTTACCACTTGGATCCCTTTTATTTGTGCTCTGCTTACTTATTTGTCTTCTATTGCCTGAAGTATGTTATAATAATTTTGCATTACATGTACCTTTGTCATAGACTTGGACTTGCTGTGAAGTAATGCTACAAATCACCCTTTTCACACAACTCATGTGGAGAATGTTTTTTAACATTTCTACGATTGCAGAACTAACCACCATTATTCATTTTTTACTAACAACCTAACAATAGATGCACTTTGATTCTGTTATTCAGATACTGCCTGCTTTGAGCGGCATGATTAAAATTAATAACTATACGTTTTCTGGAGTGCATAATGCAGCCTTGAGATCACAGAAGAGCTATAGTTGTAACAATGACCCCAACAATAATGTGTTAATAGTTATCTTATATACCGCATCCAGCGTATTAGTTCTCAAAAAAGAAAGAAAAGAAATTAGAAGGATATTTTAATGAAGTATGCCTGTAAAAATGGGTTCATTTGTAGGGAAATTTACCATCTAAGACTAGTGCACGCATCTCACTTGCACATATCCCTTGCTAGCTTCATGTGTATCTATTGCATCCTTGCCTTGTACGTGCAATTAGAGTAGTGCCCAGTCAATATTTATCACTATACTGCCTAACAGACAGTAGTGTATTTCACGCATGTAGTTTTTTACCAATCAGATGCCTAGAATCTTGTTATGTGGTATATATTTAATAATATCCAATATTACGTTCCTGGGTTTATTCAGGAAATTGTTATTCTAGTCTAAATAGGTGGAATATAATGATCACATTTAGTTTTCCTCCTATATTTAAGTACTTTGACTTTTTTGTGTTAATGCATGCAGGTATGGGGTAATCTCCTTTCATGTGAGCATGATTATTTTTGTACATGTGTTGTTTGATCTGTTTTTATTATTCATGAGCAGTAGGATGAAATTTGTCCTTTAAATGCTTGTAGTTTATCTTTTATTCAAATTTTGTTCTTTTGAAATATGATTTTCATCATTGCGTTAAATTTGTTACCTGTCTGATGAGTAAATGGTGCTATCTATTTTCCAGTAACTGAAGTTACATGTAGATAATAATGTATGATATTATTTCTTTTCAGATCGATGGTATTATCAATTGTACACATAATTGCAGTGATCTTGTAGTCAGTTTGAAACATTGCATGCCTGATACCGAGTTGTAGACAAGTTCATTGACCTATAGGAAAGGCTTGTTATCCCCTCGCCGACGAAGTTGGAGGGGATATAGTAACGCTGCCATCCGTCCTTCCATCCTTTCTTCCGTTCGTAACAAATCTGGTTTCTGATCGTTAACTTTAGTAATGTTTGACAGATTTTAATGAAATTTGATTTGAAGGTACATGGTATCAAAATACAGCCTAATTTTGATTTCTGAGTATGTAGGTCAAAGTTCAAAGGTCATAGCTCATTAAATATGCGAAAAAATACAAATCTGGTTTCCATTCGATAACTTTAGTAATGATTGACAGATTTTATGAAGGTACATGGTATTAAAACACAGCCTAAGTTCGATTTCGGAGTATGTAGGTCAAAGGTTATGGCTCATTAAATATGCGAATCTGGTTTCCGTTCGATAACTTTAGTATAGTTTGACGGATTTTAATGAAATTTGATATGAAGGTATATGGTATCAAAATACAGCCTAAGTTTGATTTCGGAATATGTAGGTCAAAGGTGAAAGTATGCAAAAATACCTAATTTTATATGCAAAAATGTTCATAACTTCCTTGCCTAGTAATATAATAGTATAGTCTAATGGAGGTAACTTTTTCTAACGTATATACATGTAGGCCATTTGTACTCTGCGAGGGGATGCTACGCTTTGCGTTGACTTGTTTCATTTGTTTTTCTTTGAGTCCGATTGAAACACAATGCATGACTGAGTATATATCTGTTTGAAGAATGACATACAATTATACAAAGCTTGTTGTGAAAATTTAGTGGATATTTCTGCAATTTATTTGTAAAGATAAAAACAAAATATATATTTACATGGAAATGTCTAGAAATATGGATGAGGCTTTTATTTTTTAAATATGAGATAAGCAATTGTTTCTTTTATTGTTACAGATTCGAAAGGAGAACCATCCCTGTTGCTGATTTTGAAATGGGGTGGAGAGCTAACACCAGCGGGTCGTGTTCAGGCGGAGGAGTTAGGCCGTGCATTCAGATGCATCTACCCTGGAGGGCAAGGTGAGGTTTAGAAATTATGGAAAATATCAACTTTCAGATTACTTTCAGCAATTAGTTTCAGTAATATTATAATATTGAGGTAACTACTGTAACTTATTTGATTTAAAACTTTTATGAGGATTATATACACATGCATTCATTTTATTTCTGATGTACAAAAGTTTCAATTCTTGTTATACTTCTCAAAATTGAGAATAACATTAAGATTTTTATTGTTATTTGTTTTCACATATTTAAAGTTTGCCAAGCCCTGCTTTCTATCATAGCTTACATTTCACTTGAGGCTGGCACAGTTTTTGTCTCGCCTGCGTAGCAAAAAGCGAGACATAGGCGCCGCTCTTCCGGTGACGGCGGCGACGGCGATGGCGACGGCGTCAACATCAAAACTTAACCTAAGGTTAAGTTTTTGAATTGTTAATATAATTTTGAAAGTATAAGGTCCTATTAAATGAAACTTGGACTAAAGGGTTATCAAGTATCCCCAATCATGTGAGGAAAATTTCAGGTCACAAAGTCAAGGTCAAAGGTCATTTCAGGTCAACAAACTTAGACTATGTTGTGGCATCATCATCAAAAACTTAACCTGAGGTTAAGTTTTTGAATTTGTAATATAATTTTGAAAGTATAAGTTCTTATTCAATGAAACTTAGACTAAAGGGTTATCAAGTATCCCCAATCATGTGAGTAGAATTTCAGCCCACTAGGTCAAGGTCAAAGGTCATTTCAGGTCAACAAACTTAACTATGTTGTGGCATCAGGCTAAGATTTTTTAATTGTTATCATAATTTTGAAAGTATACATTCCTATTCCATGTAACTTGAACATAAGGGTTATCAAGTATCACCAATCATGTTATTAGTCTTTTAGGTGACAAAGTAAAGGTCAAATGTCATTTCAGGTCTGGAAACTTAGACTTTGTTGTGGCATCAACATCAAGATTTTGAAATTTTAGCATAATTTCAAAAGTGTTTGTTCAAATTCCATGAAACTTGTACCCAAGGGCTATCAAGTATCACTAATCATGTGACACAAATTCCAGGTCACAAAGTCAAGGTCAAAGGTCATTTTAGGTCAGTAGACTTGGATTATGTTATCAAAATTTAATATGAGAATTAATAAATAAATTGTTGTTATTTTTCATATTTCATGAAAGTAAATATTCGAATCATTCGAGTACTTTCCCATGAATATTCTAATAGTAATTTTAGTATTCGATCCCAGGCCTAGTATGTACATGATCAGTTACAGCTAGGTGACAATATTGATGTTTGGATAATATATATTGGAGTATATCTCATAATAATGTTCTCATTATGCTAATGAGACGTGATGTGATGTAGATGGGTTCTACCTTCCAATTTTTTTTACACAAAGTGCTGAAAAATCCTCTTTTCTTAAAAAGTTTATTAGATAACTTTATTTGTAAATTACTGACAAGCATTGAAACATTTGTAGTCTTACCCATACACTAAATCTCATTATATTGTATTCTTATGATACAGTAAATAATTATTCTGATGATTCATAATCAATATTCACTTCAAAATGCTTATTATATTCAGAGGATTTCATTTTCGGGGGTCTGCAAATGGGCCACCCCGCCTATAAAAATAATGTCCCAACCTCAACTTTTCATCATATCGAATTGCGTAATGCCGAATTGCGTAATGCAGGCGAGACCGCCGAGAGCGTTTCACTTGTTTTAAAGTCAAATCACAGCAGTATCAAGTATTAAAGAATTATACATGTACATACTGAATGTTTTTAATAAAGATGTCATCATTTGGAATGTTTGCATTGTGACTTTTGCTGGGTCGAAATGGTTATTCTGTCCAGTGTGTGTAATTGCCATAGTGTATTTATGTGATCATGGTATTGGATCATCGTTCAAATTATATGTAGTGTATTCAATCATAAAGTATATATTTGTATAAAGCCCTCGTGATTGAAACGGGTTCCAGTGGCATGTGAATCCAGTATTCCCTCACACGTGCACCTTTATGTTTATGGATGCAAAGTTTTCTTCTTGGCCAGGTTTAGGACATAGATAATAGTTTTCTTGAATGAGAAAATGGGGCTAACTTTTCATATACACCTGTATATTTGAAGTAAATTTACCATCACCGCTTCTGTGCCCTGAATACTAAGAGTTATTGTGAGAAAATGAAATTATTCTAAAGACCCTCTAAGGAAGATACTTCACTACTGTGGCGGTGTCTGAAGATGTGACTGTAAAATGCATCTATGGTAATGGGAGCTTTGTAATGTACCAAATTTGGTTCATAAATCAAAATTGGAAATAGTCCTGTATTATAACCAGCTTTAATCACTGTAAAATCCAGGACAAAAATTAATGGAAAATTTTTGATGAATCACTCAAAATATCTGTATTTCCAGCAAGAAAATTTTGCAGACTGCAAATCTTCTGTGTTGTGCATCAGTCATTTTGCAGAGTGAAAGTTTCGCAAACCTGAACCATTTGTGAAGTTTACGAAAGTTTCATGGAATCAAAAGTTTCTGGTCTTACACTTACAGTATTTGAAAATTATTATGGAAATGATAATAAGTCTCACACCTAATAATTATTTTGGTTGAGTTCTTCATGAGAATGCTAAAAGTGCCTATATTCCTTTTTTTTACTCTGTCATTGCCATTAAAGGTAATACAAAATTTTGTTCAAATGAACATATTGGAGTCATATGCAATCCTACAATATTCAATGATCGTTGTCGCGGTCGAAATCAAGTCTAAAGTGATGAAATTGTGAATAATAAACTCTTTATGTTGTATAGCTCCCTCTCAAGATTGATATTACTTTAGCTTCAAAACGATGTTTCTTGACTAAAATCAACCGATTTTCTATTCCCGTTTGGAAATTATATATCAGAACTGCATTTTCCGAGATTTTCATGGTCGCAGCTACCATTGTATGGCCGTAGGCACTATTTGAAATTTATCGGGAGCACCAATAAATTTGATATTCTATTTCTCGAAATCCTTAGCGTTTTAGAGCCCAATTTTTTCAAAAGTTGCTTACCGGGTATTCTAACACTAGGTTTCACAATGGTAATGCAAATTTTAAATTTCATAATTACCCAAACTTTGTATTACCTTTAAGGATTGCTATGTATGTATTTGTAGGTTATAATGAAAATTGGAACTGTGTAGTTATGATTTGTACTCTAAACCAGGGCCCCGTTTCATAAAACCTATTAATGGCAAGCTACAAAATTTGTTTAATGTTTAAGCTACTGAAATCATCGCATTTTATTGACTGAGAGCAGATTTTTGTTATATAAGTTAGGCAGTTGTTACTAGTATAGAGTTTTATGAAACAGGGCCCAAAACTGTTTCGACCTAGCAGCCATATCTGTGTCATTAACACTTAATAGCTGTCATCAATGATTAACTGCATGATGTACGGCAGAGAATGACAACATGTTCATGTTGTATGCAGTACGTTAAAAAACAGACATAACTACAGTCGAACCTGTCAGTAAACTAAAGGCTACTCAAGGGAAACAGAAAAAGTAGCCACTGTAGACAGATAACCTTTCTAGACAGGTTCTGCAACACACATGTTTTTCTCAAGGGAGACAAAATGCATGGCCACTATTGACAGGTGGCTTTTATAGACAGGTTTTAGAACACATATTTCTTTCTCAAGGGAGAAAAATGCATAGCCACTCTTTATAGAGAGGTGGCCACTAAGACAGGTTTGACTGTATTTCATTCATATATTTGATTAGCCTGGATGATATACATGTAATATCACATGCAGCCCAACAAGTAAAACCCATTTTGTTTTAGTTCTGGAATCAAGTTCTCGAATCTCAATCAGCACATAAGAAATAGCGTATAATTTGATAAAAAAAACGTTTATGATTTTACTTTAATTAAGATTTCTGCACCCAGAGATTTTCGAACGATAGTCCACCTTGTGATCTAGATAACTACGGAGTTGGTGAGTTAGTTTGCCACTCATTTTCATCGTTGATGTTCATGCGTGCTAGACTTAAATCCAAATATCGGTTTAAGAATTGTTTTGTCAGGCTAATGCATTTTCCTGTGCAATCAAGAGTTAGCAAGATTTGGAGTGGCGTTTTGACATTCCTTTTTATAAAATCAGTGTATTTAATTGCAAGCAGTTGCAGTGTATTTAAGGATGATTTATCACCGAAACACAGTTTCTTGGCCTAAATATTCAGCTGAGTGAGTTCCCTCTCCCCCTCCCTCCCCCTCCCCCAACCCTCAATAAAGATGCATTTACTCAATCGTGTGGACCATTTCCTATTGAGAGGGGGAACTCAATTGGTCTAGAATCTAGGTTACCAGTTTATTATCCCCTCGTCGGAGGGGATAGTAACGCTGCCGTCTGTCCGTCCTTCCTTCCGTTCGTAACAAATCTGGTTTCCGTTCGATAACTTTAGTAATGTTTGACGAATTTTAATGAAATTTGATATGAAGGTACATGGTATCAAAACACAGCCTAAGTTTGATTTTGGAGTTTGTAGGTCAAAGGTCATAGCTCAGTAAATATGCAAAAATAGCTAATTATGTATCCGAAAATGTGGTTTCCGTTCGATAACTTTAGTAATGTTTGACGGATTCTAATGGAATTTGATATGAAGGTACATGGTATCAAAATAGAGCTTAAGGTAGATTTTGGAGTATGTAGGTCAAAGGTCATAGCTCATTTAATATGCAAAAATTGCTAATTATGTGCTTGAGAAATAGCTACAGTAATTATGTATGCAAAAATGTGGTTTGCGTTTGATAACTTAAGTAATGTTGGGTGGATTTTGATAGAATTTCTGACGTATATAGGCCATTTGTACTCGGCGAGGGGATGCTACGCTTTGCGTTGACTTGTTTGATTTCAAATCACTATGAAAGTAGCCTATCCGATAGGCGTCGGGCTTTATGGCAAGTATACTAATCGCGTTATGGAGACAAACATCGGCGCGGGCGTCAGCCCGAGCGCCTATCATCACTGGTGGATGCGAAAAGTTTATTTTCTTTTATGTACATTGTTTCGTTCGTAGAAAATCTACGAACCCCCTGCAATGCCCTTTCATTAATATTCATGGTCATTGACCAAAATAGGCCAATGAGCGATGAGGCCATGACGTCATGAACTCATGATTGGTTGAATAGAAGGGTTCGCTCACCAAATAAGGCTAGTCTTATGAATCATGCATGAGTAAACACACTCGTCACACATACGAAAAACATATATGAATAATGATGAGTTCACCAGTGATGACGCCCGCGCCGAGGTCAGTCTCCATAACGCGATTAGTATACTTGCCATAAAACCCGACGCCTATCGGATAGGCTACTATGAAAGCTGTTCACGCAGAACGATAGTTGTTAATTCTCCAGCAGCTGCTCAAAGTTGATAAATTCTAAATATTCAGTATCTTACATGGTAGACTGAAAGTGATTCACGTTTGAAATCATTTAATGTAGATTTTCCCCAAAAATGAGAGTTGGGAAAGAATTGATAAGGAAAAAAACACTGATAAAAAGTAGTCATTCAAATTGATGCTAACATGTTCTCATAGTAATACATAGTTCGCAATTCATGATTATACATCCTCATTCACTTTTATGTGTTCATTATTTCCAAAGATTGTTGAGTAGTTTTTAATGTACATGTATGTTATAACCGATCCAAAAGGTGAAATAATCATGTAACAATTCCACTTATCCAAGAAAATTTTCTGGTTTTCTGTATTGTTTTGAATGAATTCTTAGAGTATCCTGCTCTGTACTTGATGGGAGTCGTACAGATCTATTTAGGCAATGGTACAAGGAACCAATCAAAATTGAACGAATGTATTAGATTCTAACTAAAAGATTAATGTTGGTCTCGGATTGACTTTAAATCAATTGCAGAGCATTGTTACAGGTAATTCAGTTAATCCAAAGTTTTGGATGCTTGTTGTAATTGCATGTGTCCTCCAATTAATTGCTTCATTCTTTTATATTGAGATTTTCATCATACATGCAAGAGGTGTAGTTGATTTTCATTGCAGTTTACCATTCCCTGAAGCTTCAAATGAAATCCTAACACTTAATACCCTCTGAGCCCCATCCTTTTTTTACCACCGTCTACACTGTTTTGGGCAAGCCCAAGGTCATTTGATGTGCCATACATTACCAAGAGTTGTGGAATTTTCAAATAACATTACATTTTTAAAAACAAATTTACATCAGATGTGTCATTTAAGTTCATATATGGTCTGATCCAAGCTATAATAAAGCTATTACGGTAACTTGATACAAAGATGGGATATACTAAGATCCTTCATGGTCAGTAACATTTGGGACATAGTAGCTTGGATTAGCTCCATTGTATTGTGTATCATGATCCATTTTAAAATTCATCATTTATTATAAAGCTTAAAGCAGGGTTCCATGCTAGCTTTTCGTAGAGGTTTGACATTTTAAGGTCTGCATATGTATGCCCCCCTGTGTTCGTAGGGCCCATGATTTCTGAGTGTCTGTTAGTACTGAGCCCGGCTTAAAAGAATGATTTCATGATTGAGGGTTTAAACGTTTGAGTAATGAGTGCCTAACAAATGGTTATTCAACTGATTTATGCATGTTGCATGAATGAGTGATTAATTGAGTGCTGTTACAGGGACCTCATCAAGATCTCCATTCTACTCATATTGTGTGCCTTTCAGAAAGCTGCTAAGGAATGCACAAACAAAATGACACATACATTTCAAGAAAAAAGCATCCGTTTTGGCCGCTCTGTGACTACGTGTTCATATCACATTTCAGTTCATACATCATCCAACTTGTTGACAGTGATATGTTTCTATACTTCAACAATCAAAATGAAAGTTTGGAAGTTTGACAAAATTGTGTTGCACTTTTCTGCCAGCTCATGACTAAAGATATGTCAGAGTTTAAGACAGAAGTAAGTTTGTTCATATCAAATATTCACAAACTAACTAGAGAATTCAAAATGATTAATAGATGATTTTTGAGTCTGTTCTTTTATTGCGTTCATTCTTGGTCCTATACGTAACTTTAATGATAAAAAAGTTTTCTATTATCCCTTCACATAATCAGGTTAAGTGATATGTTTGAATCCATTGTTTGTCCCATATGCCACTCTGATTGTTTGAAGAAGCAGATGGCATAGAAATATCCATGTGCAATTGATTAAAAACTAGGATAATGTGTTTCTACTCTATACTCATATTACCATCTTTGAATCTCTTTGATGGACAACAAAGGTCTAATATTTTATCAAAGACTTTTTTTTACATGTCCATTCAATAGACCGGTTTATTAACATATTCAAATTGTATGCATACTGTGTTAAAGAAAGGCTGTTCTTGACAACCTGAAAGCTTGTCCAAGGCTTGCCCAACATAGAAACAAGTAATGTATGCAGACTGGATTCCAGGTTTTGTAGTTCATTAAAAGGTTAATGGAATACCTCATCACTAGGTCCCCAGAAAAGAAACATCCATAAATTTGAATATGGTAGTAAAACCTTTATAACATCTTCTATCTCTATCCCTAACTTCTTGGAAGTCTAAATTTCTTTTGTCATCTCCTAAAACTTTGCTTCTCTTGGCTATAGGCTCTTACTCGGACTATCGTACATGTAATGTGGCAACATGTTTTTGTTTTGTTTATCAGGTGACTATGCTGGTTTCCCTGGGTGTGGTCTACTTCGTCTCCACAGCACCTATCGACATGACCTCAAGATATATGCTTCAGATGAAGGGCGTGTCCAGATGACAGCTGCTGCTTTTACAAAGGTGAGGACTATCACCAAAATATATTTGAACTGAATATTAAAAGTGAATTAGACGGGTGTGAATGGATTTACAAAGAAGAGATGTTCATTTTGAAAATGACATCATTCTAAAGTGTTTCCCATTTTGTGAGTACTCAGCAAATGTCTGTTCAGAGTGATATTATCAATTCAATTATCAAAATTAAATAATTTAGAAGCATGATATAAAATTGTTTTTGTGCCCTTTTGTTGGGTACACAGTGATACACAGTGTATGCTTTAACAAAATATTATTTGAGTTGCATTTATTGCCTTTACGAAAGGAATTTAATTTTTCCCTTTATGTTGATGGTAGTTTCATTGGGCTGTATAAAAAAAAATGAAAATATTTCTGAGAAATAACCATTAATTTATGAAGAATGCAAATGCATATTTTTTCTTATTACTAGTGACTATATAATGATCTCATTTTAGCCAATGTTGTCTAATCAATCATACATTCTTTAGAATCATACAATGTACTTGTCATGCACCTTGCTTGTAGTTTTGAAATGTTACTTGAATTTGACCTGGATTGGTTATAATGGTAGAATATTGTTTGTTTATTGTATGTGTGTGTGTTCTTTGATACAGGGCATGCTAGCTCTGGAGGGAGAGCTGACTCCTATCCTTGTGCAGATGGTCAAGAGTGCCAATACATCGGGTCTGCTGGACCATGAGAAAGAATCGGTTACCATCCAAGGAAGGTGAGTTTACCAAGAAAAGACTTGCTGAGATTCGGGCCCAGTCTTATGGAGAGTTGCAACTGGTCCGAATTGACTGCATGTAACTTACGGTTGATATTTATAAATTGTACCTATGTTCATAAGAGATGGCTGATTGTAATTTTGGGATTGATAGTAAGGCTTGCAATTAGTTTTAATCAACTGCAAGTCTTCATATGTTGGGGCCATGTTGTGTGTTTCACATGCTACATAAAGAGAGTCTAGTACTTAAAATCTTTCTATCCAGGAAGCATTGTAGAAATACCAATCAGATAAGAGCAGTTATAAGAATTTGCTTTATTTTATATGCATACTATGGCAGAGGTTTGTCCAAGGATATAATAGCCATTCGTTCTAGTGACACAAAGATCACTTGCAGTATCATAGCAAGTCTAGCCTTTTAGTAGACCTACACACTCCTTCCCAATTAAACTTGTGCATACCCATGGTTTTCACTTACGCTCAATGTTGTCTGAAGTTGTATGCTAAAATGTATAATGATTATGCCTTCTATGTATCTTTTACTATTCCTTCTAAATTTGTATAATGAATTGAGCTTGTGAATTCTGAGGCTGGAAATGGTCCATAAGCAGTTTTGCATGTGGTAGAAAAAGTACCTCCCCCCTTGTAGAATAACAGTACATATACTTCTATATTACATGTAAGTACTTTTCATAGGGTAATAGTATACCTCAATATCTTGTTTATTGACTTTGTACACAGACTAGATCAGTGTTCAAGTACAAGAATGAGCAGGATGGAAACTGCAACACAGCATGCAAAGCATTTAACTTCATTGTGGAGGACCACAATTGAAATGTAAATTGCACTTGCAGTGTGTGTTGATGTTTTCATCACGTTTCGGAGTGAACTGAATGAAACAAAACCAGCAACTCAGATCCTAGAATAGATCCATTTGATGTTTGCATTTTTGTTTGTGCAAAATTATTATGATGAAGCTTTCTCCAGGTTTGGGGCTGTACCGTTATGTTCCCATTTTTGGATGTGCCATGGATACCTTTGTTAATGCTGTGTGTAGTTCCATATCTTACAGTTGTCGCATTCTGAATGTCTCTTTTAATAAGAAAAAACTACTGAACTGGCATTAAAAAATAACAAATCTGAAGTCTCCAAATTGCCTCTCATCTTTGGAAGATGATGTTTTGGCTTCAAAAAATATTGTCTAAAGATAAATGTAACCATGTCGCTGGATAAGAAAAGATCGTTGAATCATCAATTTTCATACGCAACGGTCCTGCATGTGCACATGTATTACTAAACTTCATTAGACACAAAAACAATTTTTGCAATTACATTATGGGTCCGTGAAGTTCCAACGCACATGTTTCAAGTCTGTTGGCAGTGTGTTGACTTGAGAGTTTAGACTGAAACTATCTAGAATAGAGAGGGTTTGTCTTGATACTTTGAGTCTTTCGTGAAGAGTTCTCTTGTTACGCACGAAAAACATGTCTCTTACATATTACTTGGTTTGTAGCAACTTGGCATGGCGGAACTAATTTTTTTTCTTTTCGCATTAGAATTTCAAGATTTGCTGTTGTTTTGTTTTCTTTATTTAATGTCATTGAAAACATAAACTAAACAGAATGTGCTTCCTTGCTGTACAGGGTAAAAGAAAGACTGTGTCAATTCTTCAGTAGAGACAAAACATTTGGTCCAAGGGACTTTAATGAGGTGAGATCTATGTTCTCTTTTGAATACTTTTTACTTCATACCATGAACATTGCATTAGTTTGTGGACTTGTTAGCCCTTCTTCAAATATATTTCTTTTGCAAAAGAGGGGTCATGTGGTCTATATTTGTTTGAGTTATATTATCATTTTACATAATGATCAGAATATCAATTTTCAGGTTTTCATTTATATTGCAGAAATTTGACTCTCCTATCATAAGAAATATTTTTTTTAAATTGCTTTTTATTTTCCTCTCTTTTTTGCTTTGAAATTTCAGTATCCATCAAACAACAAAAGAAAAGTAATTTTCTAGTGTATACCAGTTCTCAACATTTTCATTCTTTCTACCTTTAAGGTAGATACAGTTAAACCACTTGGATGGAAAGACTTTGTCAATATTAAAAGACCATGTCTTTTGTGTTTCTTTTGACAATGTTTCTTAGTGAAATTTGTAATGAAGTAACATGCACTTGAATGGTTATGATGAAGAATTACTTTTCCATACTTTCTTTGCTAGCTGGCCCCTACTGGAAGTAAGTCTTTACAAGACTCGTTGACCTTCATTAAGAATCCTGTACGTATGTGTGAGAAGGTTCACCGAGTCATCAAGAACCACACCAAGATGATCAAAGACACCATGGAAAACCCTGAAAACAAAGGTACTTCCTCTTGCAGTTTATCAATCAGTCAAAGAGTTGACCTGACATTTGCTCAGCTGCAATGTGCTTCAGGTTTTATTTCATCAAAGATATAGGGTTAGGGTTGTAGGATTAGGTTTAGGGTAAATATAGTGTTTGGTCCATGGTTGAAGTTAGGAATTTTGGTTAGTTTAGAAAATTGACATTTGAATACTGTGACTGGAGTATTAAAATCTAATGCATATCAATGATTAAATACAAATTTCAGAGGATAATGAAAGTCTGGATAGATTTAGGTATATATGTATATGGGATGACTAGTCCAAAACATAAAGCAAATTTCCAAGTGGAGCTCTTCAACAAGGCTTTTCACATCTATTTCAAAGTTCATACATATATGTACTAAGATTATGAGTTTATGTTAATGACAGAATCTCAAATGAAATTCTGCAAACCTTGCATAGCATACTTTTAAAAATTTTTTATACCCTTTTAAGACACATATTGGCAGAAAACTTGTATTTTGGGTTTATTTGGACATGCTAGAATGTCTTCTTCAATTTTGCGTGCCATTTCATTAAGGGTATTATCATATTGACTAGCAGGACCCGTGGAAAATCCACGGGATTCTAGGGAGGGTGGGGGGTTGAAAATAGATATGTGCTATCGATTATTATTATCAATATTATTATATTTTTTTGTTGATTTTTTTTTTTAAATAATATTTTTTAAAGATAATTTCTTTTTATCATTTTATCATTTTTCTTCTTCTTTTCATTAATATTGTACTCGTTAGAATATCAACCTTTTGTTTGCTGTCCCATGTATCATTTTGAATTGTTTTTTTTATAAATATGTATCATGTAATAAAACTTGAAAATTGGAAGAAAACAGTCTTGTGGGTTATGGTATGATGCTTTACAACACTAATAAGGATGTAGTTAATTTTGCTATTTTTCATTGGAGAAGTATTAAATTCTAACTTACTCTTCTTTTAGAGTAGGGAAAATAGTAATCCCCCAACATGATATATCTGTCATACCAGATTTCGCCTTGTATCATCATGAGACATTGGAGCTGATGCTGAGACGATGGGTGAAGCTAGAGAAGGACTTCAAGCTCAAGAGTGGCCGTTTTGATATAACCAAGGTGCCTGACATCTATGACTGCATTAAGTACGACATGCAGCACAACTTCAACCTCAAAACACTAGGATTCTCACACATGGATGAGCTCTACAACTCTGCAGAGATGCTGGCTGATTTTGTGATCCCACAGGTATTAAATTTATTTACATTTCTTTTGAATAGCAGATGTATTAAAAATGATATCTTGAAAAATGGAGGAGAATTTGGTGCCATATAAATGCTGTGAAGCATCAACAATATATCCACCTTTGAATTCAGTATAAAATCAGTACTTCCAGTTGGGGATGGTAGAATGTCTTCATCCCAGATCTAGTCCTCTATCACCATGAGACAAATAGAGTTGATGCCGAAAAGTTGGGTGATGAAAACTGCACTGCCAGTTGAACCCTTCCTTTGAGCACCCATTAACAAATTTGCATCGTATCCCTGTATATACACTTCCAAACTGGGAATCACCTTATGTTATCTGTATCCATTAGTTGTCAGGGTACTCATAAGAATCTTCTAGGGGATTGGCTCATGAATTATTTGTGTGTTTTCTGTAAGTAACATATCTGTGTAGGTCACAGACATGTTGGAAGATTTGTCACCTAGACGAGGTATTGAAAGGATTTACATGGAAACACGATTGCCAAAGAAAAATATACTCATGGGTAATTTCAATACCTTATTGTGCATCCGATAGAAATGTTCGGATTATGTAATACATCATAGTCATGTTCACCCATTTCAATAGGTGATGCACAAGGCTATTGGAATTGCCTTAGATTGATTTTCATAAGTAGTTGGGATTGTGTTATGTTATCTTCCTATTGTGTGCTTGTCAGTCTGCATTTGGTTTTCATTAAGTCTTAAGTGCCAACACATTTTTTCCAAACAAAGAGGGGATGGGGATGAAAAAGAAAGATTTTGTACACAACACCCACTGGAATATGTTGAAATCATTGTCTGGGGGGGGGGTTAGATCTTTTGCTCGAAAATAAATTGTGCATACATAACAACTGCATCTGATGCATATTTTTGACATCTTGTCATTTGGGTGTATCCATTCTGAATAAATGCCCTAACATTGCCCTCCTTGTTTCTCATTACAGGAGTATGGCATAACAACCAGTGAGAAGCTTGAGATTGGAAAAGGCATCTGCACCCCGCTCCTGAAGAAGATCCGCTCCGACCTTCACCGCATCAACAGCAACGATGAGACCACCTACCGCCTCAATCCCCTGTACTCCAAGGGTGTCATGTCACCAGACAGACAGGTCCGAACAAGACTCTACTTCACCAGTGAGAGCCATATTCACACGCTTCTGTCCTGCCTACGCTATGGGGGACTTTGTGATGTAAGTATTAAGGCTAGTCTGAGCTGCCCTGTTCGTTATGTTACTGACCATACCTAAGATTCTAGCATATCTGATTGTAGTAGTTAGTAGCCCTGCTAGAGATTGGATCAGACCAAATTCTAAATAATCTGTTACGTTGGTAACTCCACTGTACCTTGTAACATATGGGGACACCAAATGACAGAATACCTTGGACTTGCTCATTTGCTTCCAGGAAATTCAAAAAGGTTTAAGTCTTTTTCAGAATTGACACGGCGAAACCGCAGCAGTTTTCTGTATGATGTGTAAAGTCCAATACCCGTCACTTTTCGGTACCTTATAATACAGAGCTCAGTGAATTGCCGGCGAATCTTCCCGCCTCGCTCAGTACAACTGACCCTCTTTGCATTTTTTTTGGCAGTTTTTTTTTTTGTGCAGTTGCCATTCATTTACACGTAAAATAAACCACATTGGTTTTCTTGCGGCAGTTAACTGTGCCATATCTGAACAGCCTGAACTTAACTTAATATACAAAATGTTCAAAACAACACGTAAGCCACAGTTGCCCAACGATTTTCGTAGACAATGTATTATAACTGAGTAGAGCAAAGGGAGATGAAGAATGCTAGCTCATGAATTTCAGATTCCAAAAGATGAAGAAGAAAATATAAAAAAGGCATGTATGCTTCCTTTGAGATAGATGCTTCAGACATGTACGTCTTCTTTAATACCGTACATATTTCTCCTGTACAACTAGGAGTCGGACCCTAATTGGCAAAACTCTTGCGATTACCTGGGTGGGATCAGGGAGCTCAACTACATGACCCAGATAGTCCTGATGCTGTACGAGGATCCTAGTAAGGATCCTATGTCAGATGATCGGTTCAGGGTGGAGCTTCACTTCAGTCCTGGAGCCAAGGACTGTGAGGATGATGAGAACCACCCCGGATGCTGCCCGTTCAGATCCGTCCATAACTCAGTGAGTGGAGAAAAATATTTTTTTGTAGTATGAATACTTTGCTAATGGAAAGGAGCCGGGAATTTTTAATACATATTTCAATTACTTTACTGAAGTAAATTACTGTAGTATGATTAGAGGTAGCAGAAGAAAAGCTGTCTTAAATTAGGCAGACTTAGATCATATTGAAACATCAGAATAAATGGATTCTAGTGGTTATACCTCTATTGTCATAGTATTGCAATGATGAATATATCCAATTATACAACACCTACGTAGATCCTTGTCATTTGATTGGAGGGTTGTTGGTCACATGATATTCAATAATAATACTATTGCACGACCGTGCATTTTTGGTTATATTCGCCGTGCATTTTTGGTTATATGCAGACTGCGACCGTACATACCTCTCTGCCCTGCACGTATCCCATTGTTATTAGCTGCGCGCATCTGACGCGGAGGCAATCTGAATGTAATCGAGAAGGCCTGACTCCAACTTTAATTTATCTTTAATATAAGGAGCAAAGCATAATTTGTTGAAAGATGTTGTACAAAACAAATAATGAATGTTTTTCATTTGTTCAATAGTGCAAATATTTTCATTCGTTGAAAGATTAACATTAATTCTATTCAACTCGGCTGACGCCTCGTTGAATAGAACGTTAATCTTTCAACTCATGAAAATATTCGCACTATTGAACTCATAAGCATTCATTATTTGTATATTGTACTATGAAGCAAACTTTTTAGAAAGTTTTTTTAGAATAAGGAAATCCTACATTAAAAGAAATGTGATTCATCCATTCACCAATACTGTGGGATTTTGAATACAGGAAATATCAATTACAAATTCCCTCAGATTGGGGTATTTGATACTGACTTGAGACAGCATATAGATGTATTCTCTATCACAGTATTCAAGTTATAGGAAGGCCATTTAACCTAACATCTTAAATTGCAGTCTTTTGCAGCACTTTTTCCCAATCTAATCCACTTTCATACTTGTACTGGTAAACCCAATCACATTTTTTGACATACCGATGGTTTGATTACCAGGGAAACGCGTCACCCTATGAGAACAATTCTGAAGAGGATGAACCATCTAGCTGCATCGACTCATCGGAAGATGATTGCTCTGATAACAAGTCCCAGAAAGGTGAAGGACAGGACAAAGTCACACCCCTTCTTAAGGTTGCAGCCAAGGATAAAAAGGTAGTTGATTGCATGGCTCTTCCACATTGTAGTGACCATCCCGACTCATTCTCTTTATGCATTGTAGTAGTGTCCTAGAAACCAGTAATAGCATTATCTTCTCATATTATGCTGGTTATCCAATTATACTCGGGAGGTGCATGAGTTATTTTACCCTGCCTATCGTCTGTTAAGGGGCTCAAGTAGTTTTTTGTACAGGTTATCTATATACCTCAACCAGGTTGAGTGTAGCCAATGATCACTTGCCGAAGGATGTTGGTACCTTTGGCCGGGGTACTTGTACCATCTGTTCACCAGGCTAGGGGTTATTCAGTTCTTTCTATTTTTGAAAAAATAAGACTGGCCTATTGTCTATCTAACATGGTGATTGCAGAACATCCACCTTATATTGAAGTTATATGTAAATGTGCTGTAAACCACATGTTCAATATCAGTTTTACCAGTGTTGTAAACATTTTCGGATCATGTTTTTAAAATTTCAAGTGGAAACTATGTTTGTACATTATCTGTTATTCATTGAAACAGAGTTATCTAAAAACTAGTGATCCAATAAAATGAGCTATACTCTCTCCTAGCAATGTAATGCTTTTGTCATTATCAACATTATTATTATTATTACAGGTTGGTGGAGGGGTCATAGGTGGCAAGCCATTCTTACGAATTCAGCCAATCAAGATCAATGAGCCCAGAACAGCTTGTCAGAGCGAGCCAGTTGGAACCCCACCCTCATCCCTACTCTCTGCTGGCCTAGATGACTTGATGGGAGGAGTTGCCATGAAGAGTAACACAGGTGAAGGTCGTTTCTGTGTATCAAAGAACTTTTTTTAGCGTAAAATTTCACTCTGAATACTAAACAGTTCACAAATAATGTATTTTCTTACTGTTGAATGAGTGTTGTGAACAAGAGACTTTATTCTACCAAAACATAGTGTGAACAAGATATTTTGTTTCAGACACTCATCGGTTCAAAATAAATTATACTGGATATTTTTTTGTTGTTGTGGAAATCATTGTTCCCACTCCTGTCAAGGAAGACTCAAAGCCGTGGAATAAAAAGAGAAAGGAATACAACGGCAAAGAAAAAGGAATAACATGGCAAAGAAATGCATGTGATAATTATCAAAGCAATTAAAATTAGAGGAACAGATGAAAGTGTGTTCAATATTGCATCATAACAACCACTTACAAATTGGTTCCACTTCCCCGTCATATATGCATCATGATCTCATGTTATATGTTATTTTGTTTTGTTATACCCGAGCTCCACACTAAAATTTTTCACATGGGGTCTGGCTTGTCATTTTTCGGGAATGTATGAATGCCCCTGAATAAAGTTTGAAAATTTGGAGGTCCAGAGTTAAATGTTGGAAACATTGTTTGTGTGTTGGGCTCAGCATTATGCCCAAGGATTTTGTATACAGGGCTCAACAGATGCCCAGGATAAATGGGCATAAAAAATCTAAGTCTTAACTCAGAAAGTGTTGAAGATTTTACATACGGCTCATGCACACAGACTGTAAAAAGTTCAGTGCAGTCCCCCTTCCAAAATCTTAGTGTGACGTGTGAAGCTTTTTCATGCTATTTACCATCAACCCAAATTGCATTGATGCTGTGTTCAGGTGACGATCATCTAAAGGTATATGTACCTAATCAACCTAGCCTACCTGGTGTGAAGAGTGCCCCTGAGCTTCATGATCCTAACTGGTACTTCAATGATGATATCCTCATGAGAAGGGCTTCCACCTACTCTGCTGCACATCAAGGTATGTCCATAGTCTGCAGGAACAGACTCTAATTTGACACTTTACCACATGTCCTAAAGCCTTAAGCAGAGCCTAGCTCTATCAGTCTCTGGCTGTGTCCGGAGCAGCTACAGTACAGAGCCTATGCAGTATGCTGTCAGTTTAGTCAGCCTGCAAACTAATATGTCCATCTGTTCTAATATGATAGGATCAATTAGCATATATTTCATTTTTAATTCAATTTAGCTTGATATCTTTCACTCATGATGCAAAACAATTGTGTTTTATCTTGCTTTATATTTGATTGAATTTCATTAGTTACTCTCTGTGGTGATTTATGAAAAGAAATACTTCACTGAAAGACCAATTTAAAAACAATGGTGAAGCAAGTGAACATATTTGTGATATGGTATCATAACTCTCTGGTAATTTTGATCTAGCTGATCCCAATTCATACTAAATTAGATATTGCTTGAGCTTTGATTGTGGAAATATTAGCACTGTCTTCTGAATTTAGTAACAAAACCCACCTCATACATTTTGTGACACCAATACTATGTAACTGTCCATCATAGGAGGCTGAAATTTGTTTTTATTTTCAAACTGGAACTTTTCTTTTGTAATTTATTATATATTGTTTCTCTCTGATTGTTACAGGCAGGGGATATATTGTACCTCATGTAATGGTAATCCAAGTCACTGTATCTCATTTAATCATGCTAACATGCTGACAATAATGATTTATGCTCTGACTGATGAAATTGCAGGTCTAGAGCATCACATACAGGTTACATCTATCAGACCCCTGGAAACTCTGCATAA
Source organism: Mesocentrotus franciscanus (assembly GCA_037976565.1). Lineage (NCBI taxonomy): Eukaryota > Metazoa > Echinodermata > Echinoidea > Camarodonta > Strongylocentrotidae > Mesocentrotus > Mesocentrotus franciscanus. The sequence goes on along the minus strand of CP137666.1, from coordinate 11,047,484 downwards.
CTCATTGTCTCTCCGTCAAGTTGATGAATTCTTGGCACGAATCACCCGTGATGGTGCCGCCACTCCAGAATGTCAGACACCTCGCAGCAGCATGCATCTCAACACCTACACACCACAGCGTGTCAAACCCCTCTCTCTTAACAATCGTGAATCGGATGGCTCCTCCTACTACAGCCGCTCTGCCAGTAATCCTTCCTCCAACGTCTCCAGTGCATTGCCGTCCCCGACGGAAAGTTCCGCAAAGAACTTTGACTTCTCTCTCTTCCTAGAGAGCATGAAGTCACAGCGGGTGGGTCGTGAATCGGAATCGGGACAAGACGAGCCAGACAGGCCCGAGGACTACTTCGCCAGCGATGAAGCCCAACAAGACGATGCCAAGGATGAAATCCACCTCGTGTCGATGCCAAGCTTGGATGACGACCTGGTCATAGGCTCCGTCTCGTGCTGCTGTAAGTCACAAAAATTCTCAAGCAGTGCGATGTCCTGCACAACTACAGAGACGACCAAAAAGTGGAAAGGTTCTGAGATACCAACCACCCAGAAGTCTGAAGAGGATGAGGGGTCGTCTGTTGATCCTCAGGATGATACATTATGCAGTGTAGGTGACGGGCACGCAGAAGAAGTCACAGAGGAAGAGGTATCAACACCTTGTGCTAGTACCTCTAGCAATGCTAGCCAACCTGGCACAACAGCATTTGAGTTCCCTGTAGAGGACACTGTAGAAGACACAATGAAGGAACAAGACTCGTAATGATCTTTCATCTAATTTGTGTTTTGCTTTCATCATTATGATTTTTAAACAAATATATTTTTTATTTGTGGTATGATACAAGATCACATGCATGATTATAAAGTAATTTAAAGGTTTGTGGAAGTGCAACAAATGCAAATTGATTTATTTTATACTACCCGATCCTGGTATTCATAGTATTTCAATACCCTCTACCTCCCACAGATATATACATGTAAAATTTGTACTCACTTTGTGTTCCACACCACCTACTTGTATCAATCACAAGCTTGAATATTTTATTTACCTTAAAATGTGAAGACCTAATTTAACAAGTGTGAAGTATTCAAAAGCATTGTACTATTAATTGTACTGTCAACTTGTGTATAGTACAATTCTTACTTTCAATTTATCTTCTTATCGCGTCGATCGTGTCGAGAACAAAACTTTTAAGTTTCTAAAGTACTGTGAAGCAGCCACTCCCTAGTGGTCTCATCCACTTCCATCAGCCCAGGGATGCTGTTTATGAATAGTACTTTTCACTATTCACATCCCGATATCAGTTATGGAGTTCGGTATTTACTAAGGCTATGCATAAGCGTGTAATGAGGTACTCAAGTACATTCCCAGGCTAACAGGCGAATACTCGATTACTCTGACGCCATGTTTTTTTTTGCCGACACCGTACTACGGTGGAAGTATCCCAGGTCCGTCTCCGAAAACCCACGTGATTTTACTTTGAGTTGCAGTTGAAGGCGCCGATTTGTGCTTTTGAATTTTTCACAAATAATAGTAACAATGTTGTTTTTAAAAACTAAAGATGACAGACAAATTTTCCTCCGAGTCCATACAGAAATCCGGAGATTTGGTCTCAGTTTCTAATTGGCGAGTCGACAGTGACACCCCGTGTATGATTGAGCTGGGAAACATTTTTACCCACGGTACCATACCGGTGCTCTTTGGGCACGGCAGAGCGTCGACCTGGACAGTGCCTGGAGTACGCCAAAAAAAAAAAAATGGCGGCCGAGTGTACGAGAAATCGTACTCGAGTACCGTAAATCTCTGTGTATAAGACGCACTTTTTCCTGCCGGAATTTTTTTCGGAAGTCGGGGGGTGCGTCTTATACACGGTACAATTTTTTTTTTTAAGTTGCGATTTATGCCCCTCCACCTGGCACTGTGCCTGGCAATGTCCCCAGCTCAGTCATACCACTCGGAAACGTCTGGATTTCTGTTTGGACTTAGAGGAAAATTTGTCTGTCATCTTTAGTTTTAAAAACAAATGTTCATTATTCTGATAACTTCATTGTTACTATTATTTGTGACAAGTTCACAAGCAAAAATTGGCGCCTCCAACTGCACCTTGCAGTACAATGAAGTTCCTTCCCCGCGTGGTTTTTTTAACACGGACCCGGCTTGCTGCCCACGGAGATTTGCGGTAGTTGTCAACAGTGCGAGTACTTGAGTATTCGAGTACTAGTCGCAGCCTTAGTATTTACATCCTGTGCCTTAAGCATCATGCTTTTGTATTGTCTGTCAGTCTTTCTTTCTATCTGTGATATTCATGTTGTTTTTCTTCCAGTAAATAAGGGAAGACTTATCTCATACAAAATTATATCTTACAGTGAGATTTTCTAATTCGATTTTAGTTTCATTTGGTCTATGATTGGTCTTATAATGGATCAGGTTGTCACCTGTCAGCTGTAATGTAATACATGTTACCATTTTTTGCAGTTAAAATGTAAATTGATATATACCGACTAAAATCCAATTTTTTTTTGGGGTTTGATTTGATTAATAATCCATTACGTAAATTGAACTAAAATTACATGAAAATTCTATCATGATCTCATTTTCTGCATATCTTTTTTGTCATTTTGTCAAATTGTGATATATGTGAAATACATGTATTGCTTGTTTAAACTGGTATTTCCTTTCAATCCATTTGAATAATTGGCTGATCATATAATATGGCTACTACAAAAGCCACTAATTATTTAGTAAGACATGGGCGAAGGCATTTGGCATATGCACATTTCCAAATGTATATTGGCAAGGGCATATTGGCGATGAATGTGTATTCATACTTTTATGGGGGAGGGATAGGAGAAGAGTATTTTCTTGATGTTCCTGAGGAGATGACCGCATGGGTTTTTACTTTTGTCATTAAATTTACATATTGAATTTTTTTTTTTTTATCACAGTGCCTATTTGATACAGATTATAGGAGAGTAAATTTTATTTGTATGTGTTGATATCTTTCTGGGTAAATATTCAAGAGAGTATTTATATATATTCTGCAGTGCAACAATTTTGTTAGAAGGCATCGTTTAACAATTTTGTTAAGGCATCGTTTAACAATTTTAAATCTGAGATGCATGGCCCTACGTGTTATCAGTGTCTGTGATGTGGTGTAATATTGAAGCCCTAACAAAATTGCGCTTCAAAATGATCATGAAGTGCCTCAAAAAAGTAGAAATCTTTGAGTGACCAGTTTTACCATACTCATTTCCCCCAATAGACTGTAGTGTTATAAAAACAAAAAATGAAATTTCGATTTCCAATCATAAATATCTTGATAATTAGACAGGCGATCGGCTTGGGATTCCTGCCTGACCTATAGTTTTATAATTATGATTGCAGCATGAGCTAAATGCAGGTTTTTGTTTCAGAATCTGAGGCAATGCTCCAGAGTCACTTTAATAGAAAAGAGAGAAATTGATCAGTTTCAATATTTAGTTTATTTCCATGATGTCTTGGAAACTTTTGAAATCAGTATTATACGCCGTGCCAAATCAGCTACAGTTACTATATAATTAATGTGAAAACGGAAAAACATTGTACTTTTTATTTAGACCAAATGCCATTTTGATGTTCTTACGACATGAAACAATTGCTCAAAATTAACTTTCTAGTTTCTATACGCACATGTAGTCATGTACATGTATAAGAAGTTAAGAACACAATGGTTTTATTATCACTGGTTTGAAGGAAGAGGTTTAACCCTATTCTAACTGGGCTATTTCAGACCAGGTTTTTACTGAGGGGGTCGATTTGACCCCCTCCCAAGATCTCGGCCAATAGATCACGTTCTGAGGTCTCGGTTGTCTCATCGGCTGCTTGTCCAACTCCAGACTCAGGCTCCAATGCAGCCATGTCTTCCAATAGATCATCGTCATTTCTATTCATGACACAATCCATAAAAAAAATATATCATGAAATTAAAGCAAAACAAATCAATTTTTAAAATAAAATCCACAATTTTGGATTAACATAAAAAGTAAAAACAAACAAATATGGAAATGGAACGATCAATATCAATTAAATTGGATTAGTGGGGTATAATAATCCAGAAAGGACAGAATTTACAATCCCAGCAGGTTGATGAATTACGGTTTGACAAATCACCGGACTGTGGATCACAAGGTCGGCGGTTCGAGTCCTGCTGCGGCACTAATGTCCTTTGGCAAGACATTAATCTACATTTGCCACTCTCGACCCAAGTGATTTCTACGGTAATAAAAAATACATAGGTAATATATAGCATGCAGAAGCAAAAACATTGAATCCATAAGAAGTAGATGAGAACTCACAATTTGTTCCTCAAGTTCTTTTTCTTGTCCTTTCCCTGAAAAAAAGGAAGATATAAAATCATGATTTTGGTTGAACAAACATAGAGTTACACCCCTGTTGTCTCACTGTAGAAGTTTAGTAGACAATCAGACATAAATTTATGAGAAAGTCTAAATTAAAAAGTGATTTGATTTGTGGAAAATAATTGCACATGGTCAGTAATAGAAGAATTGTACTGTTGTTTGCCAAAAGCTTCAAAAGTATGTCTCATTTTCCACAGTCTAAATGTACTCATTCATCTTACTCTTTATGGATTTCTCCCAAATTTGGGATGGATGGTGTATCTTGGTGATATATACCTGTGTAGAGTTTTTGGTGGTGCTACCCCAAGTGTTCTGTCTTTTTAGGGTCAAAGGTCATTTTTGGCTGACATTCTTTTGTGCGCTCTAACAGCTTTATTTATCGATGGATTTCTCCCAGAGTTCAGAGCAATCGGGATTCTGTGACAGACATAGGATAAAAGATACTTTTTTAAAAGTATTTTATAATAAGCCATTCAGAATTACAAACATCACCTACCTAATGTGAATCAACCATGTTTAGGTACCAGCGTTTCATTCAAATTTTTTGAAGAAAATTGCAGGGAATTAATTAGCATTTTATATGCATAACTTTTGCCCAACGGAAGAAAGACATTTTAGTTGTAGAGATGGTATTCTGGGAAAGGAATTTGAGAAGCTGCTCCTATTTTCGTAGGGGGAAAAAATATGATTATTACAGGGTAAAAGATTTTTCTTCTAATTTCACCAGGATAATGAGAACAATATGGGCTTTCTTCTGATATCAAAATCTGTTTTGATGGAGGTACATATGGTCATTTTCACAGTAAAGGTTGCAACTCTAAAACTGACACTTTTTGATCTGTAATTTGCTTAAATTTGTCTTCCAATAGATCATCTGTAGGTTTTGTTGCGTCCCTGGTGTTCTGTTTTTGCTTGCTTGAACAGTTTATATAAATCTAAACCCCTTGAAATTCCTATAGTTTACTCTCGTACTTTGTAAGTGGTGATTATAAAAGTGATTTCTTAAGCTATATCTGTTTGAAATTGTTTTGCCGCATCTTACGCACCAAATGTTCTTTCCTAATGGCCATGCCTCAATCAACCATTCTAAGATAGATTGTCTGTGTTGATATGCCCCCATCTCTCTTGTAGCCTGCTTTTTTTTGTTGCTCTTCTCATGACCCTGGCGAACTCCTCTGAAAAAAATTCTTCATAAGTCTGGCCTGCTGACATGGTTTTCTGCAAACAAAATACATGGTAGAGTCAGTGCATGTATTGTTGTCAGGGGATAAAATTGTTGTCACCCCTTTTTATTGGAATTCTTTCAAATCTGTGGCCCTGATTGGATGCTTCTTAATTGTTGCGCACAATATTTTACGCGAATTAACAAAAAACCAGGGAAACGCTCTCGGCAGGTCTCGCGAAAATTTGCATGCATGTCAAGTGAAGTGTTTCGAATACTATGGTAATTTCAATTTTTTGAAAAATTCACTCATTTGCATAATTATGGTAATTTATGCAAATAAGGTCATAACATTCACATTTTTACCCATAAATCATATATTATTCATATTTAAGGATTCTTTTTCACTACATATATTCGTTAGACCATTTGGAATAATAATACGACAAAAAAAATTGGAAGAGCCAGGTTATTCCTTATGTTATCTCTTGTTTTGATAATTTCTTATGTATTTCATTGTTTTTTTAACTTATGTATTTTATTGTTTTTGTTGTTTTATTTCATTCCTAACTACAATTCATCTATTTTGACCCCAAAACAAACACCTAAACTTTGAACAAGACCAAATAACCAATGTTTTATCTCTTTTTAGGAAAAATTATATATTTCCATATGTTTTGTACACAAATCACAAAAATGAGCGATTTTTGGGCTGACATGCAAAGACAAAATGTCACATGACTTTGTAACTATACGTCCGATTTTCACAAATTTTTTTTTTAAAGATGCGTAAGACCCGAAAGAAAAAAGTCATGAAAGGAAAAATTTACATTTGCCGCGGTTCCGGTGTCGTCGCTAAATTACTACGGGGTCCCCCAGTTAACATAGGGTTAAACTAGTAGTTATACATATTTCAGCCAATACCAAATTTTTATTCAACTGCGTTATACATTAACTTCCTGTAGTTATGTTTAAATATTTATGGCATCTTCTAGCTGTTACCTTGTGGCCCAATACATCATTGATGTAGCAAACCTTTCAATGAAATTTTTATAATGTGAATGAATAGATTTCCTACAAATGAAGGGTTTGTTGCGTTACTGTTGCAAGCTCTTTCACATTTTTCTGATATTGCCTTACAGCAATAGGAGAGTTGGAACTATCATCTTTGTGTATGGTTTTCCTTTCATTGTACATGCTTTAAAACCATTATTGCTTGTTCATCTGCAATTATGGTACATGGACTGTACATGGAATGTTTTTTAAAAGTATTTTATAATAAGCCATTCAGAATTACAAACATCACCTACCTAATGTGAATCAACCATGTTTAGGTACCAGCGTTTCATTCAAATTTTTTGAAGAAAATTGCAGGGAATTAATTAGCATTTTATATGCATAACTTTTGCCCAACGGAAGAAAGACATTTTAGTTGTAGAGATGGTATTCTGGGAAAGGAATTTGAGAAGCTGCTCCTATTTTCGTAGGGGGAAAAAATATGATTATTACAGGGTAAAAGATTTTATGTGTGAAAACGTTGATCTTGCCGATGCATGTTTCTTTGATTGTAATGAATAAGATATTTTTTGAATATTTGAAAAAGATTATGTATGCTGAGAAGGTGCAAATAAAAGTTGCTTTTATTCAAATACAAAAAGTGTGTATTTCGATTATTTTTTTCTCTATTGTTTGATTTCTTCAAAAAATGAAAAAATATGTATATATATATATGTGTAGGCCTATAGTAAAGTACATAACATAGTACTCCCCCCCCCCAACTCTCTCTCTCTCCCTATACCCTTCCCTTCCTCTCTCTTTCTACTTATCTGCAAAGCATATATGAAGAACTCGGTTCCAAAAGGTACTTCATCCATTTTTATTTTTAATTTTTTTTTTTTGCATTAATGTACACATTTCCAGTAGCCTCATACACTGACACTACCAAAAAGCTGGATTTCCCCCCCCCAAGTGAAAAATGGCATTTAAAAATCAGTTTGGTTCCAAAAGGTACTACATGTATATCCATTCGAGTTATGCATTGTAACTTGCATACAGTATTCAAGATTTTCGGTTCCAAAAGGTACTACATCCACAACAATTTTAAAAACATACCCGGTAACTTCAAGAAAAAAATTTGTGCAGATTTAGATTTTTTTTAAAGGGTGGTTTTATACTTGTATCATACAATAGTATAATCAGCCAAAGTATCATTCCAAAGTGACATTGCTAACTATGATAATTACAAAATTGTGTTTTTCTCAGAACTTTGATTTATGGATGTAGTACCTTTTGGAACCAAGCTCTTCATATGTACAGCGATTGTAAAATGAAAAAAGAAGACTGAAAACTACAATGTACAGGTTAAAAGGCTTTATAAAGACAATGAACAGTATTAAATAAGAAGACGGTATGCTTTTTTACTTATCTATACACATGCTTTGTTGATATCTTTACCCCCCTCCCCTCCCACTAGATAATGGAGTAGGGAGGAGGCATGTCTTGCATTTTCACAAATTCCTTCTATATAACTTTAATTCTCCAGTAATCCTTTCAATTTTCACATTATTTATTTTGACAATTTCAATTCAGAGTTGCAATGTGAATACGAGTACAATCGTAAGTCTTATTAAAGGGATAGTTGGGTTCTTGTTTAAAGCCCCACTGCACTACTTGTAGCTACTTGCGCCCTCTATATAGCAAACAATGCCTAATCGGTACCCGTTGGTCCCCAATGGTCCCCCTTTTCTTATGTTAAATGAGAGCTGATTTGATGAGATAACCACCTGTCAGTGACCACGTAGGGAGGTCTAATCCCTCCTGGCCAAACTAGTGCAGACAGGTTTTAAGACTGCAAATGCCTTCAAAGTGCATGGTTATTGCTCTTATTCTTATGACATTTCTAATGCCATTTTAGAACTTAAATTGCTATGAAGGTAATTTTAGACCCCGAAATGTGTGAATTTAGATTCAATACGATCATACCAACTCAGCTCCACTTTAAAAAAAATATGGTGACAGTTAATTAATTAATCAATTAATAACAATACACTGGCTGGCTGGTTGTGCGTATTATAGCCAACACGAAAAAACCAACAAAAAGCCAATATTGGCATTAGCTGGAATAAAACGTATAAGGCGCTTTTTCGTTTTTCAACGGCTGGTTCAAAATTACCGAATATATGTGGGGCACCACAACTATTAGAAATGGTTATATTTATGGATATTTCAGTCGTCTCTGATCCGATTTTGATCAAACAGATGATTTTGTCATTTAAATTGTTTATTCTTTCAAAATTTGACACTCAGTTTTTCATTATCTCACAACAATATTATTTTGTGTAGCGCCCTCTGCAACAAAACTCAACTAACCCTTTAAAGAACTATTTAAGAAAAATATTCTTATCATGAACTTATTTTAAAGGTGGTTCCATGAAATGAAATGAGAGCTCTGAATACATTATATAAACGCAATTTTACGATATCAATTTGATTCCTTTATAGATCTCTTGATCATGAAAATCTGGCACCATACTGCTAAAAAACTAAAAAATTTAATTATCAGAACACCTTTTCCTGATTTATTTCTGTTTTGTTATGTGTCTACACCACCTAGCACACAGAACCTATATGTACTAAGCTGTAGGCACGCTGACTATTTTGAGAAATAAATACTGTGATAGAACTTCAATGAAATGCAACCAATATTTCATAGAAAATTGAATTAAGAAGAGCTTCTTTTTCAGGTATCATACAGTACGCTATGTGTTGTGACTGTATGTGCATGTAATTAATAACCTTCAGCAACCATCAAGGGCAATTGGGCTCCATCTTCAGGTGTAAGAATTTAAAAAAAAATCAATTGTTACCACAAAGTATTCTTAATATGCTCATTATTTCCTCAATCTACCTTTTGTTTTAAACAAACCTTTGCTATGACAGGAGAATAAATTGTATGGCACATCATGGTTTCCAGTTTAAATTTATTTTTAAAAGCAGCATATTCCAAGTTAAATGCTTGTGTCTACAAGACAAACTTTAAAAAAAAAATCTTTGAAAAGGCCTCCCATTTATCTGAAGCAGCATATCTCAGTCAATTCCTTATCAAGAGCAACTGTAAAGACACACACACACACTCTCAGATGCCTTGCTTTGTCTTGGAAATGCTGAACGTGGGCTCTTCTCATCCCCTGTTTGTGCACAGATCTTTGGCTACATGTCAGTACTATCTCACATGGTATGTGAGAGTCTCATTTTCAATAGTAATGGTTACCACCAGAGATCGTATCTCCTTGCTGTCTTTCTTGCATGAGATTTTGCCGGAGAGGGTGTCGCCTGTAAATGGAAAAATGAAAGAAAAAATTTAAAACTAGGTTCATAATAATGTACTGTAATGAAAATATCATAGGAAGTAGTAACATTAACATATTATCAACACAAAATTGAACATGTCTCATTTTGGATATGTGTTATCACACTAATGATAGCTTTGTCTGAAGTTGTGAGAATGTTTGGGACATACAACTATAATTGCTTCATATTTCATCTTATGTAACTTTTCAAGTTTTTAATGCTTGTCAAACACAATCATACATGTATGCTTACTTTTGCCCAATATGCATTTACGTCCACTGAATGATGATAATGTAAACATGGGGTATGCAGGATTTAATTGTAGATTGATTAAAATTGAAGAAAATAAATTTTGATGATACACAAAGGTCAATGATGCTCATAAAGTTGGATTTTAGCATAAGCTAGAGTAATACAATCTACACTTTTTAGGTTTGACCTACCCTTCTTCAAGTGGAATGGCTTCCTCAAAGGAAAGATGGTCTGTTTCCAGTGAGTTTTAGGAGCCGAAGGACTAGTAGAGAACATCACCTGTGATTGAAGAGACACTCACAACTCAGGACCTGGTACATGAAGGTAATCAACAAGGATATCACACCAAGATGGGCATGGCCACACAAATACATCACTCAAAAGTGATTATGAAACTAAATTTTTGCAATTCATTTCCCTAAAGGAGTTCATAAAGGGTACTCTTTCTGATTTGTTAGTCTTTCATGATAAAGTAAATGATTGAGTAAATGTCCACATAAGTCTCAAACTAGAAAATTATGAAATGCTTTGTGTTTAATTCCTTTGATTATTGTTGGGCAAATATAATTGAAAAGTTTGGTATGAAATATCAACATACACATGTAATTGTATGCCTTTTCCTTATATGAAAAGAGTCTGAATAGGCAAGAGAAAGGCAAGTCTAGTTCACTAAGCCTCCACATGGTTCCATCAAGAACGTAATGTCTGCTGTCATTCTTCTTATTGGAAGATCATGTATTGCAATATAATCTCCACATCGTCACATTAGAGCAGTCTGACCTACTGTAACAGCAACTTTCTAAAGAAAATAATGAAGCAGTTACAGAAATATGAAACTTACCGCCTTGTGGCAATTCTTTTCAAAAATGACATCAAAGAATCCAACCAGACCCTGAAATAATCAAACACATGAATTCAAATTTAAAGAACTGATAAAAAAGGGGAAAAAAAAACACATCTTTAATAAATAGAATTGCACACGAGAAAATCCTGAAATATTTCAGGATCACAAAAATTGTCTGCTCACAAGGCCAAGATCTTATAACTATACAAAACGAATTTGTCTAAGAAGTATAATGCTATCATAAATTGAAAGAGATATTCAATCACTTTGCATGGTACTCACTGTGCACAGGCCATCGCAGAGTACTTCCATCTGAAAATCTGTAATGAAATCTAAATCCCGGACTTGAACTGTAGAAATATCCAAGCACTGAAAGAAAAATGTGAGAGGAGTTCTATGAAATTAATTATTGTAGTAAGACTGAGATGTGGTAATGTTGGGGAAAATCAATGAACTCATTCATGAATCACACCCTTCCAATGACTGAATACACATATCTTACAAAGCAATCGAATATGGATGTGATGATGGATCATACAACAAAGGATAAATCTTTCTACATCAAACCCTCATCATTTACAACAGGTACAGCATATTTCTGCCTCGGTTGTTCACTATATGTATCTTTTATTTCACTGCCATAAATTACAAATAATGTATTAGTGGTTAAGATAGTAAGAGAGAGTTAAACATTATGAACTCACTTTGATCATACATGGCTTTGACATGACTGTGTCTGGATCGACATAGTCTACCGTACTCTCTTCCAAGACACAGGACTTCATGCATGACATCTTGAAGCCGTAGACGTCATCCCAGAATGCAAGGCGTGAGCCAAACCCCTTCTGATCACTCACTGCTACCAGACTCAGGGTACACAGATCAGGGTACACTGTCAAAACATTTGAATTAAAGGTCGACTATTTAATAAAATACAGCAATGGAGTAGCCAATCACTAAGTCTGACCCAAATAAATTTTTGAATGTTGCTTTTTCGTTAAATCACCTCAGATCAGATATATGCAAATAATATTGTAACTTGATCATTACCACTTAATCATACTTGGATGGTGATATCATTTTGAAATGAGAAAGTGTGGTGAAAAGTGGAATTTGTGACTCTTCAAACTTTTATTTCATTAAAAAAAACCAAGGATACCAACACAGGAGCATAGAAAATAGGGAGCATGGCAGTGTAGATTTAGAGAGGTCAATCCCATGATTATGCGAATTATAAATCATTCCTGAATCATTTCCCCCTGTGGAAAGTGTATTGGATATTGGTGCTGAGATGTCACCAATCCAAGAATAATAGGTGCTGAAGGCTAACTTTCATAAATTGCTGAGATGAGACCCGCAGCACGAATACCATATACCTTCTTTACATAGACTTCAGAAAACTGTTTTGGGTGTGATTTATAGCTGTAATTATAGCCCTTATAAAGTTGAATATTGTCTTACCCATTCCTCCTTCCTTCAAGTACTTGGACCTAGCGTAGAGGACTGTATCTAACATGGACTCAAAGAGAAGGAAATAACCCATCCACTCAGATATGATGACATCAACCTAATAAAGAGAACAATGTAAAGAGGATAGTTTAGTTTAATACTGTTTCTAAAACAAACCGTTGCAGATTGAAGAGCAAACTCACCTTGAGTACAAGTTGTAACACAAAGTCAGACAATGTCTAGTTAGTGTTTAAAAGGTTAATTAAGTGATGGGAAATTATATTTTCAAAGTTAAAATAAATTTTGGGTACATTTAATAGGTAAAACAGCCACATTTTCTTTAATAACCCTCATTTTGTTTTACATGAAATAACACAAATGACTCAAACACTCTTTTCCACACTCTACGATTTGTAAGTAAAGACCAAGCAAGAATGTTTTGCACATATTATTCATTCTGGGACAGGTACATGTATGAGGAAAATCTTCTGTAGAAAAAGTTCAAATTTATGACATCACTCCTCTGCACAGAAAAGGAGCATTTACCTTTTCCACTGGCATATCCAAATCTTCTAACCTTCCTTTCTTGAGAGTAATGACACCATCTAAACCATTTTGCCTGCAATACAATGAACAACACACACAACAAATTATTAAATACAACTACTATGTATTTGATATCATTATAATTCTTGTACTTTAGAGTTCATATTACTCAATGTACCAATTGGTACAATATTGGCTTCCTTTCTCTCACTTTTGATTTCTATGCAATCTTAATAGCAAAGAATTTCTCAACAAACTACGTGTGTGCCACTAAAATCAGAATTGCTTGGTAATCTGAACTTTTGTTCAATTCAAAGTGTTCACAGGCACAGTTCTTTGGCAAACCTGTTAATTAACTAATTCATTTATTTATTCAAGGTATAAAACAAAATACGATTAGCAGCCAATGGTTGAATTGTTCACATTCTACAAGCAAGTTTTAAAATATAATATAAAAAAAGGTAAAAATATACAAACACCAGATGATACTCAGGGTACATAGACCTTTGATCTCACATTATAAACTGCTACAGTGCTAGTGTATTAATAAAAGAATGAATTGTTTACAATCACGTCCATCACTATGGCAATACAGGATTACAGCTATTTTACATCAGAAGATACTTTCTGAAAGAGGTCAGTTCTTGTTTTGTTTATCTAAAATAAAATATAATATATACACTAGTCACACAGTAAACTGACCTGACAATGTCCATGGCTTGGTACACAATATCTGATTGATCAACAGCAATGACCTTCCTTGCACCAGCCTTAGCAGCAAACATAGATAGAATTCCAGTGCCACATCCAACATCTAATACCACCTGGAACAATAACATAACCATAAAATATTTGCACTGCATCAAAAAATCAAAATACTCAAAATAATTTATAATAATAATAATATAATAATAGTGGGTTCTTGTATAGCGCTCATGTCTGTCAGACTTGACACTCCTGGAGCTCTGCAATTATTACCCCGGCTTTAGCATGGCTGCCATTACAGTGCTCTAGCATTTCAAGGAATTAATTCCTGCCAGGTACCCATTTACATCCCCTGGGTCGAGTGTGGCAAATGTAGATTAATTTTTTGCCAAAGGACATTAATGTCGTGGTGGGACTCGAACCACAGACCTTGTGATCCACAGTCCGGTGACGTATCCACTCGACCACGACACCTCTACATTCCCTTTTCTTTTATCTTATCATTTCATGACGATCATAATGGCAGCTAAGATTGATCGTCATTACCAGTCTTAAAATTGAGCTTGCTTGAGGCGACTACTGTACAATCAAATTTGCCCCATTGACACACATCTCAAATACTATGTACAGCTGGTTGGAATGCTTCCTAGTCCAATGGAGAGTTTATTACACATTGAAATGCACTGATCAGTACTTACACTTGGAAAGCCACTTATATTAAAAACAGGTCAATTAAATTAAACCAAGCCAAGCTGATTTTAGCAAGATAACTGAATAACCTTCACTGCCCACAAGACTAACACGTTACTCTTGCTGGCATTCTGAAAACTTTTCTGCCAGTTCCCAAGACATTTTCGGTCTCATTGGCTGTCTGTCTCATGGGCTATCAGTTTCGTGGGCTGCCGGTCTTTTGGGATGTCCCACTCATGATCACCTTATCCTTGAAGATGTACTGATTATCATAGATGAAATCCATGTAAGCCTGTGTCCTGACTTTATCCTTGAGCATCTCTTCATGGATACCATAGTGCCCGTAGGAATCAAAGTAAGCCTCGTCCTCTTCCTCTGTCAATCTCTGCCCAACTGATGAATTCTGTTTCCCTTTGCTATTACTGCTGGGTGAATCTGCGGCTGACGCTATGAGACCATGTGCAAATTCTCTGCATATAATCATATAAACTAAATTAAATTTACACGGATTATAACATTTCCATTCAGGAATCGAAACAATAAGTTGGTTGCAATACATTCTCCAGCAATACTCAAATTAGTAATAATAGTAAACTTGTCATTATTCAATGAGTATATATATATCTATCTCTGGTCAGATTTTAATTCTTGAGGTCTATAACCATTATTATTATCATTTTTTTGGGGGGGGGGGGAAGTGAGGTATGGTGAATGTTCAGAACTTAATGAATCATTTTCTGCTCGCACTGAAAGATGAAAACTTGAAAGCAACGGTTTGCTTGAAATGTTTCACTACTAGTTAACTTTCAATCATTAGGACAACCATTTTTTCTAATAACATATGGTAGCTGTCAGTGCTGTATCCAGCATTGATAAGCATTTGGGGAGAACTAGCTACAACTAGCTACAACTGTGATACAACAAATTACCTTGCTGATGTCATATCCTGCATGGCACGCTCCAAAGCTTCCTCAGTCAGACCGAGTCGCTCTTCAAGGCAGCGGACTTTTCTCCTTAATTCTACCAGTTCTTTGGCAGGAATAGTGACTGTTTCATTGGATTCTGAGATACCATCTTTTGAGGTAGCTCCCACATCTAACCTGTTACTCTGGTCTTCAAGGTAGGACTCTATATCTGTTGTGCGATAAAAACAAGAGATGCCACATAGAAGCACAGGATTACTACATATATAAAGTAAGATGAAGTCAGGGACTCAGGATTCTATAACACATGCTCCTGTGGGAATCACTCCCTGGTCAATGCCCTATACTAAGTAAAGTTCAAACTCCAACCCTGGACCAAACACTAAACCCAACCCTCACCCTAACACTGACCCGAACTTAACACTAAACCCAACCCTCACCCTAACACTGACCCGAACTCAACACCTAAGACAACTCTTACCCTTAATATTTGGAGAAATTAAGCTCAGAGCAAATGCTCCTGGAGCAAAGGTCAGAGTCACTTAAATCAAAACCAATGACATTTAATTATGCATAGGCATTTTATTATGCATTAAATGATTGCCTCTGAGTGGTCACATGCAAGACAATTAAAGAAAGCTCATTTTTGATTTTTACTAATAAAGAATCATGCTAGATACTACATCCCTGGATAGCTTCAAGGACCTACTGAAAGGTATTATCACTTCAAGGTCGAAGGCTCATAGAAATGTTCATACCAAACTGAAGCATTGGATCTTCAATATCAACTGGTTTCATATAGCAGTCATCTGCCCAGGGCACTTCTGGTTTGTGAATGGACTCCTGAATGGCTGCCCCAGTTGTTTTCTGTTAAAAAGGAACAGAATCCTGGTTTTACGACTAAAATCATAAATGTAGTGAAAACACAAGTTCCAGAACATTGAGACCAGAACCTTCAAATATCATTAAAGATAATCCAAATTTTGTGTGTAGAGAGGATGGTTCACTTTGTTATTTATCAAAGAATTCATTTACATTTGTTTTGTTTGCTTGCTTGCTTGTTTGTTTTTCATTTCCTTTATAACAAGACACATAAATAATCACTGGCAAATTATCAACTCTGAGTCAATTGTATAGAAATGGTATATTTCAGAACAATATTATGTGAAATGTTAGTTCACACAAAAAAGATCAAACATTTTTTTAAAATGTACTACAAGATGCTAAAATTAAAAGAAACTTCAGGGAAGGGTTTCAAATGATTTAGATTTTATTTTTAAATCATCTGTGACCTTTCACCCCCAAAAAAAAAAATCACTGAAATACTTACAGTGGATCTGATATAATTAATCAGTTTGATGAAACATATGCAGTCAAGATCTGGAAAATAAGCAGAAAATACAATTACAATAGGTAAGGTGACAATGTATATGATCTGTTCATAGCTAGAAGAGCATTAACTCTTTGTTAAAAGTATACAAGTTAAATGCCTTTCTAGCTCCAAACAGATGATATGATCAAATTTTTACATATCACCCCACATGCAATATATATAGATCTAGAAAAGGTTTAATTTAAGTCATTTTACAAAGTTCTACATAAAAAATATTATAGGTTTTCTTCTTATTTTTTTCATAAGAATGAAAATGACAGAGAAACTTGGGTACAGTGTGAAATATTTTTGAACAGATTAGGGACTGGCATGGCTCTCTGGATATATAACAAAAGAATTGATGAACTCTGCTTATGATTTATTTGCATAATTACCTGTATGAGTTGAAATCTGGACAATATTGAAACTATGGCCTTCTTTACAGTGAGTCAAAACAGTGCTAGGAGATGAGAACATTTCTTCACAGAAAAAGCACTTTACTGGAGCAGATTCTTGGACAACATTTTCTTCATCTTCATCATCATCCCACATATCATCTTCATCCTCCTCCTCCTCCATTCGGCAGCCTTCTGAATCTGCGTTGTTCTCGACCTCAGCCATTCTTGTTGTAGTTGTTGTCTAAATAACTTAATGAAGTCTGAAATAAAATGATAAAGGAGACTTAGGAGAGACTTAATCAGTATATCATAATTCACTTTACTTTTACTTCACACTCACAATTCCATATATTCAATGAAAATGTGTCTACATAACATTATAGTTTATGACCATCTACTTTACTTTTGTTTTAAGTTCATCACATGTTTTGTTATGGTCCATACATAAAACCAGGCAATATGGGCTCCTGCATGACCTCAGAGAGGCACAAATTTGGAGGGGAAAAATGTCTGTGTTGTTAATATTTCTTTTGTTACTTAATTTGTAAGCTATTAATTATTATTAAATCTCCAATATGAAAGAGTCTCCCTAATCTGCAGTGCACCTCTGCTACACTAGTCAACAAGACTCTAGTGAGTAGTCTAGATACGAGTTTCCATCATCAGCAAATTTTTTGAATTTTTTTCCACCTAAACTTGAGAAGTAATTGAGACAATTATTTCGCTATGAATGAATTCCAAATACAATTCTGGACACAAAATACATTTTTAGTTGAGCAGACATGACAGACTTAATAAGTTAAAAAGGGAGTGTAGCATGGCAAATACTTGTTAACGCCATCTAGAAAGGTCTACGTCTTCTTTTGGACAACTGCACGTAAACGAAAGGACTTGCAACGGTAGTCAGGGACTTAATCTCTACATGGTCAGCGCGCGCAAGCGCGAAACAGACCGAAGTTCTCCTCACGCTTCGGTTTTGCATATGTTGCACGCAAGTGGTCTTGAATGCTGCGGTCGCGTCGTCCGAAGTTGTATTATACCCGATTGGCCCCGAGTAGGGCCACGGGAAAGACACAGTCTTGTCACGCTACACTCCCTTTAATTGCCAACGTAGCTGATCAAGAAAGACAAATGCAAAAGAAATTACCATTTTATTGTTGACTTACAGCCATTTTTGTCTCCAGGGTTTGGCATTATTAGATCTATAAAAGTCTAGATTCTAGATCTGTAATTGTAATAACAATCATGTCAATTTACTCTAATCTAAATCTAAAGTAATGACATAGAGGTTTAAGCCTAATCACATTGGTAGTGAGCACTTCAAATAGACCTATTTTTGTTTCTTTTCACTCAACACCCCCCCCCCCCACCCCCGTTGAGCAAAAAAAATTGCATACGATACGATTACGAATACGATCTCCCTCCAACAAGTCCAAGCAGTTCCCTAAAGTTGACAGCCTAGGCTAGCCCTGTATTAAGTCTAAGACTAAGTAAGATAAGAAGTTATACTAGTGTAATGTGAATATGGTTAAAGAAGCAGATTATAATATCTAATCAGTATATAGTCAGTTAAAAATATAATATCACTAACTTTTCTTGGCCCTTTCCACACAGACGTAGACTGCAGACTATGCGCCACAGCTCAGTAGACGGTACACGTTGTATACAGTACACATGTGTTGCACGTGTTGTGTTTTGCATTTAAAAGCTTCTCGACTAGAGAACTTATATTTTCAAAGAGGACTTAGTCTGTTCACTAAGCGTGCAGCACAGGAGTAGTAACACTCGATTAACTGGTATACCCTTCTTCATGAATAATCCTGATGATTTAGACAGGATCTCCATAGTTTTTAATTTGATGTCAGTTACATATTACAAAATATGTTAACAGAATTCGGAGAAAGAATCATAACTTTTTAAGCTCGTATTTTGCATTTGGTATCAAATTAAATACATATATTCATCGAATTACAGACAACTCGCCACAAAGACAGCTCGCCACAAGACATCTCGCCACAATAGCGGGGACAACTCGCCACAGGCGAGTTGTCCAGGGTGGGGTGCTTTTGAGACAGCTCGCCACACTTTTTCCCCTCATGATTTCTAGATCTAAAATCCCTCACCTTAGATGAAATTGTCATTGTATGTATTCATTATGCTTTTATAAACACAGTCACGACAGGAAACATGGAAATTGTGAGTATTTTGAGGGCTGTTCTAAAGAATAAAGCCGATTTACCTTGCAACAAGAATATATTTTGACAAACCGAAGGCGTACGTTCGCCGGATAACTTTTCGGTATTTAACTTCATTTTCTGCCTCAGAAAACTTTTTAATGGTAGGAATATGCTGTTAGTTATCTTTACATTCCAATATTACCTTTCCTCTACCCCAGCGGAATTATCGCTTGCCTCAAGTTTATTAGTAGACATAAAAACTTTTAAGATTGTGCATTCGCTCCCCTTCGACTTTCGCTGTGGACTGCGAGTGTGAGCTAGTCCCGTACCGGTACCGTGTGTGTGCCTGGCCGGAAGGCCTGGCGGCGGCTGGCGCAAAGCCAAGGGTACCCGGCGGCACACATAGCTGCATCGCTATCCTGGCTGTGTAATAAAACCTGTTTTATTGATCTCAACATTTCAAACACCACTGTACAAAACTAAACTGATTTCACTCAAAATCGGTACTCTAGTGACGATTGATGACACCTAAATAGCAGTAAAATACAATTTTTCAACTCACCTAAGTTAGAAAGAGTAATTTAAAAATTAAAATCGTGAGTCCACTGTCAAACTTGCTTACAGTTTTATCGGCATGATTGTGTGCATTTGTGTGTTATAAGTGTGATGACTATTCACGTGTGAAAATGCTGTCTATTGGCACATGGTACAGCGCTAGAGGTCCCCGGCACCCGTGACTATTATCTTGAAATGACACTAGTACCAGGAAGATGACATCTTCCTGCTAGTACAGCAGTGGCGGATCCAGGGGGCTTAAGTATTTAAGATCAAGTAGAGCAAAGCCCCGGTGGCCTATGGGGTCATTCCCCCGCAGAGGGTGACACGTATGACCGTAATTACCACAAATGCAAATAACCCCTTTTGCAGTCAATTCCAAGAACATTTTGTCCCGGCATTTTGTGAACTTTAACCCCCTATTTTACGTTAAAACAAGGACAAAATCGTACTTTGAAATACCCCTATTTATAAGATTGTAAGGACAATTTCTCAAATTTACCCCTATTTTACCATAATTCAAGGACAAGACATTGATACCTTTTTTCTTCTTCCCGGTTTTCTCTTTCCCTTTTCCTGACCCCTATTTATCAATTTCGAGGACGTGCACCTGTGCACCCCTATTTACTTTATTCGAGGAATATTTTGTCCGCGTACATTGCTTGCAATTGACCCCTTTTCCCGCGATTTTGGTAACGGTCATGCGGTCCCTAGCGAAGCAAGTGGAGCGTAAATTGGCATAGGGTCCAAGGGCAAAGCCCCGGCGGGGCCGGACAAGCTCAGGGGTTTTAGGCATTTAATGACGGTACGTCGGATGCGGCATCCAGGGGCCCGCCTTAGGGCACCTGGTGGGGTCCAGGGGCGGATACCCGGAAGCTCAGGGGTTTTAAGCATAAAATTACGATCACATGAGCATCCAGGGACCGCCTAAGGGCCCTTGGTGGGGTCCAGGGGCGGATCCCCGGAAGCTCAGGGGTTTTAGGCATTTAATTGCAGTCAGATGAGCATCCAGGGACTGCCTTAGGGCCCTTGGTGGGATCCAGGGGCAGAGTCTCTGGAAACTCAGGGTTTTGAAAAAGTACGTTAAAGAGAAAGAGAAAAAAGAACGATTGGCCTGCTAGTGTCGCAAATGAGGTATCAAAATAGTGCTCATCTGAGCTTAATCAAATGCCTAAATCCCTGAGCTTACAGGTGCTCCGCCCCCTGGACCCCACCAAGGGCCCTAACGCGGGCTCCTGGATGCTCATCTGACCGTAATTAAATACCTAAAACCCTGAGCTTCTGGGGCCCCACCCTGGACCCCACGCCAATTTACGCTCAACTCACTTTGCTCGCATCGCTCTACCCGATTGTTGATACTCCACTTCAAAAACGTTCCGCCAGGGGCCTGCATGTTACGTGTAAGAGTGGTGGCGATGCATATTTTCTTCTCCTCCCCTCTCCGGATTTGTTAAGGGGTGTTTAGCCTATTTTTCAGTTCAACTTAAATCTTTAATGACATGCAGGAGCGGTGGAACGATATGGAAGTGGGGGTGGGGCCAATAAGCTCAAAGGAGCTTTACCAATGAGCCTAAAAAGATACCGGTAATCACAACACTATACTACTAATTTACTACTACTACTACTACTACTCTACTTTACTATACTACTACTACTAATATATAATGATGATGATGATGATGACAATTTAACGACGACGGTGATGATGATGACGATGACGACGACGACAACAATAATAAAAAGTAATAATAATAACTGCAACAAGCCAGACATTGTCGTCAGGGACAACACAGTAAATATCATCGAGGTCACCGTTCGCCATGACATCAACACCTCAAGTATCAAGACCTCAGAATAGAGATCGAGAGGATGTGGAACGTTCAATTCAATTCAATTCATTCATTTTATTTTATTTCATTCTCCATGAAAAATATTAAAACATACAAACATGGTATAGACCCTACGGATAAATTAAAGATTGATAACAAGAAAAATGAAAGGGAAGGAGCAAACAAAATGTTATGGGAATGTGGGGTTAACGAAAAGGGCAATTAGCCTTATGAGCGTCAACCCCGCCTTAAAAATATACGCTGTATTGTTGAGAAAAGGAAAACAGAGAAAACCTGAACACCAATACAAAAGAAGACGGAAAAAAAGGAAAGGAGAATTAGGGAAGGGAGGGGAATACATTAAAAGTGAATTAACTGAAACGTAACGTCATTTAGTTTTGAGATTGAATACAATGATAAAAGATGGGATTTATACAATCGTTTAAAAATATTCATTGAATTAGAGTTTTTCATATTAAACGGGATATTTTTCCATAAAACTGGCCCTTTGAAGAAAAAAAAAGAATTAAAAAAAAACATTTGTACGGATTTTAGGAAAATAAACATTAGATCTATACAAGCATTAGGCCTACGAGTTTCATGAGAGTGTATTTCATAATTGAATGTAAATTTACATGACATGGACCTTGGCAATAAACCATTGGAACAATGATAAACATTAATATAGCAATATTACAATTATTTATATCATAAACATTTAGCTTTAATTGTTGAAAAAGTGGCGAAGTGTGGGCATTGAACGGGGCGGATGTCACTCCAATCATCATCAGTCTGGACAGCCGCGGCTGCCGGGCAGGGGAAGCTTCCGGCCAGGCACACACACGGTACCGGTACGGAGAGCTCACACTCGCAGTCCACAGCGAAAGTCGAAGGGGAGCGAATGCACAATCTTAAAAGTTTTTATGTCTACTAATAAACTTGAGGCAAGCGATAATTCCGCTGGGGTAGAGGAAAGGTAATATTGGAATGTAAAGATAACTAACAGCATATTCCTACCATTAAAAAGTTTTCTGAGGCAGAAAATGAAGTTAAATACCGAAAAGTTATCCGGCGAACGTACGCCTTCGGTTTGTCAAAAATATATTCTTGTTGCAAGGTAAATCGGCTTTATTCTTTAGAACAGCCCTCAAAATACTCACAATTTCCATGTTTCCTGTCGTGACTGTGTTTATAAAAGCATAATGAATACATACAATGACAATTTCATCTAAGGTGAGGGAATTTAGATCTAGAAATCATGAGGGGAAAAAGTGTGGCGAGTTGTCCCAAAAAGCACCCCACACTGGACAACTCGCCCGTGGCGAGTTGTCCCCGCTATTGTGGCGAGATGTCTTGTGGCGAGCTGTCTTTGTGGCGAGTTGTCTGGACCCCTATTCATCGTATGACGGAAATACTGTAAGTTACACATCTCAGTAAGTTAATTTAGTTTCATAAACTACGTATACGGTATCTGCGAAAACAAGTTTTAATTGCAAGATGGCAGCGCCCATGGTAGGCAGTGTGGTGAGACCTGCTAGATCGGTTTTTGGAAATGTTTTGTGTTATTCAAGAATATTCAGTCAAACTGTTTTTTCAAGTACGAGAAAACTATGTGTTTCAGCGAAGAGAGTCACTTCAGATAAATCTGAGAGCAGAATCTTGTCAGAAAGTGCAACTACCACGTCTACAAATGGTATGAACTAGTCTAGATCAAAATTGGCCCCACTCAGTTCCAGCAGTCGCGGAGCGGAGCTCCGGGAGCGTCGGCGCCCGGCGTGTCGGCAGTGCTTGTGCATGTAGTAGTAGGGGCTGGCCGCTGGCGCCTGGGATTGCATGGCAGAGCTCACTCAGCTCAGCTCAGAGAAGGGAGCCTGAGCTGTGCTAGACCTGTTTCTTCCGTTCGTTAGCCTCTGATTTGGGTAGGGTCGGCTGACCCTACCCAAATCAGAGGCTAACGAACCGACCCTACCCAAAAGGCCAATCAGAGGCTAACGAACCGACCCTACCCAAATCAGAGGCTAACGTCTAACGAATGCGAACGTCGGTTGTTCCACTGAGACTATGTCTGGCTCCACTAGTACTATACTCACTAGACCTCCGGGTATGGGGAATGTCGACAAATGTCAGTTTTATTAAAGAATGACCCATACCAGACGGTTATTTCTGTCTAGAGCTGTGCCTGATCTGAGCTGAGCTCGCGCGCTCGCGCTCGTGCTCGGGATTAGATCTAGAGGCACTAGAGCTCTTTTCCTCAGTCAGATTTTTAAAAATATGATCGTGATCTTTATTCGATTCCATTCAACATGAATTAGAGGTAGACCTAGAATAGATCTATATAGATCTATTCCACTTGAATATGTGATTGTGAATTGTGAATTGTGAATAGAAACAGAAATAAGTAAATGAATTTAAGCACCGATGCGCGATGCCATCATCACTGATCAGCTGATGCTTTTAGCTTTAGCCTTTAGTCATTACTTTTAGATGCGCTGCTAATAGTAATACCTGTTTACACTTATTACAATTTACTCTGTCCAGACTCCAGCCTTTAGTTTAGACTTTTAGTCAATTATTACATTAATATTAAAATAATAATTAAACATTTGATCTTGAATGATATTAGATCTACTACCAATAATATTGGCAATATTAATTATTGGTAGTATAGTAATATAATAACATTCACTAATTAGAGCAAGTGAAACAAAAACATTAACTGAGAGTGAGACTAGTGAGAGTGAGAGTAAAAAAAAAAGATACTGAATGAAAAATATAAATATAGATCTAGATCTAGATCTAGATAAAAATAAAAATATATAAATATATATAAAAATATAAATAAAAATATATAAATTAGCCTCGAAGTAGGCTCCAACCTATGCTACACTAACTCTTCTCCCTCCCTGCCCCTTCAAAGTTCAAACCGAAACCCTCCACGTCCCTCCCCTTCCTACCACTAATGTCTAATTGTCTATACATGTACTTCTACGTCTACGTCGGTACTTGACAGGATCCATCAGTCAGGATATAATGTCAAGGTTGAAATGTCTGGCAAGGTGCTCTTGTGCAGTGCAGTGCAGTGTATTAATATGTACAGAGTGCAAGTAAAAACAGATGTCGGCCATCAATGGCGTTTCTGGAATAGGGCTCCCTGGAAGGTGTAGAGGTGTCGTGGTCGAGTGGATACGTCGCCGGACTGTCGATCACAAGGTCCGCGGTTTGAGTCCCGCCGCGGCACTAATGTCCTTTGGCAAGACATTAATCTACATTTGCCACACTCAACCCAGGTGATGTAAGTGGGTACCTGGCAGGAATTAATTCCTTGAAATGCTGGAGCGCTGTAATGGCAGCTAGGCTAAAGCCGGGGTAATAATGAATGCGCCTCGGAATAGAATTTCTAGATAGACGGCGCTATAGAAATGCCTATTATTATTATTATTAAGGTTTCTGCTGTTGCAGAAACCAAGATATCTGGAGGGAGCATGTACCATGCTGCAACTGTACCACCTGCCCTCCTCCCTACCCACCCACCTAAACACACACACACACACGCAAATTCACATACATAAAACACACCAACTGTCTTCATTCTTGATAAATTCACAAGAATAAGGATGAAACTATAGTGTGTAAATAAAGAAAAACAAATTGTAAAAACATTAAAGGGAAATCCAAACTTGATAGCGAACTTGTCTAGAATAAAGCAGAAAAATCAGAGTAGCATACTGATGAAAGTTTGAATGAAATCTGACAAATCAGAAAGTTACACATTTTTGAAAGTTGCAATTACTATAGGTATGGGCTCTTCAAATTGGCTGAATTGATAATGCCTATGTGATGTAGTGGCGTACAACTTTCCCTTTTGTTCCAATACACAAAAAGACTAAATTTCAACTTTTCATAAATGTATGACTCGGGATGGTCTGTTCTTTTTAGAGGACCTGTAATAATGTTCTCTCCATGATATATTTTGAGTAGTGCCCTGAGGGTGAAGGCACTTGGAAGAAAAACAGAAATAAGTGATATTTGTGTACGCGACAAATGGGAGAGTAATCCGTCACTACGTCATAATCCACTGACAAAATTGCCGATTTGAGATTCGCACAGCTGTAGTGATCTCATATTTCAAACACTCATAACTTTCTTAATATTGGTCCGATTTATTTCAAACTTTCGCCATTCTGTTTCTCTGATTTTTATGCTTTCATTCAAATGAACTTATTAGAAGGGTTGGATTGCCCTTTAATTCATTCCTTTAAAGTACATGTCCACTCCAAAAATAACTTGCCTTTAATAGAAGCAGAAAAATCAGACAAACCAATCAAAAAAAGTTTGAGCAAAATTTGATAACTAATAAGAAAGTTATGAATTTTTGAAAAAGTATGTAAAACTAAAGAACAATGGAAATCACTACTCAAATTGCCAATTTGGTTATCAGTTTGTATTGTAACGTCATGTCCTCACTATTTGTCAATTGCTTTATATAGCTTAATCCCATTAATTTCCCTTTTTATCCCCCAAAACTTGATTTCCCCATGCCTTTGCCCAGGTTATATGATTTGTATCATATTGCTTGCATGACATTTCACAAAATTTTTTATGAACTTTGAAGAATTGATACTATTTTCTGAATATTGTATATTCATAATTATTGATTTTTATATAAATAGTTTATCAAAATTCACATTTATCATGATTTAACTGGACAAAATTACTCTTTATAAGGGCATCCACACAAAAACATATTACTATCAATCTAACTTGGATGCTGGTGTGAAGAAATAAGATTCTTAGGGGGAAAATAGGAAATTTATATTATCAATATAAAGAAAATAATTAGTGGATAGTGAGGACTTGACGTCACAGACTCATGAGTGAGTTGCCAATTTGTGTAGTGATTTTCAAAGCTTTTCATGTCATTAAAAATTCATAACTTTCTTATTAGTTATCCGATTTTGCTCAAACTTTTGTTGATTGGTTTGTCTGATTTTTCTGCTTCTATTGAAAGTAAGTTATTTTTGGAGTGGACTTGCCCTTCAAGTCTGTTGTAGATAACACACACATACACATTAGTCATTAACCTTTCAGTCACTGAAAAGCTGCAATTGACTTTTTGTTGTAGAAAACTTTTACCAAAATCCAATATGGCAATGCTGTAACTAAAATGATGGTCCATCAATCATGCTGTTGCAGGTGTTGCTTTTCAATTTAATTTTTCAGATCTAACAAAAGAATAAAGATACATATATTCTTTTTTCTTCATTGCATTTCATGTTTTTAAATATCTTGTAATCAATGCCAATTGAATTTACATTGATTGACCCTCCTTTGATACACCTTATTTATTATTGTTAAAAACTGATTTGAAATTCTATGAATTTACAAATTGTGAAAAATCTCTGCAAACATTTTACCTACTTGTAGTTGTACAGTGGATGAGTTACTAAAATAAACCCCTACAAAATCCTTATCTAGAGTAGACTATAGTCTACATGGCTTGTCTTACATGTACAGATGTAGGCAAAAAAAAAAAAAAATTAGAGGACAATCTGAAATTCTGAATCTGAAAATGATATGGCTCAACCCTCCTGGTGGAGTAAAACGAGTCGGACTGGGTGTGCGCATGAAATATTAAATAATGCTATTGAAAATGCTGTTTTACATTGCACATGATAGAGCACTTAACATTTGTCTTGGTCTTGATCTTTTCTTTGAGATATTCATAATCGCCTCTGAATTCAGTCACCATAACTAGCTTTCTGTTTTCAACAATTAGTTTTCTTCTGAACTGAAGTAACAGAAAATCATTTTTTAAATTCTAAATTTTTCTGCTAATCTGCTGTTTGACACCATTAAAGGGAGTGTAGCATGGCAAATACTGGTTAACGCCATCTATGTCTTCTTTTGCACGTGAATGCTGCGGTCGCGTCGTCCGTAGTCGTATTATACCCGATTGACCCCGAGTAAGGCCATGGGAAAGACACATAGTCTCGTCATGCTACACTCCCTTTAAAATCTTACAAGAGAGTGAAGAGATGCCCAAATGGTGTTGTCTCCATACCTTGAACTGTCTATCTCTAAGTAGGCCTACTTTTCCTATTAATGTGTGTTAATCTCATTTTGTTTAAGTTACAAGGATTGAATTCACAATTATTAATTTAAAATAAAGGACACTCATGAAAATACCCCAAATAGAAACAAAATGATTTACAAACATAATGTGATAATTATGAATGTTATCTCTAGATTCTTGTATTATTTTCCAGACACTTCTAGTAATCTGTCCGGTGCATTCAAGGATACAATGCACACAAGATCGTCAGAGGCTTCTAGGAGCCTCCTGGTTAGGCTAGCAAATGGTACAACAATTGAAAGTCTCCTGCAGTACTGCAATAGTCAGGGGAAGGTAGAACATTACTTCACTTATTTTCAAAAGGTAAGAGATCCTCTCTTTTGTTTCTGTTTCTGTGGGATTTTGTGAAGTGCCATAATGATATCCTATCTGGAATTTATTCAACCCTACACCTTGCTACCCCTGTTTAAGAGTAGAAAAAAAGAGATTTACGGTATTCATGAGCCACTTTTTAAGGAAGTGAAATGAATGGGAAAAGGTGGTGCTGAAACCACTACTTACCGGTAGTTTTATTCCAAATCAGACTTGCATAATTGCACTGTTAAGCATTGATATAAAACTTTGTGCCTTCAGGAAGTAATACTTACGGGTCTTCTAAAGCCACAATTATTGTACCAGTTAGTACATTCAGACAAAGTTTGTATTAAGTGACTACAAATGTATTAATCATAGTCATTCATTATTCATTTCAGGCTCACTATGTTGTTGTAGAATTCAGCCAAGCAGACACAATTAAGCAGATTACCTCAAAAGCCCATTCTACAGAGAGCAAGGTGGAATCTCGCTTCCTCAGCTTCTCTAGACCTTCAAAACACAAGGATACTAATGTTCCGAAGCGCAAACCTGATGTTGTAATCTTGAATAAAGATTTGAGCAACATGGAGCTGCTTCGATCACTGGCCAGTGCTCAGAATGTACGTAGAACAATTATTTTGTCTTTCTATAGATTTTGTACTTCATCTCCTTTTCTTTTCTACATTACAGTGTACTTGTTGTTCCAAAGATGCATGTCTTATGTCTTCCGGTATCTCCCTCCCCTCTTCCTTTCTCTCTCTCTCTCTCTCTCTACCCCTTTCTCTTTCTCTTTCTCTTTTCTCTCTCTCACTCTCGATCCCTGTAAATAACTTCTTTCACTTTTTCATTCTCTCTTTCCCTGTTTCTCTCTATCACATTATCTTTCTCTCTTCAATGATATAGGTCAGTCTGTTCCCAATGATTTATTTTACCCCTCGCCATTCCTTTTATACTTTTCCATATTGAATCATGGTGTGAGGATAAATTATTTGTTCATTTTTTATTTCTTTTCTTTTGGTTTTGAATCTCTAAATTTGACCAGGTGGATGCACAGCTTGAGCTGCTGTTGCAAGAGCAGGAGCTGAGGGAGTCTGAGATCAGGCTACGTTTCCTAGCCTGCTCCCTGATGGAGGAAGCATTCCAGTTTATCCTTCCTGATGCTACCCTTCACCCCTTTGGCTCATCCATCAATGGATTTGGGAGGCGGAGTTGTGATGTAGATACGTACCTTGATAGAGGCACAGCACATGGTGTCATCCCACTCAAACAGGTGAGAAATATTGTGGTAATAGAGCGGTAAATTTTCTCTAGGTTAAAAAGTCGAGAAGGACAATGTTGTCAACCTTGCCAATTGCTTTGATTGTGATTGTGCAGTGACAAAGAGGTAATAGAAATTTACTTAATGGTTATAATTTGAGCATGTCATGTACCCAAATGACAAGTTTGTACAATAGCCAGGAAGCAAGTGCAGAAGAAAAATTTTGTGCAAATTTAAAAGATCATACTTCAGTTTACTGACCTGAATCAACAAAAATATTTATTTTTATTGTGTTTCTAATAGGGAAGAAATAAATACAAGCTTGGCTACGACAGGCAGTCTGCCAACAGCGAACGAGTGGCCACTCAATCAACCCTCTTCACCCTAGCAGAGTTTCTTGAAAGGCATGTCCCACAATGCAGTTCTGTAAACAGAATACTCAATGCTAGGTGTCCATTGGTCAAATTCAGACATCACGCAACAGGGTTGTCATGTGACCTTACTGGTGATAACAGGTATTTGACAGATTTTTAAATGTACACAAATCAATATTGGTTTGATGTCCACATGACATCCTTATGTTTTATTTCTTTCTTTTTTTTCCCCGAAATGTATTTTATGTCTTTGTGATATATGATAGTTTTTGTGTCTGTGGGAAAGGTTGATGTGAGTAGGGTTACAGGATAACATCTCAACTGCTGGTTTTCATGTGCAGGGAAATATAAATAATATTATAACAAAACAATATATATAACTAAGTAATATATCTTAAACTACTCTGATTTATAGTGATGTTTGTTTCGCTCTTAAACTACTTTTTAAATCCATTGCTCTCAAATATTTAATCACATTTATAGCTTTCATCAGCAAGATTTTGTTTATCTACCTCCATCACCATTATAGATCACTAAATTACTAACATATTATTATAATTGATTTTGATTTTTTATATAACAGGATAGCAATTAAAAGCTCAGAAATGCTGTACGTATTTGGCCGCTTGGATCCTAGGGTGCGCCCTCTGGTGTTCATGGTGAGACACTGGGCACGACTGAACGGGATTACCAACAATAATCCAGGATACTGGATCACCAACTACCCCCTCACACTGCTCGTAATATTCTTCCTGCAGACCAGGCCACAGCCAGTGCTTCCAGCACTTAATAAGATTGCTATGTTTGGTGAGTTTTGCTGGTGCTACTGTAGAAAATACAGTGCAAAATGTCTATGATGACCCCATGAAAGTTGTTTTATCTCATTTTTCCATTTTTATTTGGGAAAGAAGACAGCATTGTACTTTTGATTGAATAAAAAAAAAGAGAAATGTGAAAAATGGGCTTCCGCTTGCTTACTGCCAATGCTTATTCTCAAATTCTTTTTTCTTCTTCCCATTTTATCTTAAAGTTTTTTATGCCTTGCATGATGTACTTATATGTTGTATATGTACTTATATGTTGTATATGTACTTATATTTATTCTCGGTCAATAACACAACAGTGTGTTTTTCTACACCCTCCCATGGACAATGGTTGAAATGCTTATAAATGCTTACTTGTCATGACTATTATGATAAGTGCATATGATACGTAATGTATGAAATTCAAATGCTATATGAAAATAAGTGCAAACTTGAGATTTACCTTGATGTTGGGCTTCAAGTATAATTACTCATATGCCCTGTGCAACAGGATTAAATTCTGTGTGTACTGTGGATACGAGAAGTTGCCACTTGTCCGTCCAATTTGCAAGGAGATCTAGATCTTATTGTAATGCAGCACTATCTTCTAGTGAGTTCACAGGAGAGTACAGCTTAGTGTCGTCTGCAAAGAGTTTGACTGTAGACGATACACATGTAGACAATGAATCTGGAATGAATGAAACCTCTGGTAGGAGAGCCTAAACATCAGACAGACATACATGCATGCAGCTCACAAAGCAAGATTCACATCGCATGCTAGTACAGGGTACTAACAAGTTTATTGTCCTGTCTCTTCACAGCATACTTGATAAATCATGTAGGAATATTTGTTGTAATCCTTCCATTATTTTCTACTTTGCTTACAGAACCATTATCTGAAGGTACGGAGGAGGAGGAGAAGGATGTTGACCTAGTTTTTACTGACGAAGCTTGCATCAAGGTCTCCAGAAACAAAGAAACACCCAGTGAGTGTACATTGTAATTATTTAACAATGACTGGCTCTCGGTGGGAATATATGATTGTTTTATCAGAGTATAATCATGACACGTGTGTGACCATTGTTGCTGACAAGGGCAACTTGGTTACGAGGGCAGTATATTCTCTTATCACCAAAACTGTATTCATCCACTGTATTATATTGTCAATACCACATATTCACTGTATGTGATAATATTATAATACATGCATACATAGAGATGTGATTTCTCTCTAGAAAAATTAAAGATGTATTAATATTTGAATTTATGAGGATGACAATTCACAAGTTTGGTTTTAAATATTCCTTCATAGGTATTCATAATTGGAATCAGGTATTCTCAAAAGTAGGTTGATTTCATACATGTATTTACTTTACTAGTGTTTTGATAACTCTCCAGTCTTCTTTATTATTATCCACAGCTGAGCTTTTACAAGAGTTCTTCCACTTCTGCATCACATTTGACTTCAAGAAACATGCACTCTCCGTCCATCATGGCTCTACATATCCCATACCAAACAATGGCAAGATCTTCCCTATGTACATCGAGAACCCACTTGAGCCTGATCTGAACTCTAGCAAGAACGTCAGCAATAATCTTGTAGACAGGTTACGCAAGCTCTCACAAGAAGCTGTAAGGACCATGGAAAGGCTTGATTTCTATCAAGCGGACTCCAGCCGTGATGCCTTGCACTCGTGGGGGTTGGGCGCACTGTTGATGGGTTCCGTTCAGGGGAAGGGAAAGCAACGTTCGGTGGCGATGGAAAAGAAGCTGGGAGCTATGTTTCGGTCATTGAGCCGGAGAGAGTTTTCAACATCTTGTAAGAGGACTTGCGGAGTAATGCATGATTGTAGGAATGTTGTACACCATGTTTGTCCTTCAGTCTCATGTTGGTCAACAACTTCGTGCATGGATTATCCAGATGATGCAATTACTATATGCTCAAACACAAGACTGTTAGATATTCAGAGGAAATATGTCACATCATAATTAGGTTGTACTTGTCAAACCAGTGGACTGGAACAGTGCCTCTCTATTTCAGTGCTAAGTGATTCAACCCAAAAGCATGTTCTACAAGCAATAATGGCATTTACCTCAAAAAGTAAGATCCTGACAAGAACAATTGTTATATGACTTCACAATACTTCAATCCCAGGCCAATCCCAAAGGAAGTGCAAGATGTCTTGTTGCGATTTTTTTTTCCTGTATTTGTAAGAATTTCTTGTGAAGATGACATACAGTATGACCAGGCATCTCAAAACCACTAAAGAGTTGCATGATGTGAGTTCGGTTAGAGCTCAATAAATGTGTATTTGGTAAGGATGGTCATATTTTGGATTTTAGTATTTCCAAAAGTACATGTACTTTGTTCCGTGTAATTTTCAGAATTTGGAAGTGCCAAATCAATCTAAAAGTGGTATTTTTGTCAGTGTTTTGTAGACGTATATTTGTCTGACCTTGAGTTTGTTGTAGTACATTTCAAGATTTTATGATTTGGCTACTTGTCTCATTTTGATCTCCTATAACTTTAAAGGAGAGTAAGCTGCTGTACTGATACGTAGACACAATAAAGAACAGGGTGTGCTTAATTGGTATGCCAAGTTTTAGGACAATTAATAATCCCTTCACATAATCTATATACTATATAGACTTCTAATCCTTCTTTTGCCATCTTGCACAATTTACCTTGTGAGCCAGAGTGATTAAAGAGACTATGCACTTTCAAAGCCTTATGTAACATTATTTCGTTTTAAAGCTAAGAATCTCCTCTTTTAGAATCAAAACTTAAAAAAAAAAGGATTACTGGCAAATTTGTTGTGGTTCTGTGGCGCCTGGTATTTGCTTATGAACGTATCACCATGCAGGGTATATAATCAAGCAGGAATGTATAATAGAGATTTGTGAGTCAAGAGATCCATGATCAGTTTTCATACAAGGTGAAGATCTTGTGAAAATCTTGGTCATCTCACCATGTGTCTTTGTATTTTAACTACTATGTGACATCTTTATATTGATGATGAAATGGCAGCTACATCCTGATTCCCCAAATGTCAACGATTCACAAAAGCATCCCAAAATCACCAAAATGATGATATTGCAGTATACATACCAGTTTAAAAAATAATTTTTATAAAGGACATTTTCATTTTACTTATGTACCCATAGCTTTTCCTTTCTACAGTATTCACAGCTTAATGAGAATTGAAGATGGCTGTTCTCATGATAGACTGTATCTGTGAACAGCTCATACTCATATTCAAGATAGGGTGATATTTCTGTTAGTATAACTTTGGGTACAGTTTTCTTAAGCTCAGACATACCATCCCATTAGCAGTACAAAATAATCCATCTCATGTTTTGATTAAATAAGGGAGTTTACAGATGGCACATGGTACAAATGACCCCAAATATCCACAGATCTTTTACACATGGAGAAGTTCCACTTTGAGCATCTTAGAATAATAACTGCCAAAGTCCTAGATGTGCTTCATGAATACCTTTTGTTTGCCCTCTTGAAAAGAATACTTCCACCTGCGTATCATAGAATGTACCGTTGGTGCATAAATGAATAATGTTACATAACTTTTATGAGCACATATCCAGTATTCATCTCTGTGGGTTTTACCATTTTGGTACAAATGACCTTTATCTGCCCATGTGCAGATTGTATCTATGAACTGGCTTATTTGATATCATCCTTACTTTACTTGTTCTCACCCGATTTTAAATAAAACAACAAACAAATGGACAAAATCATCACTAAAATACAGTATTCTGTAGGCTGTGATGAAGGGAATAATTTTGGGTCAATAATGCCATAATGGATTTGAGGATTTCTTGATTTCTTGATTTCAAGTGTCATTGCTAATAAAGTATTTCAAATTTTTACATACATTTATCAGATATTATTTTCCTTTTTTTAGGCCTATCCACAAAATGGCTATTAATTCTTTGTGTATTCATGAGGAGCGTGAGGAGCAGCATGGAACAGATGTTTGGCAAGGAATGTCATTGAAGAAGAAAATATTTTTAAATAAATGAATAGACATAGAAAGGATAGGAAATGATAAGAGATAGAGAGAAGAGGAGATAGATAGAGAAGGGCTGGTCACATATGTTAGGCATCCTAAGACCAGGTGGAAAGGTGTTTGTTACATATTCTGGTGTGTTGATTTCATACTAAGTTCTAAGCATGGTTTCATTCAATAATCTGCCTTTTGATATTTACCTCGAGCAATGTAATGAGACAAAGAAAATTACAAGCGAAATTATTGATTTATCAAACTGTCCATTGCCTTCTGACCTCTATGAACAATTTCAATTTCATCTTAGATAAAGGACTTCATGAAGAAAATAATCCAAATGTGAAGTACATATACATGCATGTGTATACACACTGCAGGTTTTGATCACGTATAGTCCCTCAGGCTTTGTCACAAGTATTTCCCCAAATTAGATGTACCATAGTTTTGTCTGCATCATGATAGTTGTTCTACGAGTAAATGCATTCCTTCTTTCCTACCTAATCAAGCATCTTATAACACATACATGCATGCACCAATAAGAAAGACAGATAGAGGGAGAGGGGGAAAAGAGCGAAATAACACATCCATACACAAAAATACCTTTCTTTCTTCCATTTAATGGCAATGATCACCACACAAAATACTGTCCGATTGAGTGCCTATAGATACATTGACACAATACAACATACACTTGAACACACATCCTTTCCATACACAATACACATAGACGTTCTTTAATTTGTACAAGCATGGAGCTACACTTTGAATCTTGCAAACAGCTAACTAGCAATGGGTTACCCAAACAAAATATGAATGGGCACAAAAGCCAGTGATGACTAAAATGCACTAATGCTAAGAGCAGAGGTTCACTACTGGTACTCCTATACCAAGCTCCAGAGTAGACACAGATAATTACGAAGAGGTCAGCTAGATAATTGTTGATGATTTCCTCTACATTTACGTTCTATCAATTTGTAGTGAACAACAAATATTTGTATAAACCAGTGCTACATAATCATGATGGTACATTTAGTGAATATTTCTTACTATTCATCATTCGACTACAGAAAATATGGTGAGATAGCTTTGTACATAGATAACGATCTACATTGTATGTACAAGGTATCGTAAATTGTATGTCTACTTTCAAGAAACATACAAGTCTTGCTTCTTCACCTATCATTCAAAATACAATGTACATGATATATGTGAAAACAACTTTTCTAGTGTTCTGTAGATTTTCAACAGAAAATACAGTTTACAACTTTACACATACATGTACATGTATCTGCAAAATGCAAATACTATGATGGTTTCAATGATTTGTTTCCCCTTATGATTAAAAATGTGTCCTTTACAAGTTACATTTAAAAGTCAAATTTCTGAAAAAATACACCTTCACAAGAGGATAGAGTCATCTAAAATCTTTTTCATTCATTCAATATAAAATATTAAAGGTGGCCAATATGAGATATATTCAAAATTTGAGAATTTAAGTTTATGAATCATAGAAATATATTATGAATTAGATACTACAATTATATTTCTTTCCTAATAATTGCAAAAACTTCAATTGTTAGATTAAAACTAAAAATCACTTTTTAAAACTAAATGGAAACCCATCTAAAACACCAATGTTGAGATATAATGCAAAGCATACTTGCATATAGCTATGAATACATGCAGTGTGACCATAATGATGCAATTTCTTCCTTTGAAGAAGCTAGTGGTACATGCAGTTTTGTATTATGTGACATCTTAAACTGGATGAAGTTTAAAAAAAAAATAATAATAAAGATTCATTGTAACTATCAATGTGCACAATTGTAAGTGGTGTTACCATAACATTTTTCTATATTTTTTATTTCTTATATAGCATGTAACATACATGTCGCTGCAATTTTTACAAGCTTTCACAATGCAAAAGGCATTACAGGTTGCTTTATAACGTGCCGATGAATACACAGCTAATAAAGACAATAAAATATACACAAAAAACTAAAAATGCCAGATGCATATCAAAAAAAAAATTGTTTGTACATTTCATATTTCTTCAACTCAAAATAACCTTGCATCATAATACACAATATCAGCATTTCTTTCAAATTAACAAAAAAATCCAAAAATCTCATAGAACATTAAAAGAAAAAAGAAAAAATATGTTTCCCAAAACAAAAGAAAACAAATCATTAAGAATATTATAATCTCTGTTATTCTGAACATACAGGTGTGTTTCAACAAAAATGGAATACATTGAATATCTCTTTTTTTTAAATACCCCCCAAAAAGAAGAAATATCTGTACATTGCTAGGGACATGAAAAATGTAAAATTAAAGAGAGCAATGAATAAACTTTGTTTTGTTGAAAAAACAACAATAAAATAATAATACTAATCCAATCAATGTTACTAGCAAAACACAGTAAATGGCACTTGAAGAGGTTCAATTCTATTTGATAATTAGAGATTATTTTTGAAGAATATTTAAAATATTGATCTCCAGTGTTCATAAATATTTGAAGACCTTGCAAGAGATGGTTAACTGATGAAACATCAAGGCATTTTGGAAACTATATGACATGATGTGATGTTAGAGATAGGTCATAAGACAATTGGGAAATTTAAAAAAATAAAAAAAGAAATGTGAAGAATCAATTTGCAAAACAATATGAACAAGTTTAGTACATCTTTTATACAAAATTCACCTATTTGTGTGAATTAAAAACAAGTAAACAAAAAAGGTATAAAAACTATATTAACAAATTTAGTACATTTTCATATCATTTCATAATCATATTCTATATAAAATTCACATTTTTATGGACATATTTACAATGACATGGACTGGTTTAAATGATAACATACAACTAACAAGTACTACTAGAACACATTTTGTAAACCAATAATGGATGATAATACTTAACAACAATAATATATATCACTCTTTTATCAAATCATCAATAAAAAAATAATAATAAAAAATAAGTTAAAAATAAAAAAACATTGAAATGGAAACAATTGATTAAATAAGCAAAATAGAGGATGGGTCAAATGGGGGACAAAAACATGAAAGAAAGAAAAAAACAAAAATAATAAAAGACCTCTATAAAATAAATTGTTGTTTTCTCCTCTACCATGTAATATAAAGAAAATGAGATGTTTTTTTTATTTATTAATCATTCCCAGGTACTTAATGCTCTTGTATACATGAGACATCTTTTGATTTGACAAGAATGTATGAAAGTCTATAGATAATTATGTTTTCACTGTTAATTGCAAAATAATTATCTAACACAAGCTTATATAGCACACCAACAAGAACCCAATAGACACATCACTATGACTAAGACATACACTTATCGTACAGAATATAATAGCACAAAGAATTTCTAAGCTACGTATTTGAAAACTGACGCGAATCCCAGATAGAGCAAAGCCCTAGGAATAAAATGTGCAATGCACATTTTATCCAATAACACCTTTTTCCCTCCACATACATATTCATAGTAATATTGGAAAAAAGAGACATATATCACAGATTTCAGTAAATACATTTTGTTAATATTACATGTACATAGTATTCAATCAATCAATAGTTAAAAATGGGATATTTCATAACTTTCATTGTTTTTGTAACACCTGCAAAAGCTTATTTACATAAGTACTATATGCAATGCAAAAGAAGGCTATTAATCACTGCAAAAAAGCTTACGCATCAATCAGCCAATAATCAAATTCATATGCAAATGATATATCCACAATGTCCAAGCATGTTTTAAAAATTTGGATGATTTTCAGTGGAAACAGACAGTGGCTATATGACATAAGTACATGTATACTATTAGTAGCCTTTTTTGTACAGCTGAATGTCCATGCTCAAATCAGTCAGACACATTCTAATTCAAAGTTAGCTTGTAGCTTTGCACTGCCATTGGCTATTTTGCTATTCAATGGATAGGCATCACCATTAAGACTTACACCAGCATGTCCATTGCTCAGGTCTGAGCATACAACAGAGTCATTGTCACTACCATTGGCAAGTGTCTGAGGAGCCATTGCCCTTCCATTGTTGTTCATGTTTAGTTCTACAGGATTCCGATTATTTACTCCATTGCAATCAGTATGATCCTTGGGCTCTTTCTTGTCCTTTCCTTTGTGGACAGACAGTTTCTCGGTGAGGAGTCGGAAAGGAGTAACCTTCCGTTTGCCATTATCTCCTTTCGCTATACATGACGCAGAGCCTGAACAAGCATTGCCATTTTTGCGGTCGATCTCATGTGAACGGTCACTACCAGACGAACTATCGCAAGCCCATGAGTGAGGGCGGTCCGCTTCTGGTTCTAGATTTCGCACATTTCCATTACGTAGCTTTTCAACGGCATTGTGAGTTGGCTGCTGCTTGTGGGTGTTGGCAGCCATTTTGACCTGGTGGCAGGAAGGTGCCACACTGTCCATCTTGGCAATGCCTGTCTGGACTTTGGTGGTAGGACCTGTGTTTGGGATATAAACAGCCATCAGCTTCTTCTTGGATCCCCTGTGAGTAGACTGAAGGGGTAAGCTGTTGGGACGTATGTTCATGTTAGGGGATACCCTTCTTGCACTAGCCCCTTCACTGCTTGCCCCAGAACTTCCTGATGCCTCATACCCATTCTGATTGGGCTGCTTGGGACTAGCGCTCCTTGCTTGCTGGCGATGTAGGTTAGTGTCCAATTTGGCCATGTTGACCGGTTGGTTGACACCACGTGAGCGTGGGTCAACTCCATTTATATGATTCCAGGATGGCATACTTGAGGATTTGTTCTTCAGCTTACCCATACCATGGGAGAGATTGTCTGTCATTTGATCCTTGCTCAGACCTGCCCTCATTTCGTTCACAACCAGAGGCCGACTTGGAGAGGTGGAAGGTTCACTAAACCCATACTGATCACAATACTTGGGTCCCGACTGTTGCGGACCATACTTAAGATCTGTCGTGTATCTCTCGATGCTGTCATCAGAATGATGCAAGTTCTTTGGGTCAACTGGTGGAGCTGATGCAGTCAGGTCGATGAGATTGAGGTCTGATTGTGAGGACAGACTGGTACTGATGGTATCCGGAGACAAGAGTCGCAGGCGCTCATTCTTCTCCAAACCACTGCTCACTGATGAATGAAGGCCATGATGGTTCTTTGTATCACTTGCAGTACCAGATGTCTCGCTAGCAGCACCAAGCACAGGCTGACCGTTACTTCTAACCGCAATCATCGTGCCATCAGCCAGTCGAGCGATACCTGGATACTCTCTAGCAATGATGTCCGTTGGCCGGGTGGTATAGTCATTCGTGGTGTGGGTGGGGATAGCATTTCCCTGGGTGGTGGGGTTGATAGTGGGGCTAATCATGCGGTGTTTGTCCCATAGAACCATCAGCTCAATGATACGCTCCTCAACACACAATGCAGTAAGTCTGGCCTCGGCATCATGATCCCAGCAGTCTTCTATGGTCTCCTTCAGGCTTCTCAGAGCCTGCAAGGATAATACAAACATTGCAAGAAAAATAAACTAACAGCTTCACACATGTTTTTGCATTAATAAACATGAGAATGGACACCCGATCTTCATGAAATAGCGCATGACAACAAATACAATCCAAATATTTTGTTTAATCTTTCATTTTGATCAACAAAGTAAAAAAAAAAAAATAGAATGAATTCATCGTTTAAAAAAAAGAACAAAAAAAGATTCCTTTGTATACAAAAATCAAGTAAATTTCTCTTCAACCATCTTCACACTTACAAAAAACAATAAGACCCTGATATGTTTTTTTTTAATGAAATGACATAATCATCCATTCTTACTTGGCTGTTCTGTTTCCAGGCATCAGGGAATTGAGGCCTCTTTCTCTCCCTGGAGACTAAGATCTGCATGTCTTCAAATGTTGGATGAAGCCCAACTTGCTCCTCAAAGGGCATCTGGTAGTTACCCATTTCATCTGTTAAAATCATAAGTGGAAAAAATTGGAATAAACGTCAAACGTCAGTATACAATGAATTAAATTGTCTAAAGAAACAGTTTGTAGTCATCACACTTGCACACGGAAGAAAACAATCCTGAGCACCACACCCCACAGGCAGTAAGGGACAAGTACCATAAGGGTTTCATGATACAGATTACCATTTGTATACTAACTACATGTATACAATGAATTTAATAACTACATGTGTAAAATGAATATAATAACTACATATATAAAATGAATATAATAACTACATATATCAAATGAATATGCATTTCATGAGAATAAAATATTGAATGCAGATAATCTAAGAAATCTGTTTTCTGACCCCTTTAACCTTTCCCAACACTGTATAACTTTAGTACACAGACTATAATTAGATAAATTTCTTTAATGCAAAACATAGATCTTTCATTCTGAACTCCATTCCTGCTTTGGTCAAGCATCTATACAGCATCCATGGAACATTATACACCAAAAAATATGCAACAATATGTGATTAAATCTCATTTTCTGGTCTGCATATTTGACGAGCAGTTTGAATGGGGCCTACTACCTCAATGTGACATTTGAGAATTTCTTCTTTTTGTGTGTATGAATCATCTTGTTTGAGAGTATATAAATGTTTGACAGTAACATTAAAATGAAACCTTTTTTCTTCTTTAAATTTGTAATTATTTACCAAAAGATGGTTTCCAAACTCACCTCTTGGATAAAGATCTTTACACCTCATAGCGACCTCCCAGATGACTAGACCTAGAGCGTACACATCCACCTGCTTGAGGGCGCACTCACAGTCTCTCAGATTGACGGCACCATCCAGTACCTCGGGAGACATGTAGCGTACAGTGCCAACCTGGGATTCAATGCAAGCATTCATATTGAAAGATCATGAGTTATACATGCACATTATTCCTATAAGAAAAAGCAGGCAGGCATACATTATCATTGTGTAGCTTGTGTCTAAAATTGCCTGCAAAGAATAAGTGGCCAATTAATTGACAACTATATTTCCTACAGATATAGATGGCTCTGGGTAAGAATATTGTGGCCACATAATTCACTTCATTGTTGAAACCATATCTATCAATTTACTTGTTTCCATTTATCATATCCCAAGCCTGCTGTTATGGACAATAGTAGATTATGGATAATTCACACTACTGAGATTCGCTTTGAGTCTGAACCATGTAATTTTACTTCATAAGGACAATTTTATTTCAGACTCTTAACCCATTGCCTAGAAAAACCAGGTGGTCCACATATATAGCCTATGCGAGCTAGAGAATTGAGTAGTTAAGGAGATTAACTTACATCAGTTATGGTGCTGTTGTCTCCATCACCCTCTCCAACCACACTGGATCCACAGACCTGCATAGCGAACCCAAAGTCGCCGATGACGCAGTTTCCTTCTGCATTCACCAGCACGTTGCGACTGTTGATGTCTCGGTGAACTACCGCTGGTTTGAGGCCAACTATTAAATAGAGCCAAATAGCCAAATCATAGTTTGGTTTGAGATCAAGTTTGTTGATTTCCAACAAGTACAGATAAAAGATGTAGCATGGGAAAAACAAATTTCTGATAAATATACATTTGCCATCCACTTTTCTGAATGAATTGAATACTAGTAGATGAATGCCTGAAATTAGTCACGTTTTTATCCAGATAGGTAAAAGTAAAAATGTATTGTAAAACCTCAAACTTTCATGAAATTGCAAAAAATTCAGTCTTGTGTCAGTTGCGATTCAAATATTCTGCAGCATTTCGCCAAATTTGCTCACATTTTTAGTGTGAAATTTTCTGGTTTTACAGTACTTTAAACAGTATCAATTACCAACAAAATGTCTGATTTATAAAAGTGTTTTAGATTTTATTTTTTCATCACTAAGTGAATCAATGTTACTGCAATCAAGGTGGCTTACTATCACAATCTAGTGACCTACCTGGAGTGTCTATGACCTGATGCAAATGTGCCAATCCCGCAGCAGTGGTCTGAGCCAGCCTGCACATGGTGTGCCAGTCGTAGGTATTCTCCCTGAGGTACGACATGAGGGATCCCTTGGAGATCATATCGACCACCAGGAGATGCTCCACCCAGCCATCCTCTCCCATGCGGTCTCCAGATCCCACATACTGGAGAAGGTTGGAGTGCTCCATGTGGGGCAGGCCCATGATGTCAAGTTCGTTCATATAGCACTGCTTGGAGGAACCTGTGAACACCTTCACCGCAACTT
This sequence comes from Mesocentrotus franciscanus, assembly GCA_037976565.1. Lineage (NCBI taxonomy): Eukaryota > Metazoa > Echinodermata > Echinoidea > Camarodonta > Strongylocentrotidae > Mesocentrotus > Mesocentrotus franciscanus. Next base: position 11,004,733 of record CP137666.1, on the reverse strand, counting down.
CCTTCTCACTGAGTGCAGCTCGGTACACATTGCAATATCTGAAATAAAATGAGGAATATAAAACAACTGAAAAACAAGACATTTGATAGTCAATGTATGTATATGATGACAGTGGTTTACCATATGTAGGTCAAGACCTTATTCATTCTTGCTGGAATGACATAGAACGTTGTTTCAAATTGTGCATTGTTTATGGTAGAGAACTGCAAAGTATTTGCACCCCCTGTACCAAGTCCCCATTGGTGTAATCAATAAGGCTTATTTTAGGCTTACATTAATCTACCAATATTTCAATGCAATGAGCTAAATGTATTTGCATGTGATAAATATATATTTTTCAAAAAAAAAATCAACATTTGAAAGAACTAATCTCTAGTGATTTATTTTTTCAGCTATGCATATTTCTTCAAATTAAGGATGGCAAGAATACTGCTCTGGTCATACCTTCCTTGCCCAACAAGCTCCATCATCTTCAGCTGGTCAAGGTCAAAGGTCGGCTCTGGAGGAGGTGCCTCTATCATGGGCAGTTGACTCATCTGAGACTTGGTGGACCGCAGCCTCATGCGGAAGATGAAGTACATGATTGCTATGGCAACCGAGACGCAGAAGATGGGGATGACCGCAATGAGGATGGTTCTCTCCATTTCGTGGTTCATCTGGTCTGAGATCACTTCTGGAAAAGCAATTAAGAAAAAAAGAAAAAAAGAAAAAAATAGTATGAACTTCCAGATAACAATAACAAATAATGCATATAATCAGTTACATCAGTAATCGCTAGGGGAGCTTTAAATGGGGATTCATATCCCCGGGTGTTATGGTTACACAAGGCTCCCCTAGATAGTCTCAGGTACATGTAGATTATCCTGGACTAGGCCAGGTTTTAACCCAGTTTTTAACCCGGTCCAATTTCACACCTACATTTGGCAGGCTAACACCCAGATCAGGGCGCCGGAAGTGGGGGGCAGGAGGGCAGTCTCCCCTCCTCAATCAAAAAGTGGGGGAGCAAACGCATTTTGCCCCCTGAAAAAATCAGCAGTTAAGGAGTAAAAATTGATCACAATCACAATTATATTCCATTCAAAGAAAAGGAGAGTGACCATAAATTAAACTTCTTAAACATTCGCATGCCCCTATATTTATCAATTGATGGAGGATTTTATAATAGCGATAGGCGCATATCGTGGAAATATTGTGAGAGGATGGGAAACCGTGTGTTTTTTATGATAGGGGTGAGAAGACATGAGCCCCTGAACACTGGCGTACTGATGGGGGGGGGGGGGGCAGTTGCCCCCAAATAAAATTCAAACGTGGTTTATTTCTTATTCGATACCAGTGATTTACAAATGTTGCTGAAATGATACAATTTTCCAAGATTTTTTTTTTTTTTGTTTGTAAATTATACTTTTTTATGCGTTTGTTGGAAAACTACAAATTCCCAAATTTACAGTCAGGCAAAAAAATATGCTTATTTAGAAGCCTTCATGTCAGGATCTGCAGAATGGTAGGGGCTCGGGGCTCGAGCCCCCCTCACTTTTAAAAAAAAGTATGTTAAAGAGAAAAAGAAAGAAGGGGAGAAAGAAGAATGAGTGACCTGCCAGTGTCACAAATGAGGTATCAAAATATGCTCATCTGACCGTAATTAAATGCCTAAAACCCCTGAGCTTACGGGGGCTCCGCCCCTTGACCTTTTTGCCTGTTACGCCACTGCCCCTGAATGGTGAGCCCCCTGGAATGTTTGCCCCCCAATCCCAAACTGCTTCCGGCATGCCTGACCCAGATGTTACCCCATACAGAATTTGGGTATGAAAGGGATAAGACTGAATGATCTCTGCCAACTATTGAGGCATGAACATGAACATGTAGGGTACTGCATGTATTTTATGTAGAAAAAGGACATGTGCCCTCAATGACTTCAATGTGTAAATATTTGTGGGGCTCAAATCTAATCATCGGTTGCACTATCTCAGTCAAAATTTGTCAAGAAAAATAAGATGGGCAAAATACTCAGCATACATGTGTACGTGCAGAGTCAGCAAGTACTGTTTCATATTATGCACGTCATCAAATAATCAGAGTTTTGTTTGTTTAATTTTTCTCTGTTTATTCCATTCATCTTGCAAACAGAATTGTCCTTTAAAGTACATGTACATGCACATGTAGCCACTACCTAAGGTTGAAATCATTTGATCTGTAAAAGGACCCACATAAATGTATCTTTCTGCTGGACAAAGACATGTACACATACAACTACTTCCAACATATGCTATTCTCACTGCTCTCTTTGATTTAGATATACATGTAGATGTAAAATACTGTACTTGTACATCACATCATTGTACATTTGCACAATGTATTCTATTGAACATGCACTTTTGATTATTTGAATACAATGAATGCAATAGGGCAGTGCACGGAGTACAATGTCTGAATCGTAGATGAGGGACGATTCCTCTATTAAAGATGCACATTAACATTTTAAACTTGTTTCTGCACTTTGAATGGCCACCCATAATTTATCCAACCCAGACATACATGTACATGCATCTAAATAGCAAAATGCAATAAAATCATGGTACAAGTAAAAGAACCTCTCGGTGTCATGGTAGCGAGGGTGATCTACATTTGTAGTTCATGTATAGTGCCATTTGTTCAACCCAACGGTGTGATTTACACTTCCATATGAATGGGGTCTGAGAGACCTATCATGAAAGTATCCTGCTACCCACACTGGCACCAACATACATCATTAATCACAGCAGACATTGTGTCTCCCAGAGCAATTGGCTTGGCAAGCAGAGATGGCATGAAAACAAAACAAATGGCAACCCATGTACATACATGTACAGCCTTCTTCTTTTTCTTCTTCTATACCCATTTGCAAAGAATGCTGATTATTATGTTATTGGTAAAGATCTTTCATTTTTATAAAAAAATCATACAGTCTTCATATAACGAGTAATAAATGTCTGACTCATTTTTTTTTAGCTCCTCCCTACTTAAAAAAAAAAAAATCAATAGCCTTAAGTTTATAACAGCCTCCTAAATGTTCTCTGAGTTCCTGACCTGATCAGAAAATACTAGCAGCCTTTTCACACACGGGTAAAATTCTTTAAAGCTGATTAGTTTAAAGAGCTTTAAACTAATCAGCTTTAGATACAACATCATTCACAGTATTTTCACACACAGAAAATTTCGGTGCGGTTGTTCGAGATTCACTGCTGAGCTCTGTCACTGCTCGTAAATGCATAATGGCCCTACTGAGCGTTTAAACACGTGTTTAAATACATATATCCGTTCACACACAAAATGTCAAGCTCTCTAGATACGCACTTCGTATCTGCAGCCTGCTTCGAAGGGCGTATGAATCACGACTTCGTATCTGTCCGAACACGTATAAACGACGTTCACACAGGGAAAATTTTCTTTAAAGCTGTTTAAAGCTGTTTAAAGCTGTTGAGTTAAACAGCTTTAAACTAATCAGAATCTAGATACGATGAATTTTAGCTGTGTGTGAAAAGACGGTAGGTATTTTGGCTGTGTGAACACAATTAAGGATATATTCTTACAAAAACTAGAAATATCGCAATCTGTATTGCTGCGCAATGCGAATGTATTCCCCGGCAGTGGCAGCAATTTTGTGTCATCCTTATGATTGAAGGAGGGACAAAGATCCCCTCTCCTCTCCCTGAAACAAAAGGATGGCGTAGAGATCGCCACTAGTGGCTCGGACTATTGTCAAGACTAGGATAGGAGCAGCATCACCAAACCAATATGCGTGTAGATTAGAGTATAATGCATCTCCATACAACATTTGAACAAAATCCATCAAGAAATGTGGCAGTAAGAGGCTTAGAGCGCATAAAAGACACATGACCTTTGACCAAGTAAAAGACGGAACAATGAGGGCAGCATCTCCCAAAAGTGTAGATTGCACCAAGAAACATCTCCTTTCAAAATTTGAAAGAAATCCGTCATGAAATATGACCTGCAGAGCGCACACTACACACCCACCAAAAATGACCTTTGACCCTATAAAACACGGGACACTCGTGACAGCATCACCAAAATCTATAGGCTTCTAGATTATACCAAGATACACATTCGTTCAAAATTTGAACAAAATCCCTTGAGAAATGTGGCCTATCAGTCAGACCGCAGCGTGCGCGATAATGAGGCTGTAAGCTGATTTTTATTCAGCGTCTCATTGGTGATCTCGTTACATTCACGTGTGCTGAAATTCACGAGATTTTCCGTGAGATTTGTAAGGGTGTACATGCAGCTGCTTTTACGGTCGATAACTTCAGTCAACATGGCAGCACGCAACGGTAATTTACTCGAGATTTTCAGCTTCAGTTTGATATGTAATTTGCCATATTTCACAATTTTGAAACAATCCTTTTTCACCACTTTTATTGGTGTTATTTTTGTAACATTTCAACAGCTATTTTGTACCCGAATTTCGCTCTTGGTTCCTGACTCTGGTACATTATTAATTTGTTTACTTTGAGATTCGTTTGAAAGATGAAAAGTCACTGATCAAAATAATGTCAAAACCTAATTTTCGCAAATTCATGTTCTCTTTATAATCATAGTAATTAAGACCCTAAAACCCGGAAGTTACCAATTGCTACCAATTTGTTCTTTCTATGATGGCGCAAAATTGTGTGATTTCATACTCGTGCACGCTCGCCGACTGAGCAATGGCAATGCATAACTGATTATTACACTCCAGGGAGCTCCGCCGCGCCACCGACTGGCCGAAAAAAATAAGAAAAATGATTAAAAAAGAAATATTGTAGAAAAAAAATATCTAGCTGGCAGGTGACGTACTTGATCCAGGGTCCTTAGATTGTTGTCATGACTGCCTACGCGCAAGTGCATTAACAGCGCACGCCACAAGGCACGCTCGCTAAGTTCTGGTATTCAGAATGTTAAAGAACCGAAGCGGAACATATGTGACGTAGTTGACGTATTTGACCAATCAGAACTCTCTATTATCACATCGGCAAAATTGACTACTTCTATTAATTATTCATAAACATTCGCGTGATTTTTCTTGGTTCCTGACTCTGGTACAGCGTAAAATATAATAATTTTGATATCATTGTAAAGAAAAATATTTTTGCTTTATGCTGATTATAACATCTTCGTGTCGCAAGAATGATTTCTATGTGAAAATCAGCCCTACTCTTAAGATAGATTTATTGTCAAAAAACCCATTTTCTAGGCGAAATATCTGTTCCCAAAAATATTTAACATGATTGTCATATATGTATACAGAAAGTGCAACGCCTTATCTGTAAAATAAGACCAATTTCATGAAAAATGAACAATTATAAAGGCAAAAACTACCAATCGGAATGACCGTCTGCACAACTCATTACGTATGCAAGATTCGTAAATTCGTGCATACGTGCTGAATAAAATAGAGGGTTTTCGCACCGGCTGCAGACTGACTGCTATAGAGCGCACACAAACCATCCACAAAAATATGGCTTTTTACCCTATAGAAGACAAAACACTGAGGGCAGCATCACCAAAAGTTATAGGTGTGTAGACTATACCAAGATACATCTCCATACAAAATTAGAAAGAAATCCGTCGAGGAATGTGGCAGTTAGAGCGCACACAAGAATATGACGCGGCGGCGGCGTAATGCTGCTGAATCCAAAGTACCCCACCGGCATACTGCCGGGGGATACATGTACAATAAACCCCTCAAAACAGATCCCTAAAATCCCCCCGCTACAGATACATAACTGAAGAATGCTCATTTACACCAGATAATGAGTGATTTCAAGTTCGGTGTTGAAAGCTGGTGTTGGTGTTGTGAGAACACCAACACCAGCTACAACACCGAACTTGAAATCCTGCTGGTGTGGAGGTTGACCTCGGAAAATATAACGCATTTCCGGTAGTCTGTATTGAGGGCTGGTGTTGAATGTCGTCTGCTGAACTGAGTATCGCGTGGGTGTTGACGATTTACGTGCAATTTTCCCATTCACCAACACCAGCCCCTACGGAATGGGAAATTCATGATTTCAAGTTTGGTGTTGGTGTTGGTGTTGCAGTATACCGCAGGTAACTATGCATGCATCTGTCACGAATCTCACGATCTAGCCAAGGTAAAATCCATTTTCCAGTCAAAAGTTAAAAACAACTGTAAATCATGGAAGCTTTATATGTTTTTCAAGAGAAATGATATTTTCTCTATTAATTTTCTAATATGACTTTACATTTGATATTCCATATAATGTAATTCATTGGAATTTCTGAATGGATTATGCTTTTATCGCAAGACTTTTGGCCTGTAGAGTAGGACGTCACTCAGTGTTGAGGCTGGTGTTGAGCAATCGATAATGTGATCGGTATCGTCCTTCTAAACAGACCGTCAGTGTTGGAGCTCGGTTCAGCAGCCTTTCCACGCTCTCAACACCAACACCAACACCGACACCGAACACCATACTTGAAATCACTCAATGTAGGCTCTTTTACAATAATTATCTCAATGTCAGGTGAAAGCTGAGATGATACATGTACCATAATGAAAGGGTAATGAGATTTGAAGTTTCCATTAACTTGATTGAAACTATAAGTATAAAAAATAAAAAATAAAAATTACATGTACAGTGTGTACTTCAAAAACATGTTTATGTGTTGTCAGTAGGTCTGCCAAATTTAATTTAAAATGTAAGGTAAAAAATTACTGGTTGCAAACTCTGTTTCCTAGGAATATAAAGCTCTCTTTCTCTCCCCGTCTCTCGGCATTTAACATTCCTCTCTCACTCCATTCCTTCTGAAAGGCAATCATCACATCCCCACAGCTACCAACTATTCTGGTCCTCTCCCTCCTATTTCATTACTGACAATTCTCATAAAATTGGTGGAAGGATTGATGTTCCAGAGTGTCCTATAATAAATTGCCTCCATGTACATCTACACAGCCTAGTTTCCAGGAAATTTAACTTTGGTATTCCTCACTACTCCTCTATGTTCCACATATTATGATACATTCAACCAACAGCTACAGTGAAGTCTTCTCTTTGATCTTGGATCTTGGATTGTTTTCCTAAATATTCAGCAAGGATGAAGTGGGATTGCTAAAGCTGATTTAGCATCTTTTGTTCTGCTCCCATTAATCAAGATACATTAATTAGAAGTTTACAACACCCATAACTACATTAAAGATAAAGACCAGTTCTGGTCATGCGATTGCATTGTGAAAGAAACGTTGTGGAATCAATCAGAAAAGGTTGATCATCTAGCATATAAGTATTGGTGTGTACTGCAAGGTTCTGGAATCATCAAAATGATAAGAAATTTGGCCCAGTCTTGGTAAAGTTACAAGCACTGTACACAGAAAGATGTATATGGGACCACGCGATATGTGCGCGCATGTGCGCGATATCTATTTGGTCCCAATAGATATAATAATTTACCAAATATATAAATTAGTAGGCGGTTTCCCGGCAAAATTTGTATAATCACGTATTAGTCAAAACATATTATTTCACATGATTGGTAATGAGAGCTTCCATTTCATTTTTTGAGAGGGGGGCGTTTCCAAAACTGGTCTATACCTTTAACGTTGAAAAAAACAAAAACATTCCCGATGCAAAAAAAGATGCAATAAAAGAAATGGTGAAAAATAGTCTAAGGATCTGGAACAGAAACTATCCTGAGAAAAACCTATGAACTAGACATTTAAAAAAAAACATAAAAACTTAAAAAGGAGGCTCCTTGACCCCACCTCATGCCTGCCTCTCAATCTCAAAGGATTCAGAGACAATAAATCCTGTATGACTCACAACCAATTAGCTGAGTACCACTGTCAAGCACGCTTTCCCCGCATCACACTACCATGTTACACTATGGTTGAGCGGCTAAATTATATGCAAAATCTACCAATATTGTATGATGTACTTCATAAATTCCAGAGTAACCAAATGTATCATTTTGCATCAAAGGCATATGGAAGGGTCTCTCCCACTGTTTTTCTTAATTTTGATGATTTTAATGTTTAACATATTTTTATTGTTTCAGCCCATTTGCATGTATCTTGCATTCATGTGTCCATGATTGATCAAACAACTTAAATATTGAACTTGCTAACAGTTTAATTACAAACCCTCTAGAAGATATCAATAAGATCTTAAAATCAACAAACCCATTTGTCTTTTATGCTGGATTTCTGATACTGTCTGAAGGTTGTTCTGTTATGAAATAAGGTGGTATATTTTCAGCTTGACTTTTGCATCTAGACTACCTAATCGACAATGTATATTTGAACTGATGTTGCATGATAAATCTCTGAATATAATATGTGTACCTACTACTGTACTCAACAATGTATGAACTTTAACTCAACTTTTGTTGCCATCTGTATTATATACATATACTGTGTTATACTGTGCAATTTCTATGCATATCCACTCATGAATATTAGCCTTTCAAAAATTAATATGTACATGTACCGATACATGTATGCGCTTCACTTACATGTAGTGCAGTCACAGACGTTTTATGAATGTCAGGTTTTATATTCTTTCCACGGTTCGCCTTCTACTTGGCTGTATACATCAATTCCGGATCATTCACCAACATGTATATTAATGAAACCACCATCCTTGGTTATCCCTCACAAAACACAAACTCTTGGACTACTCCTTTGTTAAAGCAGTTCAGAGTGTTCTTATTTTCTAAATTAATCAATTTTTTCTCCTCAAATAGGCAACAATTGATCTTATTTCCCACTCCTTCATAGTTTGACAAAAATGAAATTGTTTATTGCATGAACCAATGTGAAAGAAATTTGCAAAATTTCACTGAAAAATTGACTATTTGTCCACAGAAATAGTGATTTTATACTTTACACACCGCGTTACTAATTTAGAGACTTGAATGATGAGTTACGAACAAAATCGCTCTTATTCAAGAACAGCACAACACACTGATTTGGAAATAGATTCTAAATTGTCTGTGATTTTTGCTGTTTCTGCTCATGTATAATGAGTAAATCCTAGCATTCTGGATAAAAAAATAATGCAAAAATGTCACTAATAGGACACACTCTACTACTACAACAAAAAAAGAAGGAAAAAATCTATTTAATAGTGATTCATCTATAAATGACAAATATAGTGCAGTAGTACACGTACTGTACATTATTGTATCTATATTCATTTCATGCCTTCAAAACAATTTCTAATTGGATTGCACCAATATCACGGGGCCATAAAATGCAGCGCAACTCGGATAATGGCTATTTAATCATAATAAGCAACCTCGGTACATATCAATTTTGATGCAGAGAATGTGTAAATTAACCAGGGCTTTGCACTTACTGTACTGAGTGACAGTCGGCTTTGTCGAGGGCAGGGGAACGTATGCATCGGACACGTTCCTATTGCAGTAGTCTCCTGCACAGCAGCAGATCCTGCTGGTCTGGTTCTTGGTCCGGACCAGGTACTCGCTGGGCTTGCTGTGGGCGGTGCAGTTCTCCTGGTTACAGTTCAGAGACTTGGCCTCATTCCCCCAGCATCCTGCACACATGGAAGAGTAAGATAAAATGGAAAAAAGAAAATGAACATGAGATAAGGAAAGGAGAATACAACCCAGAATCCTCAAGCATGTACATGTATACACTTTGTACTGTTTTATAAGTATATAGAAATTGTAATTTTGACAAGGTCATGAAATTATTTGATTTGTTTATAGATTTTAGGAATTGATAATGTATGTTAAAAATATAAAAATATAATTACTCTGCATTTACGGTACATAATTTTTTGTTTTAATACTAAAAAACATCATGACCTTTGGATCCTACATGTATTCCTGGTCATTGCAAATATGAAAGGAATGAAAGAGAGAGAGAGAGACAGAGAGAACCCTCCCAATCGCTCAGGCCTTGGGAGGGATCTGATATGAGCACATTTTCAATATTGATATATAAATGTACATGTAATGCAGTATTTTTCCCCCAAATATTTTGAATAAGGGATTGATGCAATCTTGAAATATTGTTTCAATCTGAAGCTCTGCAATCTCAGCTTCTATAGCGATGACCTTTCCTGTGTAATCTCTGTGCTCACTGGAATGCATGATAGAGGAGATGTCTACTCCTACTCCTACTCAGAAGAATATATGTGTCAGGTCATGAATACATAATTAGGCAAGGGACCAGTTGAGAAATATGGTTATTTTGTAATGCCCTTGGTGTCTGACGTACAGTTCATGATGCATATTAAATGTACAATGTGTATGTACCACAGGAGTGAGCTCCATTAACATATTCATTACGTCTTATCATAAAAGCACAATTTAAGTGCAAAAAGACAGACAGTCCTGTCTTAAAAGCCTTTAAAGTGTACCAATTAATGAAACATGTTTTGCTCTTTATTTAAGGGGGTCCATGTAGCTATACTGTATTCAAAATATGCGCTTCAATTATCATGTACTTCTCCAAAGTGATATTGCAATTTTAAATACATTCTTAGCAGGGTTCGCAATCCCCTGCCCAGGCGGGAAATACTCTTTGCATAATACCATTGAAATTGTATAATGTGAAATAGTAAACATACTTGTAGGACTCTGATTAAATTCCATCAATTAGACTTAAATTTTTCTCAGTTGTTCATTTTCAATAACTTTACGGTTTTCTTAGATTTTAAGATTGCTTGTTTGGATATTCTAAAGACACAAATGCAAGACATGCTACACCACCTTCTCCTGATGGCTTCCAATAAGCTATCAATCTCCTGGCAGTACATACTGTACATTGAAATGTCTGCAATTCAAGTTTGAGCGTAGATACTGTATCTCTCTTGTTACGATATTATCATGTCTGATGTTGGTATCACTGAAAAACCTGTTTATTCCCCTTTACAATAATGCCCCGTTTGTAATCATTCTGTAATCATTATGTAATCATGGACTGTGCAGTACACCTAGATATGGGACCAAGTCAAAAGTGAAATGTTGCAAAATGCAATGTTATTCCTTCAAAACACAATCCATCCTCCAAATTTAAAGAATTGATAATGCCAATGCATTGTGCGACATTTCATTTTTGACTTGGCCCCATATGGCCATATACAGGTGTACTGCACATTCCATGGTCACATACACATGTACATGTAATCATTTCAAATGGGGCATCTTTGTAAGGAGAATAAACAGGTTGTTCAATGGTACTGATGTGAAGTATGATAATATAACACCAGAGATATCTCAAACTTGAATCACAGACTTTTAGAGGGGTTTAGTTACACCCTAGGGGTTGTTATGCACTGCAGGTCATAGGGGTAGATGATTATCATGGAACCACATTCATGTTTGCCACTCCGTTGGAACAGGCGTCATACCGTGACTAATGGCAGTAGCATATGCCCCACTGAAATGCAGACTTAACCATTCAAGCACCACATTCCCCATCTATTATACCACATACACATCTGCTGCCCCTGGTTCATGAACTGGGTTATTGTTAAAGGTAGCATTTAAGCTTTTTATGTGATCAAATTTTGTGAATTCTCTCTTAATTGCAAAACAAATTCAAGTTATCCCCATTATACAGAACTATAACTAGTTATTTTTTCTTTCATTTATCCTGAGATGGGTTATCATCACAGCCTTCAAAAGTTGTAAATAGCTTGCAGAGGTACATTTAAAAGGAAATAAGAAATTACTTTTTGAATCTAAAATATGAAAGAGGGGGAGTACTATTGTTTGTGTGTATGCCAGACTGGACTTTAAGAGGTGTTATGAGCCAGCTGTGTTGCCCCCTCCCATCCCCTGCCTTTTAAAAATTCCAGACATAAATCACCCAACTCCCAAGTGTTTCATTATATATTGCTGGTACCAAACTACATTCATGTACTGTACAGACTGTACATGCACATGTATCCATATTGTCAATGCATGAAAGGGTAATCAGATTCCATCCTACAATGAGTCTATAGTATAGTGCAGGCCTGCAGGGCCTTTGTCTGCAGGAGGAAAAAAACAGTTTTAAGATTAATGAATCTTTAAGACTTTGATAAAGCTGGTAGGTGAGGGAAATATAGGCTTACATCAGAGGCGGCGCTCACAGGGGGGCACCTTGGGTGGTGTTTTACTGTTTTGCAAATTACTTTAAATGTTTCCAAGCAGAGAATTAAAAAAAACTTGTACGATCTAACCTTCCCTTATGCAATGATACAAATTAAATCAACATTTAAAATAAATGAACCTCTACTTTAAAAGGAAACAAAAAATCCTCCTTCTTCTGTTGTACAGTACATGTAATTACAAACTTTAGTGATACATCAAGAGTTTGACCTTGCCCTGCTGAAGAGCTCTTTTCTATTGAATTCACGAACTGGTGAAAGCTCTCAAAAATTAATTAAAACATTATGAATGCATCCCATTGTAGCAGAAAATCAATTTACACCATATCAAAAATGGCTGAAATATCAGAGGAGTAGAAAGCCTGCAGTACCACGTGATGCACCAATCTCATAAAAGCATAATTGCACTATGGCATTTCAGATAATAAATCTTCTTCGATCCTGATCAGCAAATGCAATTTGGTCAAAATTTCATAAGCAATATATTTAAGACACTGAGCAATACGTGCAGTACATACATGTACAGTATGTATGATGTGCAGTATGCAATGTATAGAAGATAACATTTCATCAAATATGGGTGTACATTGTACATGCATAATGTTTTATGCCCAAACTATCAGAAATGGGGCTCTTGCAGGAATGGCTCTGACACACATTGTACTTGCATACAGATTTATGCTGAATTTATGTCATGGCTAATGACCACTGGTAATGAATTAAAGTTACATAAATGTACATGTATACTGTGCAAAGGAAAACACCAGAATTACAAAAAAAATTATGTAAAAGGATTTGCAAGTGGATGAATTTCACATCTTTAAATCTTTACTGTAAGTAAAGTCAGCTACTGTAGCAAATTTTGTTATCTTTAGCACTTTAAATCTTTACTTTAAGTTACATGTAAGTCTGCTACTGTAGCAAACACTGTAACACTGTAACACTGGAAATAATGCATCAATACAATTTGGACTGTGAATTCACGAATAAGGCAAGAATAAAATCAGACAAAAGGGATTTTTGGCAGTCCTAGGCCTCGTCTTACAAAGAGTTACGATTGATCCAAATCAATCGTAAATCCTCCAATCAATCGCAAGTTTGCAGTCTCCTATCTCTTATGTACATAGTTGCGATTGATATCAATCGCAAATAAGTTGCGATTGATATCAACTCTTTGTAAGACGGGGCCCAGGACTCCAGATAAATGTAAACTTAGCCAAGGAACAATTATATTTGTACATGAAGGTAATGAGTTTGTAAAAATTGAGATCATTAATATGTGAAATCTCTCACTGACAAATGTATATGAATATTAACATCGTAGATCATGAAGTGGTCATGTAGACAGTATGTTGTCAAAGAGAAAACCACTAGACAACAAATGGATTTGATGTGCATTTCTTTTAAATATCTCCTCCCTCCCCCCTCAATTTTAATGATACAACTGTCTTTTCCCCATGATACTCTATTGTACATTATTGGTATTATACCTTTATGGGTATTTTATCACATGTCCTCCTGTGAACAATTCTCTTCCATCATGATAATTGAGAAGAGGCCTACTTTTGGTACCACTCTGGATATAACTTGGGTACAAAAAGAAGAGTTCTCCATCACACATTATAATCATATTTATAGGAGATTCCACATGTAGTGAGCTTAACTCTCACAGAAGGGGCATTTACACTGTCATCCAAACATGCCAAAAAATGCCAAACCGGAGCCTGACCGCGATGTTTCAGTGATGTTACCAAGGCAACTACGCTTTATTGGCAAAAATGCCAAGCCCGACACATTCCAAAACGAAGTGTGATCTTTTGGCATATTTTGGCGTGTTTCGCAAGTATAAACGCTCGCACTTGTAAAATCGTGATTTTAGGTCACGTGACTTTAGGAGCGTGGCTAGCTTTCGTCCTTGAAGCCTTATTTGCATAAAGTAAACAACTTGTTTACGCTGAACCGCTATGAAAGAGTCTCAGCTAAACTGTAAAATCTCGCTTTAGAAACCACCAAATGAAATGATTAAAATGTCAAATGGAAGAAGAAGAGTTGTTCTAACTCATAAATATTGCAAATAGTTGTCAAACCCTGTTTTAATATGCGAAAACTGAGCAAAACAAAGCGCAATCTTTTGTATTATTTTATCTGAAAATATTTCAGTATTTTTCATATTTTCCGTCATTACACCAGATCGATACTTTCGTACGTGATAAATCAAAGTATATCAAAGCTCTCTTCCAAATATCTTCTCATAATTCTATGTCCCACGGTTGTTTCGGGAATAAATCGAAGGCAATGTCATCAACGAACCCATGGCGAAACATTCACGGAATGGTAAATGTAGTCCCATCTATAGGGGTACGTGCGGTAATATGTAGTCCATGTAGTCACACGTACCGTTATACGTGCATGACTGTTCGTGCTGGACTCGCTGTGTATGATTGAGCATTTTGCATTTGGAAGACCGCGCATGCGCATTACCAACCAAAACACGCCAAAACATCGCTGAGCAGCTCAGTCGGCGATGTTTCGGCACAAGTGTAAACGGGTGCACGAAACATCGCGATTTTTCAAAATGAGATATTTGACAGTATACATGCGCCTAGATTTGCAACTTTCTTTGTTCACTTTTCTGAAATTTTCATTATTTGTTTCCCTGATTTTCATTCTTTGTATTTTCAAGGCCAACTTTCTAAGGGTTGATTCCCCTTCTAAAAAACTATTAAAAATATACTGATAAAGAAAAACAACACAAAAAAACAAAACAAAAACAAAGCAACAACTTCTGTCCTGTAGTAAATTTTAACCGGAATCTTACACGGACATAATGTAAATGTATGCATACAATGTAAATGTACATTGTAGGCTCTATAAGTTGGAGAGGGAGAAAGAGAGATAGAGAGGGGGAGGGAGAGAGGGAGAGAGGGAGAGAGAGGGAGGGAGAGAGGGAAAGAGAGGGAAAGAGAGGGAGAGAGAGAGAGAGAGAGAGAGAGAGAGAGAAAGAAAATGAGAGGGAGAAAGAGAGAGAGAGAGAGAGAGAGAGAGAGAGAGAGAGAGAGAGGGATGGGGGAGGGGGGAGAGGGTATTATGGACAAGTACAGGTACTGTACATTCATGTACATACTTGGCTCCAGGAGCATTTGTTCCAGGCTGTATTTCTTCACCTTGTAAAGTCAAGGATATGGTTGCCATTAGGTTTGACCAGACATCTCCATGAAATCTGAAGTTATTTTCCTCCCTGAATGCACCATAATACAGTACTTCAGGAAATGCACTGAAAATCCAGAAACTTCCATTTAAACATAAAATCATTCTCCCAGCAAGAAACTTATGCAAATTCCAAATATTGAATTGTGTCAATTGTGATTCTATTATTTTGTGGCATGAAACTTTTGCAAATCTGAACCACTTGCAAAAATTGCGAACATTTCATTCTGTGACTGAAACTGTTAGAAAGAGTTTCAGTAAGTACCAGTACATATAACTCTATGAATACAATATTTAGTCTACAATACATGTATTAGTTAGTGGGCACAGTCTAGTTGACAGTTGGTCCACCAGTTCAAAAAAATTTGCATACTGTACATGTATGATCTACAGTAGGCCTATGATATTGTGAACCTTTTATTAGTTATATTCTATTAGGTTCAAGTGACAAAAAGCTTTTATCTCTTGAGCCTATTATCTTGTTCTAGGAGGTCCACATAACAACAGCAATACAATGTATATATACACTGTACAATACATGTACATGACATGAATTTCTCCTGGTATACTAAAAAGATCCTCAGAAAAGAAATCTACATTTATCAAATAATACAGTATCTCAATGCTCTGTGTCAAACATGTACATGTAACAGTGCAGCCTTTCAGTGAATAATTTGCATGTTTAATCAAGTTGTCTCCAATACACGCATGGTATAAAACCTGTTCAGTTTTTATAAAAAGCTGCTGAACAGGAAACACACACACACACACAGAATAAAATATTCAATACTTACAAGTATAATACTCGTCAATAAATGTTAACATACAAACATACATTATAACTATCCAGTGCAAAGTATCTTCTTGTAAAGTAGTAGTTTACTCCATAGTTTGAAATAGATTTTTTTGAGAGGCTAACAACCACTATTCAAATCAGTGTCCCCTCAAATTGCTAGCAAATTTAGCACTGCCATCATCGATAAACGCCTGTCTTCATCAAGTTTTCCTCTTCCAAAATCAGCTCCAATTCTCATCCATCCTCAGCTCTGACTCACTCAGGAGCAACGATGACTGAGCATGCATCATCCGATCCGTTTCTCTCCCCTCTCGGCAAAGAATAACAGATAACATCCGCCAGTATACTATCCGCAAGACGCTACCATCGC
The DNA here is from genome assembly GCA_037976565.1 of Mesocentrotus franciscanus. Classification (NCBI taxonomy): domain Eukaryota; kingdom Metazoa; phylum Echinodermata; class Echinoidea; order Camarodonta; family Strongylocentrotidae; genus Mesocentrotus; species Mesocentrotus franciscanus. Next base: position 10,988,250 of record CP137666.1, on the reverse strand, counting down.
TGTTCAATGTTTGCCAATAATATCATATTATCACCGATCACCACTGCAATACCTCTTCACTCACTCTAACTTGATTAATTTCTCTTGGGCATTTATAAATCTGAACTTCTGAAGTGATTCATCTGATTATGGAGTCGAATGGATTAGAAATTTCATGCAATCTAATTATGGTTCAGGGGGTTGTAATAAAATAAATCAACTGCATTGTGTTTCTAACCTTGCAGTATAAAAATGCTTATAAATGATTTCATAATATTAAGTTGTAAATGGTGTAGTCAGATGAAATAACCTTAAAGTGAAAAGATATTATTATTACCCAGTATCCATATAATGGAGCATATTCAAAATGGCTTTTTTTTTTGGGGGGGGGGGGAGCAGGTGCAGGAGCCACACGCCTTCTTTTGGTTTAACCATGCACTACAGTGATATTAGCATACAGGTGTACATGTACCTTCTAAATTTCTGTACGATTCCTTTCATCTTTTATTTCTGTAAAGTCTCAATATAGTGAGCATGTACATGTAGCCCATGATTACCGGTAAAAAATATAAAAAGGTCCTTGAGCCATTTCAAGAAGAAAGCAGATAAATATTGTATCATCCCACGAGCTTGGTGCTTCTTATGAAATTAACTCGTTCAAAATTTAATTATGAATAACTTTGCTGGTGGGTATGCCTGCTTCTAGAAGACCACAGAGTATCTCAAATGTCAACTTTATTATCTTTACAACTGATAAAGAACAAAGTGCATAGCAAGCAAATTATAATCCATGTTTACAACATTAAATCTTTTATGTTTTAAGTCAATGAACACTAATTTTCTACATACCTGTATATCAACCATACTCAATCATACTACATGTACATGTACGGTACATTTTGATGTGTTATATAACTGTGATGACCAAAATCTTATGGTACACAGTTTATGTTTAGATTTCATGTGGAATTTAGAGCAATACATGTACATTTGTACATGAATGTTTGAATCTTGCAAGCTTAAAATGTTTGCTATGCCAAGCCATGCAATCATCATAATTTATCATCATTAACTGCTCTGTACATGTATGTAGAGTAAGCTACATGTACATGTACAGTATATATGTAATTGTAGGGCAGTCACACTCCTGAGTGACTCAGGCATAAATCCTGAACTTGACTGAAGCAAACACAGAAGATTTCAAATGGATGCGAGCAAAACTTAGGACCAAATTTCAGAGATTTCATACTTATTATGCAAAATCCATATATACAGCCTTGAGGCAAACTTTCCATACAAAATCCAAATCTTAGAGAATGCTCTTCACCACATCGCATCCCTTGACCTTGTTTAGCATATTCTCACATAAATCACTTCATCATTTTTACATGTACGGTACACCTGTATGCAAGTGACCAACAGCAATATATACTGTGATATATTTTATGTATATGTGTAAAGTGCAATAAACCAAGCATTCAGCATATTCCTGTACCAGTTTTCCACTATAAATGATTGATCTTTGCATTGATAATTTAGTTGCATGCATGGTACTGGTGTAAACATGTAGCTTTGTATACACTGTATGTAGTTTAAGACTTTTTCTCGGAACATGTACATGTACATGTACATGTAGGTTGATAATTACCCATAGCCTAATGACCTTTTGTTGTTACAAAAGAATGTCAACAGTATGTGTTTTTTGCCTATCGACTGTATGCAACAGGTACAGTAAGAAGGGAAGGAAATTATTTCAACTTCATAGAAACATGCTTCTCTAACATTTTCATTCGTAGGATTAACAGAACTTACATGTACACCCCTCCCCGCCCCCCCCCCAAAAAAAATGGGGAGGGGTGAGTGGCTTAATAATAATGTATTGAACGTGACTCTCCTTGCTTCCATGCGATAGCATGCGCACTACTCACCAAAAAATCTGAATGACCAAACACCAATGTTTTTTAACAGGTTTTTCCAGTAGTGTAAATGGCAGTAAAAAATAAAAAATAAAAAATAAAATTTCAAAATGGTGTTTGGGCTGTGTAACGTGCCTATTGATGATATTTCTTTACACGACAAACATGAGAGTTGTCCGTTACTAAGTCACAATTCACTGACCAAAAAGCCAATTTGAGATTTGCATCTATAGATAGATCCAGGGAAAAAATTAATATTTATTTTTCGGGGGCTACTTTTCAAGCTTGCCTGCATATAAATAACACTCTAAAATTTGTTTTGCATTGAACTCTATGCAAATTTACGGGGGGTCTTTTCTGATTTTCGGGGGCTCTTTTGGGCATTTCGGGGGCTAATTCGCCCTGAGCCCCCGTGTATTTTTTTCACTGGATAGATCTAATTATTATTATTATCATTATTATTTATTTGACCAATCGGAAATCATACAATGAGTTTAACAATCAGATAATAGCAATTTCATAATACATGCAAACTAGTGCTGTAAGTCAGGCGCCATGTTCGGGTTCGGTTCGGTTCGGTTTGGCAGAGTTCGGCAATTTTTTACCCGAACTTGGTTCGGTTCGGGGTTCGGTAATATAATATAGCAAGCAGCCTAATACATGTAGCTACGGTGGTCGGCGCTGGGTGGGCCCGACCAGCACGGAGGACTTCTGCCCCACTCCTGATGAAAAACACTGCTTCCGACCGGCACGTATTTCACATAAAAAAACTGCTTTAAACGTAACTATTTTAGTACTTACATTCATATTTCCGTTTTTTATGTATTATTTGCAGTTTTACAAGAATCATGTTTTCAATTTGAAAATAAATGATATTTTTTAAAGATTTGCCGAGACGGTTGTTGTCTAATGTTACGAGTCATGAAAGCTGCCATCTTGAATTTACCGATGTATACGTTATAATACACAGAGATAGCAGCCCAGGCTCGTTCGATTGCCGTTATTATAAATGTTTATTTTTAATGGGGTAAATAATAAAATTACTAATTTTCCTGAACAAATAAATTAGAATACTATAATATGTATTTATTTCTTTATTTAGATGGTAAAATTTGTCCGATATTATTACAATTAATTTTTGTTTTTGTTTGTATTGTTTGGGTTTGAGCCGAACTTGTTTTGATCAGTGCCTAATAGGCACGTGTATTCTAGCTTGTTTATAGCTTGCTATCGCGACGTTGCAGAGGTCAGGATTTGGGATTTAAATGGCGTCAGTGAAGTCGCGCCCACGACTGGAGAGGCATGAATCACAAAGGACGAAAATGGGAAAAAAGTAAATATAGAATGAGCAATCATGACATGAAAATTAGGTATAAAATGACAAGTTAATTAGTCTGCAAAAACGTTTAAAATTTTTCTGCCGAACATCCGAACCAGGCCTTTGTGTTCGGTTCGGTTCGGCTCGGTTCGGAAGTGCCATGTTCGGCGAACTTCCGTTCGGTTCGGCGGTTCGGCTACAGCACTAATGCAAACAGTTTTATGAAGGTGGAGAGGAGAGAGAAGGATACAATCTGCTGGTCAGATCTCATACATGTATGATCTCATATTTCAAACACTTGTAACTTTCTTATAACCGGTATACATGTAGATCTGACTTATATTTCAAACTTTCGCCATCATGCTTCTCTTATTCATCTCCTTTCATAAAAATGAAATCATTGCAAAATTGGATTGCCCATTAAAGGAAACCTTACCCAAAGAAAAAACTTCAGTTATTCTGAGAGATTTAATTGTATTCTTGCCCATTAATCTACAAGATTCCCACCAAAGCGTATGAAGCAAGATATTCTTAGCATACATGTAATGTACAGTTTCTCAGCATGACATGGGTATCGCCATTTTCTTGACAACGTGACGTACTATGTGAAGTCGTTTATCAAGTAAATGTATTCAAATTTATGGATGCTTTCTTCGCCTGCTATTATCCTTTGTACTACATTTGTCAGAATGCAAATTTATAAGTTGGTGCTCGTCTGGGGTGAAGGTTTCGCATAAATAGATTTGTCATCTGCTATATTTTTGTATTTTAAGTCGAGGTTTTGTTGTTGAATTAAAAAGTATTTCCAACTAAAGCTTGGTGCATGTTACATGTACATGTTCGCCTAGTACATCACATTATCAAGAAAATGGCTGTGCCCATGTCATGCTAAAATGGCAAGAATATCTTCATTTACATGTACATGTATATCTCTTGTACGCTGTCGTATTAAAAGAATATGGTACATCAAAAGGCAGGATACGTCTCATTTTTCAGAATACCTACACGTTCACTTAAATTCTTTAGGGTGAGGTTTCCTTTAACTTAACATTATTTAGAGATGGTGAAGTGCCCTAGTGTAGATAGATACTCTAATTTGAAAACAAGATTGCCTTCCAGAGTGCCTGGAGAGAGATGCAGGACACTATACTTGCTAAACGTATCTAGAAGGAATAGAGACAGAAGGCTTTATGAAATGGGGTAAATCCACTGATCCAGTACTCTAGAAATTAAAATTGCTTCGTCATATTTCTTGTTGTTTATCTCAAAGGGAAAAGTTGGCAGTTCACTATATTTTGCACGTACATACACATGAGGCAAAATAAATTGCCTCATTGGTATTCATGGAATACTTCTACTCAGGTGGTTTAGAGTCCAAGGGTCAAAATAGTGTGAATCTGCTGTATTGAGCATCTGGTTACTTATAGCCCTTTTGGACATGAGTGCAAAATGTGGTATGCATGGTGGAGCCACAAAAATTGGGTCACAAAAGTGAGAAATTTTATCATAATCTGCCAGCAATTTAAAATATAATAGCCTCACTATTTTGAACGAGGGGTTCTGCTACATTGACAGTAATATAATTTACAGAAAATGTGATGATTCAACCAATATTTTGTGATATTTGCCAATCTTCGTGACTGATATATTACTGAAGTTACATTGACATGTTAATAATAATAATAATAATAATATTTGGTTCTTGTATAGCGCATATCACATTATAACGTCTCTATGCGCTTCCTAAGAGCTTTGGAAATTATTACCCCGGCTTTAGCATTGCTGCCATTACAGCAATCCATCAACTTGTACACAGGCACACTCTTCTCCATTGATAAATTGCAGTTAATTAAAGCTGAATTTCACCAAAGCAATTGTGACTGATTTGAATTTATAATTTTACATGAATCAGAATCATACTTGTCCTTTCATTTCTAACTCATGATGACACAAATTAAATATTGCCTGATCATGCGAGCCAAAAGGGCAGTAAATCTATGTGAAAGTACATGAGCTAATCACTCCAGGCTCTAATAACATACACAAGTTTGCGCTTTATGCTCAAATGATTCTTGGTATAAATTGAAGGGCACAGGTATGTCTACATGTATGTTTAATCGACTAAAAGTAAAAACAAGATATACTTTGTATACATGTCAGTGAAAAAAATACACGGGGGCTCAGGGCGAATTTGCCCCCGAAATGCCCAAAAGAGCCCCCGAAAATCAGAAAAGAGCCCCTGTAAATTTGCATAGAGTTCAATGCAAAACAAATTTTAGAAGGTTATTTTTATGCAGGCAAGTTTGAAAAGTAGCCCCCGAAAAAAAAAAAAATAATTTTTTCCCTGATACATGTACATGTCCCTGTCCCTATAGACTTATCGAACTTCCAAAAATACATGGTGAAACATCATTCAAACATTATTACAGGAAGAAAGATTATGTGGATGGTGACGAGCTAAAGGAATGCTTTCGAAATTCCTCCTAAAACATGTGCTATAATTTACATTTACTTTAACTGTGCAGAAGAAGTTCTATTTTCCCCCTTGAGCAAAGTTTCCCTTCAACATAATTTTTTTAAGGATTTATTTTTTAATACTATTTATTAGAAAAATAAGAAACAATTCAACTACTTTTATGACCAAATCAATTTTTTGACCAATGCTTAAGAAGTCAATCCCAAATCTAACAATTTTCAGAAGATATAAAGACTTGGGGGAAAAAACACAAAAAATTGCAAGTATATGCAAACATGCGTTAATATAATATCATTTTCAGACACACAAATTCACTTCCTTCAATTTTTGAAGAAAATGTGTAATGAAAACAAGGCCTAGATGATGTGTTTATACACTGTATTAGATCATATAATTTACTATAAGAGTAAGCAAAGTTTTTTTCTGCAAAACTAAAGCATACAGGAGAAGAATCGGATAGAAGATATCAAAAAATGACTACCAAGTATTTGTATGCAAGGTTATAACTATAATTTAATAGTAAAGCACTGATATGCACATATGAAGAACAGGATCATGAAATCATGTAGTTCTAGGCTGCTCCTACATACATGTACAAAGTATGCTCGATTAGGTTTAGGGTTAGGATTCTCAATGTATAGGGCACTATAGGCTTTGATCAATAGTTGAAGTTAAGAATTTGGTTAGTGTACGATATAATCTGGTGATCAATAAATAAATTCCTACCTTGCTTCTGGATGAGGATTTCATTCTCATAGTTGGGATGAGTGTACCAGAAAGAATAGCATCTGTCGTTCTCCTCCGGACAGTAGATGGTGACATTGTCCGGCTGGATGATCCCCATCTCCTCATCTTTGCTGGGGCTCAAGGGGTCATTCTGATTATCGGCTGGGTAGTAGGCACAATAGATGGCATCCCCAGAATGGATATACAGACCTAGAAGGGGTTTGAGTACCACAACAAGAAAAATTTGAGTACCATAAGAAAATGAAGGTCGATACAATCTGAACTTTACATTAGTAAAAATTAAAAATTATTTTTTTACCAAGAGAAGCCTCATCAGCTTTATAGCGGAGAGCGCTGCAATTATCATTACCCCAGAGCCATTGATTAGAGAGTTTTGCCAACACAGTTCGAGCTGGGAACAATAGGACAATTACTGCACTGTTGGGCAAGCATAAAACAAAAGAATATATACACCACGTTGTGACCAAGTGAAACCAAATTGGCCAAACTCTATGTATATAGATGGCTCTGCAGTACCCGGCAACTGCTAGGTACTATTTACACCTGGGTGGAGAGTGACAAATTTGGACTAACGTCTTGCCACAGGATGTTAGTATTATGGTTACATGTATATCATTTAGCTATTTGAAATTGACAATTAGAGGACAAAGAGGTCATCAACATATAAGCTTACACACTGGCTGAAAGAACATGAACTATTTCACAAACAAAAGACAAACAAAACCTGAAGGAAAATGCTTTTATTTGTAATGTAAATCAGCACAGGTGTTGCCCACTGAAGCGATATAATGTTACGACCTGCATAAGACCCTAAAGCATCTACATGTACATGTATCTCACTGGGCTGCGACCATTGGCAACAAATTGCGAACAGCATACGTGAAGGAGTTTCTAAAATGTTTCTAAACGTTCAAGGGGTTTCTCAATATCTCAATTTCTCAATGCTCTCTTGTCGCTGGAATTTTGAACATGTTAACAAAATTGGTGAGATGCAGTATCTCTCATACATGTAAGTAGTAAAAGAGTCATCGCAGTGTCTCAATTCCATCTCAAACCCTTCTCAATTTAGTTTGAGCAGGTCAGAAAGTGCAAGAAATGTGAGACGACTTTGTTAGAGTTTGGAGACCTAAGAAACTAAATCGTCGATGATTGGAGACAAAACATTCTGAGAGCGAGACAGACTTAACTGCCCCAAGATACTCGCAAGACATGTATGCAAAACCCCAGGCGAATTTTGCCCCCAACTAATCGTGAGCTGTCTCAGCCCAATAAGATACTAGCTAAACTAGAAATATCGCAATCTGTATTGCCGCGCAATGCGAATGTATCCCCCGGCAGTGGCAGCGATTTTGTGTCATCCTTATGTTCGAAGGAAGGACAAAGATCCCATTTCCCCTCCCTGAAACAAAAGGATGACGTAGAGATCGCCACTAGTGGCTCGGACTATTGTCAAGACTAGGAGCAGCATCACCATAGCAATATGTGTGTAGATTAGAGTATAATGCATCTCTGTAGAAAATTTGAAAGAAATCTGTCAAGAAATGTGGCAGTTAGAGCGCACAAAAGACAGCCATCAACATATGACCTTTGACCCTATAACAGACAGAACACAGGAGGCAGCATCACCAAACACTAAAGATGTGTAGATTGTACTAAGACACACCTCCATACAACATTTGAAAGAAATCCGTCAAGAAATGTGGCAGTTAGAGCGCATAAAAGACATATGGCCTTTGACCATATAAAAGACGGAACAATGAGGGCAGCATCGCCCAAAAGTGTAGATGTGTAGATTGTACCAAGATACATCTCCATACAAAATTTGAAAGAAATCCGTCATGAAATATGACCTGCAGATCGAGCGCACACTAGACACCCACCAAAATATGACCTTTGACCCTATAATAGACAAAACACTGGTGGCAGCATCACCAAACACTAAGGCCCAAATTCACAAAGGAGGTTTGTCGACAAAACTAGGTTTATGTGCGTCATATGACGCGTTTCGATGCGTTTCAGACCAAGGTTCAGACAAACCTTGGTCTGAACGCTTGAAAGCGCCATATGAACACATACAAACCTAGGTTTGTTGACAAACCTCCTTTGTGAATTCGGGCCTAAAGATGTGAAGATTTGATCAAGGTACACCTCCATACAAAATTTGAAAGAAATCCTTCAAGAAATGTGGCAGTAACAGTGCACAAAAGGGACAAATGACCTTTGACCTTATAAAGGATGGAACAATGAGGGCAGCATCACTAAAAGGAGAGAAGTGTAGATTGTACCAAGATACATCTCTATACAAAATTTGAAAGAAATCCCTCATGAAATATGACCTGCAGAGCGCACACTAGTCACCAACCAAAATATGTCCTTTTGACCCTATAAAACGAGGAACACTGGTGGCAGCATCACCAAAAACTATAGGTGCAAAGATTTTACCAACATACACTTCCATACTCAATTTGAAAGAAATATGTCAAGAAATGATGCAGTTAGACCGCACACTAGAGTGCACACAAGATATCTATCAAAATATGACCTTTGACCCTATAAAAGACGGAAAACTGGAGGCAGCATCACCAAAATCGTTAGGCTGGTAGATTATACCAAGATACACCTTCGTTCAAAATTTGAACAAAATCCCTTGAGAAATTTGGCCTATAGAGCGCACACACACCATCCACAAAAATATGGCCTTTTACCCTATAGAAGATGGAACACTGGGGGCAGCATCACCAAAAGTTATAGGTGAGTAGATTATACAAAGATACACCTCCATACCAAATTTGAACAAAATCCCTCAAGGAATGATGCAGTTAGACCGCACACTAGAGGGCACACAAGACATTTATCAAAATATGACCTTTGACCCTATACAAGACAGAAAACTGGAGGCAGCATCACCAAAATCGATAGGCTGGTAGATTATACCAAGATATACCTTTGTTCAAAATTTGAACAAAATCCCTCGAGAAATGTGGCCTATAGAGCGCATACAAACCATCCACAAAAATATGGCCTTTTACCCTATAGAAGACGGAACACTGGGGGCAGCATCACCAAAATCTATAGGCTTGTAGATTATACCAAGATACACCTTCGTTCAAAATTTGAAACAAAATCCCTTGAGAAATGTGGCCTATAGAGCGCACACAAACCATCCACAAAAATATGGCCTTTTAGCCTATAGAAGACGGAACACACGTAGCAGCATCACCAAAAGTTATAGGTGTGTAGATTATACCAAGATACACCTCCATAAAAAATTTGAAAGAAATCCGTCAACTGGTGTCAAGGAATATGGCAGTTAGAGCGCATACAAGAATATGACGCGGCGGACGTGGCGTAACGCTGCTGAATCCAAAGTACCCCACCGGCATACTGCTGGGGGACACAATAAATAAATACATGTAACTACTCTATTACAATTTAACTCTACTAAATGAAAACTTACCAAATGCAATACTGCAGAGGAATATGAATGTCTTCATGTTGAATTCTGTTCTAACAGCACCTTCAAACTTTTAAAACAATAATCCTGAAACAGAGCCCTGCTGCATTGTAGGAATGGTAGGGCTACATATCTTACTCTCCATAGAATTTCTTTGTTTCCTTTTTTCCTAAAAAGAGAAAAAAAGAAAATGGAAAAAGTCAATACAAATGTACATGTCTGGAAACAAAAAAACCACTGAATTCATACAATGCACACTTCATAATCACAAATTGACTTTCCCCAAAAAAGAATTCTCAGAACTTGCTTGTAAAATTACCAATGTACAAATCCTTCATGTGCATGTCAGTCAAAAATCGCTCCCTCACGCGGTTTCGCACGCCGCTGCCATAGTTGGCAATGCAATGAACTAAATCGCTGAGTGAAACGATTACAAAGACAATAAAAGCCTAAAGGGGATGTTTTCAATCTACAGAATAGGTTGGATGAGAAAGAACAAGAAAATCACCCGTCTTCTTGAGAAGATCTTCATTCATAGCAACAGGCGTACACGTGTATGGTGGCGTGACCAAAATTTGTGTGTGACCTCAATTTGCAGACAATTCCATACCCTAGTCAATCAATGGAAAGAGGAACCTAAAATAACCCAGAGACAAATTTCCTTTGAGTTGGGTGTGAAATTATGTAAATTTTGACAAAAGATCAGCAAATTTTGCTGTCTTTTGCGTCCATTCTGAAAAATGTTGAACTTACCGACAAGGGTCTAAGAATCTTCATAAGATAAAGATGTCATCAAAGTTGTAGGTAAACAGTGATACCAGCTGATTAGGTGATATTTTGCTTTGCAAATTATGCAAATATCTTATATTTGATGGATTGATATTTTTTTAGATCAGTTGTAAATTTCTGTGTGCGAAATTAAGGCCTGTTTTTATATGCCTTTTTCGTCAGTTACAGCGCATTCTGATCTGACATCGAATTTTGAGATCTTGATAGGGTGTCTGAACGATTTTTCGATTTTCCCTTTTGGTCTGTTTTTGACCATTTATGGTTGGATAATTGAAAAAATAATTCACTCAGAATAATACATTTCGAATTTGAAGACTCACTGATGTATCTATCAAAAGATACAGCCCTCCCCCAAAAAAATCCTGTGATATTCATGCATTTTTTTGTCAAAATCGACGAAAAAGACGTACACGCAGAGTTACTTTGTTTTGCTAATTATAGCTAAACAGCTGCATTGCGCAATATGCAAGCGTATGCGTATGCGTGCAAGCGTACATGTGTTGCTTAGCTGCATGCGCAACTTGAGCGCGATCGGCAAGCTCTACATATGTACCTCCATTGTCTACAATGTGCATCCACTTCCGGGTCTGTTCGCCTAATACACATACGTGGTTCGAATGCATATGCATGTGCAGATTTTACGCATTGTCACCATGGTTTGGACTGAGCGGAGCTCACGCCTCCCTAATTAGCTGATCCAAAAAATGGGCGGAAGGGTATTTTCAAACTGTTATTGCTTGTGATCCCTTGGGGCTAGCGAAAAAATAAGTGCATGGATCTTATCCTTACGTCTAGCCCTACATAAGCCTGGGGGGCTCACTTCCGGAAAGTGGCAAAGAGCGGAGCTACATGTACGATGGAAATGATGTTTAAATCGCTGTTTTGATCAAGATATGTTTAGAATTCCAAAGTGAGCCCCTTTGGAGAATATGAAGAAAAAGCTGCTCTTTCATATGACACCTCATTTATTGAGTTTCACCTTCAGGATCACGAGCGATAAAGGTTTGAATTTCAATTTGGTAATAAAAACATTGACCAATTTTGCATGATCGCGCAATGTACGTAGACTGCAAAGGGATGCGTGCAATCTCTATAGGAAGGATTTGAGCACACTGTAGTGTAGTGGTTCAGCCCAAGCCAGTATGGCTCTCACGCATATGTACGCATGTGTGCGCAAGTGGCTCATTATGCGGCACTCGCAGAATTGTCTTCGTGGCCATGTCTAGTATTGGATAGCAGAAGATTTGAACTAGACCTGAAGGACGCAACACACCTGCTTCTTCAGTTCTCCGAGAATCCACTAGATTTTCTACGTACGCACCGAACGGAGTTCCGACATTATACAACAGCAAGAGCATCTATTCTACAGTTTATGGTAGGATTAATCCATTATATTATATAATTCCCCTTAATTAGTGTTAGTAATTTATAGTTAAGTAGTAACTTAAGAACCGCTCAAAACACTACAACACAATATTGGGTGCCCGATCAGACACCCTATTCTTGATATCTCCAGAATTCTAGGAAGATTAATTTTGTAGTCTTAAATTTACCAGATTGACTGTATGATGCATTTAAGGTTTTTTTTGCCCGGGCTTTTTTCCCCGGTTTTCCCTCGAAATTGTTACTGCGCGTGTGCTGCAAAAATTTCAACACGGAGCGGAGTTCAATTTCGACGAAGAAAACAGGGAAAAAAGACCCTTAATTTAAACGAATCATACAGTCAGTCATCTGGTAAGTGGAACCGATGTTTATTAGCCTAGACCTAATTTTCAAAAATAAATGCATCGGGATTCGTATATGAATCCGCTAAAGTGACATTTTAGTTCAAAAGTTTGGCCAGAATTTGGTCATGTTGGTGGCCAGATCCGTTCCACCGAGTTTGCGCAGGAGCGCCTATGGTCGGCTTCTGTCTCTAAAGAGAGGAGCCGACCATACCCAAATCAAACTCAGAGCAGTCAGAGGCTAACGAACGAAAGAGACAGAAATTTTCGGTCTATGAGTAGACCTATCAATCATGAGTATGATCGAGTATAACTCCAGGGAGCTCCGACGCGGATGCCAAAGGCGTCGGAGCTCCAGATCCTGGAACAGGAACACGAATCAAACAGCGGAATTGGGTCCTATTTTATCGAAAAGTAAAACGGTAGTAATTACAATTTTGACTTACAAGTAGGGTGTCTGATTGCGCACCCAATGTGTGCTAAAATTCTTCCCTTAGAGATTGCACGCATCCCTATGCGGTCTACGTGCATTGCGCGATCATGCAAAATTGGTCAAAGTTGTTTTTTTTTAAATTGAAATTCAAACCTTTATTCTTTGTGATCCTGAAGGTGATACTCAATAAATGAGGTGTCATATGAAAAAGCAGGTGAATCCCCATATTTCCAAAGGGGCGTCATCTCGGAATTCTAAAAATATCTTGGTCAAAACAGTGATTTAAACATTGTGCCCTGGCTAACTCCGAGGTTTGCCACTTTTGCGCTTATTTTCTATATTCTACAAATATGAATATTCATGCTATAGAGCGCCGTTCACTCGAAAATGCTGAATATGTACAAGGATGAGCTTTAAACTAATCAGCGTTAGATACATCATTCACACACAGAAAATTTCGGTGCGGTCGTTCTAGATTCGCTGCTCTGTCACTGCTCGTAAATGCGCAATGGCCCTACTGAGCGTTTAAACACGTAGACTCCCTATAGGTCTATCCGTTCACATACAAAATGTCAAGCTCTCTAGATACGCACTTCGTATCTGCAGCCTGCTTTGAAGGGCGCATGAATCTCGACTTCGTATCTGTCCGAACATCGTATAAACGACGTTAACACAGGGAAAATTTTCTCTAAAGCTGTTGAGTTAAACAGCTTTAATTAAACTAATCTAGTAATCAGCTCTAGCTCTAGGCCTAGTCACTCCAGCAAAGCATAGATGATAGAGAGTCAAAACTGAGTATGGACCTCTAGCGCTGTACCATGTGCTAATAGGCAGCAATTTCACACATGAATAGTCAATACACTTATAACACACAAATGCACACAATCATGCCGATAAAACTGTAACTTTAGTGTAAGCAACTTAGCAAGTTTGACAGTGGACTCACAATTTTAATTTTTAAATTATTCTTTCTAACATCAGTGAGTTGAAAAAATTGTATTTTACTGCTATTTAGGTGTCATCAATTGTCACTAAACTACCGATTTTGAGTGAAATCAGTTTAGTTTTGTACAGTGGTGTTTGAAATGTTGAGATCAATAAAACAGGGTTTAATACACAGCCAGGATAGCGATGCAGCTATGTGCATGTGTGGGCTAACTCCGGGGAGCTCCGACGTCGGAGCTCCCCGGAGTTATGTGTGGGCCTAGTCTAGCTAGATACGATGAATTTTATTTTTAGCTGTGACTGTGTGTGAAAAGGCTGCATAATTTATGTCTAGGCCTAGATCTACAGTAGTCTACAGTTAGGGTGTCTGAACGATTTTTCAATTTTCCCTTTTGGATCGTTTTTCACCATTTTGGTTGGATAATTGAAAAAATTATTCACTCAGAATATTACATTTCAAATTTCAAGACTCACCCATGTTTCTATCAAAAGTTACAGCCCCTTCAATTCCTACAATATTCATCCATTTTTTGTAAGAATCGACGAAAAAGACGTACACGCAGAGTTATGTTGTTTTGCTAAATTTAGCACAACAGCTGAATTGCGCAATATGCAAGCGTACACATGTGCGTGCAAGCGTACGCGTGTTGCTTAAATAATGCGCGATCGGCAATCCATTGTCTTCAATGGGCACCCATTTCCGGGACTGTAGACACGCGGCCCAATGCATATTCATTTGCAGATTTTACGCGCTATCACCATGGGTTCGGCGGCGCGGAGCTCACGCCTCCCTACTTAGCTGATCCGAAAAATGTGGGGAAGGGTATTTTCAAACTGTAATTGTTTGTGATCCCTGGAGGCTAGCGAAAAAATAAGCGTAGGGATATTTTCCTTACGACTGGGACTACTTATCGCCAGGGGCGTCATATCTCATAAGTGGCAAATTTCGGAGTTAGCCAGGAAACAATGTTTAAATAGCTGTTTTGACCAAGATATTTTTAGAAATTCGAGATGACGCCCCTCAGGAAATATTGGAATTAATCTGCTCTTTCATATGACACCTCATTTATTGAGTATCACCTTCAGGATCACAAAGAATAAAGGTTTGAATCTCGACTTAATAATAAAAACTTTGACCAATTTTGCATGATCACGTAATGCACATAGACTGCATAGGGCTGCGTGCAATCTCTATGGGAAGGATTTTAGCACACAACATCGGGTGCGCGATCAGACACTCTACTACAGTACAGACGTTGGTTCCTCTCATTACTTTTATACAGGCAATTTGAAGGTTTCGTTGGACTGAACCATCAACTAGAAATGCAAAAGCAAATGCTAGACGCAGACCGAGTTCACTAGTTCTACACCGCGAGCTGGAGCTGCAGCTGGAGCGGCGCCAGTGAAGCGTTGACGTACAGACAGAGTACAACGGGTCGGAGCGAGAGCCGAGAGAGAGAGACCAGCCAGTCGAGCTCGCGCTCGCCCATCAAACATTGTCATAAATAATAAACAAAACAAAACAAGACTCAGAGGTCTATTCCGGGTTTAGATTCACTCTACTAGGAAATCTGAAAAAAATAATAGTTATTACAGCAGGGAATTAAATTTCGGCGAATTCAATAAACATTACCTGAGGCTTTGCGTAGAAAATGTTCGGCAGTTCTCTTACGAGAAGACGTCTAGTCTCGCATTGTATATACTATGTTTACTACGCAAGAAGACGCCATAAGAAAATAATGGGGGAAAATCTGGTCGATGTTCTCGGTCACACAATTGCCAATTTCTATCTTATAAGCAAAGGTATCATCAATTGAAAATTATTATAGTTTTAACTTTCAATTTATCAAAACATAAATTATTAAAGTTATTATTATATATTTTAAATTTAATTTACTATTTCAAAAACAGAAACATGACTAAAATGATACATATATATTAAATCATCTTGTAGTAAAATAGTTTTCGTCGCCAGATTGGCTACCTTTTCACATCTCATAAGTAAAGTATGCATACGCGTCTACACATAGTTCATGGTGTTTTAATTATAAAACTTGTAAATCAGTACTTATTTAGATTCAACTAAAACAATTGAATATGGATGTCTATCTTAACTGCAGAAATATACTCTAAAAATGTTAAATGGTGCCTCAAATCGCCGTTCAGGTTTGAACATTATCCAGCCCGAAGTAAAATAAAAACAAATGATGTTTTGTTGGCCAAAGCGCATGGATAACAATAATATTACAGTTCTCAGCTCCCAAGACATGTAGTCTGCTACGGCATGCGTAAGGTTCCTATCAGTGGTTCTCTCTGCAGGAGGTGCGGATCCGTGACGAAAAGTGCCTCGTTACAAATTACTATTTCATTCACCTGTTACGATCTGTATTTCATTCACCTGTTACGATCTGTATTTCAACATAACAGTCAGAATCCGGGGGGGGGGGTACTCAGATTTGGTTTGGACGGGGTGTGCCCACTGACCTGTGGTAGAGGTCAGTGGGTACGTGTGCCGCCGCTCGAAACCTTTACCTATAAGGGTCATTTTGAGGATTGTTTTTCTTCAAAATAAAGGCCCATTTTCCACAATTTTCGGGAGTTTGCCATGCAAACACCCAACAATTTTGGAAAATTTGAAAAAACGGACCCATGTTTAGTGATATTTTTGTTAAAAATGGGACCCATGTTTAGGGATTTTTGTGAAAAAGTGACCCATTAGAGCGGCACACCCCGTATGTCTAGTGTGTGAGTACACCCCCGTTGTTTAGGTAGACAAAACCATTAGGTTTGTCTAAGGTCAACCGTGACCCCCGAGGACAATAATAATTACCCCCATCCTCCCGAAACTTACCCCTGTTCATTAACGG
The DNA here is from genome assembly GCA_037976565.1 of Mesocentrotus franciscanus. NCBI lineage: Eukaryota > Metazoa > Echinodermata > Echinoidea > Camarodonta > Strongylocentrotidae > Mesocentrotus > Mesocentrotus franciscanus. The sequence continues at coordinate 10,971,602 of CP137666.1, read as the reverse complement.
GGAATTAAAGTCAACCCTGATAATAGTTGGTTTTTTGATAATTAAAAGCAGGAAAAATAGCGAAACCCGATAAGAAATAGGAGAGTTTTGAATTTTGAAGTTTCGATCAATCAAACACAAATTGACAACACTGTGACGTATCTTGCCAGCTCCTCTGAGTTGCAATGTACAGGAAAAAATCATTAACTTTCATTTTCTTAGTTATTTATGACGGAATAGATTTGTTTCATACACATTTGTAATAATTATACCAGAAAAGATTTATACCAGGCATTTTTACTGTTTTTTTCCCTGATACGTGGTCATGGTGATTCGTATGAACCGTAATAAGTTCTGAGAAGAGGTGAAAGATAATTTGAGAGCGTTATCATTGTATTATGAAAGTGTGGAAAAACATCAGAGAAAAAATGTTCCCTGAAAAGCATCGCTCTTCAAATGCCTTAGTATTCTAAATATGGCATGTAACATCATACAAATCGGGACGGATTTTTATGCCACATGTTCGTGTAGTCCCATATCCATCTTTCTGTGTACAGTGCTTGTAACTTTACCAAGACTGGGCCAAATTTCTTATCATTTTGATGATTCCAGAACCTTGCAGTACACACCAATACTTATATGCTAGACGATCAACCTTTTCTGATCGATTCCACAACGTTTCTTTCACAATGCATTCGCATGACCAGAACTCAACTTTATCTTTAATACGTTTCACAGAGGGCAAAAATAGAAGAGAACTGCAGATGCTTAGGCATTATGTTTCATGATCTCGGCTCGCCAGACTTTTAAAAGTATTCAGTGTGGCCCCAGTTTTCATGAACTCTTCTGGAAGCAAAGTATTGTGCCTTTTTAGAATGTGGTCAAATTATCACTTTTGTTGTTGTTTATGCTTAATAACTAGTGTACGAGTTATGATGTGGTGAAAATCCTATTCTCTTTTGTCACTATATACTTTATTTAAAAGAAGCATTATTTAAACTATTTACCTTTTCTATCAGATGTCAAGTTTAAATTAGATGCCAATTACTAACAATATACCGCCTTACAAGACAGTGTATAACTTTTACAGCATATAGTGTTTCAGTTTTCAGTTTTATTTTCATTTCCAACAATGAATATAAGCAGTTGCAAGAAATCATATATACATTAAAATATAATACATTTTGCAAATCATTAATTGAATTACAAAAGAATGCATATATATTTGGGGTAAATTACGCTTCTTTTTTTCAAGTTAGTCTGTGGAAATGGAAGGATCTCCTAAACATGAGCAAGGCTTTGTAGAATGTGGATTCCTCAAATAATGATAATTATAAACTTATAATAATAAATACATTTGAATTTGAAGAAAACAGAATAAAGGAAAAAACATATTAATCTATAAGTATGGAATGATAACATAATTATTAACTCATATTTTGAAAATTTATAACAACATACTTCCTCTATATCGGGGTGAACATTAGCCAAACAAAGACTTACGACGAAGAATGACATGAGAATGACCGTGAGAGTCAGAGAGAGAGAGAGAGAGAGAGAGCCGGAAAGAGACAAGCGAAGGGGATTCAATACACCCCATAAATCAAATATAAAGTCAGGTATGATGAGAGACTCGATCCACATATTAAAATTAATTCAAATATTTTGGCGGGACTCGATATTAAAAAAGTCACCTTTTTATTTAAAAAAAGCTCCTCTAAAGTGTTGGGAGCCCTAAATTCGCCAAAAATTTGATAGCATAATTTCACTTAAATTGTATCATAATGTGAAAGAGGATGTCAAAGATTTTCCCGAAAAATATGTTTGAAGACAAATATTGATAAAAGAATACATAATTTAGGTTTTCTGTTGTATTCTTTCATCAATATTCGACTTCATACACATTTGTTTTGAAATCCTTGCAGAAAATATGTGTCTTAAATGAAATCTTCTTTCACAAATATGATACAATTTAAGTGAAATTTTGGCGGCTCCTAACACTTTAAAGAGGCTTTAAATACAAAACCCGTCAGTTATATCATAATTATTGTTGTTGTTGATGTAATGGAAAAGGATCTAAAGCACAATAAATCAATGGTTTTCTCCAAAAAGGTATAGGGGCCCATGAAAGGGGGGTAATGTTGCAAAAAAACATCGGGGAGTCTTGGGCCGCGGTCATCCCTAAAAAGGGACTATATTTTGTTAAAGTATAAGCTGAAACTGGCAGCTAAGCTGGACCCGGCAGCAATAGCGTACCTACGGGGGCAGGGAGCAGTCTGCCCCCTGATGAGTGACAAGCAAGGAAAGGAAAGGAAAGGAAAGGAAAGGAAAGGAAAGGAAAGGAAAGAAAGAAGGGCTAAGAACACGAGTTAGAAGTGGACCCAGAGCACTCACTTATGTAGGCCAAGGCCCCGCGGTTCAGCTAGCCATGCTCCGAGATTTGGGTCGTTTTCAGGTCAGAACTAGCCCTAATTCGTGTTTTAGGCCTATAAGATTAAAACAAAATGCCGATGATCGCTCTAATTATACACTAGGGCGTACAAATCAAAACGTTGAAAAGTATGTCAGGACTCAGTTAGCTTCAGATCCATCTGTCAAATCATCATGCCGTTACACAATGTACAGGGCCCGCGCTACGGCGGGGCTCGGGGGCCGGGGGAGGGGGGCCGCCCCCTCTTTTTGAAAAAGTATGTCAAAGAAAAATAGAAAGAAACCGACCGAGGGCAAGGCCCCGGCAAAAAAAACTTTCCTGCAAAATGTGACACCACATTTAAAGCGCGAAAATAGCAAATGCGAGAAGTAAAAACACGGAGGCATCGTCAAGCATGTCGGCAAAGCGATCCGAGTTCGGCAGTTTGAGGATTCATAAAATCAGTCCTTAAAAGCCTAATTCGTTCAGAAAATTATACACTTTTATCGTCAGAATCTGGGTAAAAACACTCCATTCAGTTGTACAGGTGCATAAAAGACGAACTGTCAGTCAAAAATTTTCTTTTTCAATCTGCGCAAGCCATAATTATATGCAAATTATACCGAACAAAATCAGTCTCATGCACATCGTTTTAGTGTCAAAGATGAGTCGTTACTGTTACACTATATGGACAGATTGGATAGATGTGTAAATCATTCAAATTATAATCAGTGTAGGATGCGAAAACGATTCATCTCCAGCTTCCGGAAATAATAATAATATTCCGCTTTTGTATGGCGCTTAATACATCTACGATGTCTCTAAGCGTTTTACAGATATACTAACCTGGGAATTTTTGTTGTGTCCTGCGGGACGCAATAATTACTCACCGCTTTTGCATAATTTGTGCGTGAGATTTGGTTTTTTTCTATTAAGTGCCCCTTTTTAAAAATCTCCGATGAGTGCCCTTATTCATATTTGAGAGGTGCCCCCTTTAACTCTGTAATAAGTGCCCTTTTCATCTCTGATAGTTGCCCCTTTTATTTTGACACGTGCCCCTTGATGTAATCAAATTGATTAAATGTACTATTACCAGTCTTTTTTGTTGTAAAAGATTATCATGGTTTGTGTGGTTTTGAATAAAATGAACTTGAACTTGAACTTATCCTTTCTAATATTATTAGTACCATTTTCCTTCTGATAATTGCACTTTTTCCGTTATCATAAGTGCCCCTTATTAAGTGTGAGGAGTGCCCCATTTTCACCTCTGGTAATTCCCCTTTTTACTTTGACACGTGCTCTTTTTCTTTTCTAGTAAGTGTCCTTTTCCCTTTGGATATGTGCCCCCTTTTCCTTTCCCCATAAAAAGTGCTCCTAATTTAAAGATACTATGTCCCTTTTGCAGCCAACATCAAATTCTGTAGAACTTTGCAGGAATTATGAATATGTCATGTATGTCCTATCTGTGAAATTTAAACGTTAGCAGTGTCCTAATATTCAAATTATGCAAAGAAACCAGTTTACTTGCTAGACTTCACTGTCAGACACTATTGAGTGACTGACTGGCTTTTTTCATCTTTGGTAAAAACATACATAAAATGAGCTGTAAAGGGTACATGAGCATTTGTCTACATCAATAACCCACTTCTTGTAATGGCCAAAATTAAACTGATTGAATCTTTGCGCAGCATAAAACGTACGACCATTCGGTACAATGGTCTGAAAATCAGACTATTACTTACTGGCTCTATAGCTCCTAAGTCGATTCGACAACTAATAGTCGTTATTTTCCACTTAAAGACATTTTCAAGCCCCTTTTTAGGGAAGTTCTAAATTAGTATTGTCTTTCAAATGCCGTTGGAATTTAACCTTTTCATTGTTTGGCCTGCAAATGGGACATAGTACCTTTAAAGCGATTAAGAGCATTTTTTCCCCCTTAAATTTCACCCAAATCTGGCTCGCTGCGCTCGCTCGTATTTAAAATTGATATAATTATGTTTCTTATTAAAGATTTTTTCAGTCTTTCATGATTAGATTGTGCTTAAAACCCCATCAGGATTGTTTTTTTCCTCTTTATAAGATGTATTTTTTTTGCACTGCGACCTCACAAATCTCCGATAGTTCGCTCGCAAATAAATATTCTAACCATCACAACCAACTGCTAAGTACATATACTATGCTTAAAGCCTTAAACAGTATCTTGGACCATGTAAAGAGAGAAACAAACATTGAAATCATCCCTGATAATGTACTTACAATGTAGGGGTAAATACTTAAAAAGTTGTATATTTTCGTTTTGAGGTTTCCCTTTATAGGTGCCCCCTTTTCCCGGAAAGCGCCCTTTATTGTTGGTGCTCCCCACTATGAATGACGCTCCGCCGCCCCTGGCTTCGCTCGCTACGCTCTACCTGATCGTAAATACTTTAGCCCCCCACTTTGAAAAACGTTCCCGGGCCTGATGTAAGTTGTTTGAATCTGAAGCCCGACGCAAGTGATTGCTGTCAGCCCATCCCAACTGCTGTCTTAGTCTTGTACTGACTGGTTTTGACAATCAAGTGATACCTGAGATACTAGGGAACTATACACCAAATCGCTCGAATTGAGATGGAAAATTCGATTTTTCTTCAGCTTCTCAGGGGGGCACATCCAGGGGCGGATCCATCCGGTGGCAAGGGGGGGCCGAAAAGGGCCCACTTCGTGCGAAAATTTGAAAACCGTGGGGGTAGTGAGCACAATTTTTTTTTGGCCTCAAAAAAAAAAATTACCACCACCCCCCCCCTTGAGCGCCAGGGGAGGGGGCCCATCTTCTTATTTTTTTTTTAACGAAAAAGGGTGTTTTTACCTGCTTTTTTCTAGGGAGGGGCCCGGGCCCACTGGGCCCCGCCCCTGGATCCGCCACTGGGCACATCCACTCTGTCCGTGCAAGCGCGGAACGCCTCTAATTATTTTATTTACGAATCGCCCCCTCGCCGCCGACTGGATCCGCCTCTGTATGTATGTACCCTCCCAGTGCGTGATTTCCTCTATATCTAGTGATATATCATGTTACTGTTACATTTTTTCTCACTTTACTACATTTATTTTTATTGAGTGAATAGATGCATATTCTGAATATTCATTAGTTTTAATTGTGCATGTGGAAATGAAACAAATGCAAATCAATACAATTCAATTCAATGTCAAATACACTTTTTACATCTCCAAATATGCAGAATTGGGAACATATTATGTCAATAGCTTCTTCAAAGAGGAATAATAGAAGTACGTTAATAGAAAGATTATCATTACCAGTTATAAGTTAACCACTGATTTTGTCAAAATTCAATACATTTAACTTAGTGTTTTAATGATAATTTTTCTTTTAAATCAAAATAGACCAAAGATATGAAGTCGCCCGATCGCAAATATTGATATCGACAAGATCCCTACTGTGTTATTGGGAAAACCCATAGTCCCCCTTCACCCCCTTCCACACCCCAGCACCCCCTCGCTCGTCAGACGAGGTATACCAGGTACGCCGACGGTACCCGATAGCGTTTGCGCCCGAATCCGGCTAATCATATTTACTGTATTCTGGCTTGTCCTATCGGTCTGACAAGAATTATTATCTTAATTCCAATTTCCCAGTATTATCATGAAATGTCCTGAAGTTGTTTTTCCTCTCTTGAAATTACAACACATGCAGCCCCAGCCTATTCTGTCGGATATTAATTGTTTGAAAGTGCTCGTCTTCCAAGACAAGGAAAGAGCCTATTTACTCTGCATATAGGGAAAATACATCTAACCAAAACAAATTAAAAAATCCCAATGTTGCTAAGTCAGGAAAAGGCTCTTTAACCCTTTGTAATCCTGCAGAGTAACCAAATAATCCCTCATTATTGAAATATAGTGCTGAACCAGTTTCGCTCTTTTAAATTAAATTTGGTAGTTGTTAAAGTCCCGAATTGGTGCTTTGTCGGGAAACATACTGCATACTGATTCTTTCAATACCAGCTAGCCATGAGGAAATAAATAAAGATCTGTTACCTCCCTGATTGGTGCTAACACCTATACTTTCTATTTTGGTATTCTGCATAGTAGTAGTACCTTAATTGTACCTTGTAGAAATAATCCCGATGGCAGATACAGCTATAAACTGGGATGAAGTAGTAGTAGCCTTATGTGTAGGTCTTTCTCATCACTGTCTTTTTTAAAGCATTGCAACTCTCGCATATAATTATTTCAACCTTTTGCCATATAGGTGCTCTTATTTTTCTGCCTTCATAGAAAACGAACTCAAAAGTTTGGATTTAACTGGTATTTAAAGCATGGGGCCGAAAGCGCAATTGAACAAGCGAATTTCGTTTGGTTACAGTAGATTTGGGACGATTCACGTGCTAAAGCGCACGAGCTTACGAAACACTGACCGACCGGTCCGTGAGATTGCGTATGTACGTAGCTAGGCCTATATAATTGAGCCAAAACAAAAACAGAGACCGTAAAAGTAAAACAGAGAACGTTAGACAGAAACCGGATGGGTATATCTGTTTGATCTTCTCATCATTAGCTTGGATGTGTGAGGATCTCCGAGTTCTATGATAAATCTAGCTGCATCTGTTTCTACCAAGTTCCAGTTTCACACTCGCAGTCGCAGGCACAGTGCACAGCTCACAGCCACAGGTTCGAGATAGCGTTCATTTCACGATGTTATCAGTAAGCGGTGTGACTGTGAACGCTCAGGTAAATTTTAAGTTTTTACCCCCCCCCCCTGCCAAAACTACTAAAGTCTTAGTAAAATAGTAAAGGAAATGTTGTTTTAAATCTTTTTGTTAAATGCTACTGATCCAAGTATTAGTCTGCATGTCTTTTAAAGAATGAAGGGCAGATGTCATTCAGCAGTTCAGATGTGCACTGACTGTCTTACTACTCTTAGACTTAAGTTAGACTTGGAGTAGACCGAAAGCTTCAGTCTCTGATATCGACGGTTGTTCCGCTGAGATTGCATCTGGCTCCTCTGACCGCCTCTATATACATAGACTGAAGTACGTCAATGGAGTAGTGTGGGGAACGAATGGTTCAGTTCGGCCGGACCGCGATGAATGAGATATGCAATGAGTTTTTCACTCTTTACGTCTTCATATAGACTATCCACTTTGGGCTTTTGGCTGCAATTTTACACTGAATTTTATTAAAAATTAAAAATAACACAGAAATATCTACTTTGACTTACGATAGCTTGCTCATTTAGATCCTATATTAATGATTAATCCGAGAAAGTCTTGTACTATTTGTTGTAGTCAACAAGATTTGTTGTCAGCCATCTTGGTTTATGATGAATATTCATTTTTTCTTTTCGAACGTCCAATAGCTACGTATGAGTCAGCCCGGCTTGAGCCGGTGATGTTTGAATATTCATAAGCCCGATATCAAACACGTGCTCTGATTGGCCATTGGGCTTGTTTTGGTCGGTTGACCCAGAAATATCGGGCGGGTCATGTCATAGATTGCCAGTTCGAATGCATGAACGTACCGTTTCCTTGGTTCTGAGATAAAAATTGGATAACTCATATACGTAAGTCTGTAAATTTCGCATTTAAAAATAAGTCATAAAAAAATTGATAACTGTACATAGGAGAAAAATAGACATAGTATTTTTGTATCTGATTTATAAATCAGAAAATTAGATCTAAATAAAGAAAATCGTGGGAGAAAGTTTTGGGACCAAAGCGGGCCACAATCGGCTCAATCTCTCCCCGTGGTGCGAGGCGTACGGGGTACCGTCTGTGTATGGGGAATGTCAACAAATGTCAAGGGGAAATCGCTCATATTTTGAATTCGTACCTCCTTTATTTGGCAATCTATCCATCAAAAGAAAAGAAAATTAGTCCTCTACAGGATTTTAAAGTCACTTAAAATATAGAATGATGCTAAGCAAAATATTACCGAGAGAAGAAGGAGCAGTTTTCTGCCCAGTATTCGGTAGCGCCGCCTAGAATTCGGTCAAGCAATTTTTTCGTGCTATCCCCGTTGACAAGGAGTGAAGCATATTTGCGCACTATTTTCACACAATTGCGCCACAAAGCACTGAATGTCAGTGCGTTGACCGAATACTGGACGAGCGCTATCGCATGGCAAGGTTAATGTATAAATACCTCTTGCTCGGCGAAAAGTGCGTCATTTGCAAATTCGCTGCGATGGAGCGAACACGGAAGAGCTCCTCTTCACACACATACTAAATTCATTGCACCAGCACACGTAGTTGTTTCACAATAGGCTTCTACATATGGCTATGCATGTTAACGCATGTGCTAACAGAACCCGGAAGTGCATAAAGTTGTGCGACACTGACCAATTTCAAGTTAATTTTGAGATCTTTCTGGGGCCCTATACCTGATTTAATTTTGAGAGTTAGGATAAGTTGTTCAACTGCCTGATTTGTGCAAGTTTTGTAGCTCATAAATTATTTTTGAGTTTATTACAGCTGTTGAAACGGCTGTCTGACCGAATACCGGGCACGTTACCCTAGACAGAAATAACCGTCTGGTATGGGTCATTCTTTAATAAAACTGACATTTGTTGACAACTTGACATTCCCCATACACAGACAGTACCCCGTACGCCTCGCACCACAGGGAGAGATTGAGCCGATTGTGGACCACTTTTTACAAAAAAAACTTTCTCCCCCGATTTTCTTTATTTAGATCTAATTTTCTGATTTATAAATCAGATAGAAAAAAAACTGTCTATTTTTTTTCCAAGTACAGTTATCAAATTTGTTATGACTTATTTCCAAATGCGAAATTTACGGACTTACTTTATACAAGTTACCGTATCCAATTTTCATCTCGGAACCAATGAAATAGTACGTTCATGATTCGAACTGGTAATCTATGACATGACCCAGCCGCATATATTTCCAGGTCAACTTACCAAAAACAATGCCAATGGCCAATCGCCAATCAGAGCACTCGGTTTGATATTGGGTTTATGAATATTCAAATATCACTGGGTTAAGCCGGGCCGACTCGTACGTAGCTATTGGACGTTCGAAAAGAAAAAATGAATATTCATCAACTCAAACCAAGATAGCTGACAACAAATCATGTTGACTACAAGATTTTCTCGGATTAATCATTAATTTAGGATCTAAATGAGCAAGCTATCATAAGTCAAAGTAGATATTTCTGTGTTATTTTTTATCTTAAATAATATTCAGCGTAATATTGCAGCCAAAGTGAATATGTGAAGACGTAAAGAGTGAAAAATCTCGTTGCATATCGCATTCCGTAGCCGTACTTCAGTCTATGTATAGAGGCGGTCAGAGGAGCCAGATGCAATCTCAGCAGAACAACCGTCGATATCAGAGACTGAAGCTTTCGGTCTAGATCACACATACATGTAGCTGCATCGCTATCCTGGCTGTGTATTAAAACCTGTTTTTAATTTTATTGATCTCAACATTTCAAACACCACTGTACAAAACTAAACTGATTTCACTCAAAATCGGTACTTTAGTGACAATTGATGACACCTATATAGCAGTAAAATGACTATTCACGTGTGAAATTGCTGCCTATTAGCACATGGTACAGCGCTAGAGGTCCATATGCAGTATTGACTCTCTATGCTTTGCTGGAGTGATCTAGACCAGGCCTTCTCAACTAGTTTATTAGAAGTGCCAAAATGAAAAGAACTTGGACTTGAAGTGCCAACCTGTATGTTTGAATGTGCTGCGAGGGAGCGTAGCGACCGAGCTGAAAAAGGATGGGGTCCAGGGGCAAAGCCCCAATGGGAGTGCAGGGGGCGGAAGCTGGTGGATTTAAATTAAGGCTTTCTAATTCTAAAGGCCCAGATCATAGATGTATTTTTAACACCATTTTATTCAAAAATATATCAATTATAATTTCATATTGATGTGAACAAATTAGTACAATTTCTGGGTACATTACCTGGAAGTAAATTTATATGTAGTTATTTTGGTGCAATAAACACAGGAAATGTCAAAATTAAGTGAAAATCAAGCAAACAAAAACAAGATGTTTCCAGAGATCGGCAATGTTAAAAATAAAATTGGTACCATATCGTAAGCTTATTGTTGTTTAGAGCTCAGGTTTAGAATTAGAGTTGTATAAAATGGTAAAAAACGATAAATTCTTCCTGTTTGTTAAGCAGACATTTTGGGCTCAAGTGCTCAACTGCTCAACTTCGACTGCGACTTCTTGATTTTGCTGAGTTCTTAATTCTAAAATAATTTTTTTTTTTTTCCTTCTTTTTTTGCAACAGTTGCGCGCAACTCCGACTGACCGCGAGCGCAACAAGTGGAGTGCGCGCCACCAGTTGAGAAGGCCTGCACTAGACTCTAGAGTTGGACTCACTTACTGACTTACCGGTAGTCACTTACAGTGTAGCATGCTTACTCATTAATGCTTAGTCTTGAAAAATTAAAATAAAATTAGATCTTACCTTTTAAGTTTAGCGGGATATATAACGAGCATGTAGAAAAAGTACATCACACATTCATCCGTGAGCCTTCTGGCTTCTGACGAGAGTTGGCGATGTTGGTTTTGCGGCAAACGCAAATACATGCAGTGTACGAGAAATTTGCCTGTATTTGCATTGCCAACCTGATACTTACTTTACAGTAATAGCGATTAGTGAAAAAGGCGCAAGCAGGAGTTCTCTTAATTCAGCGAACTCTGTACGTGCGCCTTAGTACACTAAACAAATCGCTATTATCATAGCGGCAACACCAACATCACAAACTCGTCGGAGGTCACGTTTTTGTAATGTAAATCACATCTTAACTCGCTATCATCAGACATATGTGAAAGGTAAGCAAATCGCTAACACTGCACTGGTAACAAATTTCCACATTTTTGGTTAAATTCTTGACCGATTTCAAAGTGCTTTGTATGAAAAGAAAGGAGAGTCCACTAGCGAACTCCGAAGGAAGGTAGTTTGCAAGGTTCGTTGGATGTGGGAATTGGTGATTACAAAAAATGTTAGGTTTCATTTACATTACTCTTCACGCAGGCAAATGTGTGCCAATTAAGGCTTGGTGATAACAGTATCATATTTCATAATATCACCAATCCCTTAAGTCTAAGCAATCCATATTTGTGTTTTCTTTTATGTTCTGTTGAAATTGCCTAGTATTGTTGCCGAACAATATATTTTATATATACATTTTCTTTCTCTTTTTTCTTCTTCAGAGTTTAGTTTGATACTACAAGCACAAAGTTGTGAGCTTTTCAGAGTAAATATGCTATTCACTCCCTTAAAACTTTTTCACTGATGTAAATAAGATAATAGATGGATAATGAAATAGAGCTGTGTGACTGAAACAGAAAATGTTTGTATACGCTGATGGATTATTTAGACATTTTGATCATTTATTGCTTTCTTCTTTTTTCTTGAGTGCAGCAGCTGGTCTTGCCCCTCCCTCACCTGGTGGCAGCATTCCATTCTCTTAAAGGGGTAGCAGAAACAACTGCTATAAGAAGAAAACAACAGAGAACAGCAGCTCCTACCAAGGAAAGCCAAAAGGCAGAGGATACCAAATTTGCAGAGAGCCTATCAAATGTAAGTTCAGATTTTATTAGTTTAAATCTTCCAAAATCCAGTCCAGCACAGGTGCTTTTTAAGTTAAATGACAAAATATTAGTTTAAAGGGTTTTTGATATATGCAGCATCAATGACCTCGTAATATAGCCCTCACATTCTTCATGCTTCCAAGTTTAGTTATTGCATTTTCTTGGTATTTGATTTGAGCAGGGTTGAAGAGTGGGGAAAGAATGTATTTGTATTATTTGGGGAGGGGTAAATTTATCCCGACAAGTTCTCATACGTGTAACACAAAATAGTATTAACAGATGTTATTAAAACTGATCGTGATTATCATTCCACATTGTTAATTCCCATCCCGTTGCAGGTAACATTAAATCTTGCAGATGTTGGAGTAAGTTCCTTGCCCAAGGACTGGCTCAACTCAATATTACCCTCTATCACCGAGGGTAGTAATCCTCGGGACAGACTTCAACCTCAGTCCTACACTTCTGCAGAATCATTCTTCGAGAACAAACATGGTAGGTTTCAGGAAACATTCTTCAAATTTACAAACTATTTGTTTCAAAAAAGGAAAATTCAGGGGATATATCAGCAGTCTTACTCTCATGTTTTATGAGCAATGTCTAGGCTCATAATGGTTGTGCAAGGGGTGTTCAAGCCTGGTTCTTTTTCTCTGCCGATCAAATGCAGGTAGGTAATTCCTTGATGATGTGGACTTGACATCAAAGTCTGAACTTGAAATATTGTTTCTTCTTGTACTCTTTTTAGATTTTTTTTTAATGGGGAGAGAGGTTGCAGGGGGGCATAGGCTTGCCATCATCAGTTTTGTATGTTTTGTACAGTTAACAGAATTTTAAGAGCATGTATTTTGTTTGATTTTTTCATTCAGGTTTCCCTGCTGCACATCTAGCAATTCCAACTTTCCACGAAATCACATCATCAGCTGGTGGTTTGAGATTGTTTCGTCATTTCCTTGATGCCAATTGTTCTTCATCACATCCATTGTGTAAGTCATTTACCAATGTATTTACTGTAACATTAAAGACATACAGGAGAAACATCACACAGAAGTGGCTATCCCAGACCTGTAGTCCTGCACGTACCGGCATTCTGTGAAAAAAAATCTTATAGATCTGGAAAGAAATGTATTGTTGTTTGTTGCCTCCAAAACAAGACTTTGCACATCTTTTCTAGGCTTTTATAAGCTCAAAGAGCAATCATGATTATTGATTTGTGACCCAAATTATTCAAAGTAGAAAAAGAGAGGAGATTATAGCTTTTATTTCACCAGATAAAAGTGATGGAGATAGAATTCTTCTTCTTGTTATTATTATTACTAGTCTGCAGGCACAGACTCTAATTTGACACTTCACCATAATTCCTAAAGCTTTTAGCAGAGACTAGCTTTGTCATTCTCTGGCTGAGTCACATAAGTAGGTGCAGCTAAAGTACAGAGCATATGCAGTATGCTGTTGGCCTAGTCTCACAGTGCAGACACTGTTACACACAGCAACTGACAAGGGTCTGTGGCTGCAAACTATCCTTTGATGTTCTTTTCCATAAGAGAACTATGCCCCAATATAAAGGGAGGGAAGAAATGAGACCTATCGAAAAGTAATGAAATATAATTCACATACTGGTTCAAACATATTGATTTCTCTACAATGTAGTGTTTGATCAAAGAAGAGGATTCAAAACAAAGAGAGCAGCCTCAGCTACAGAGCTAACAACAAGAAAGTCCAAAGAAGAGGATGTTGGATTGACAGGTTTACTTAGGGTGAGTAATTCTTTACATCTCATCTGTTTTTGAATCGTTAAAAGCCCATCTACCGTAGTGTTTGTTGTTTCTGCATTATGTCTTAATTGACTTCATTAAGTATAAATGTTTGATTGAAAAAGAATGAATGGTGTTCTTTTGGTAAGGGAAGGTATATGGTGTCCATTTCTGGAATTTGTCTGAATTAAGTAAATTTAACTTTTTTTATAGACACTGTGATCATGAATATAGTCTTTCATGGAAAACTGTATGATGAAATACATGAAATTTATAAATTGCATTCATGAAGTACATTTCACATATCAAAGATAATGCGTAGGACAATATGCTGACATAAACCTAGTTAACTCTTAAGCTTGTAACCAATGGTTAGTTGTGATGTTATGTACTGCATATACATGATTATTTTCTCTTCACCTGTTGAATACTAAGTTAGAGATAACTTGGGCTTGGGTCTATGGAAATGTGCATAATAAAAAATCAAATTGAATTCAACTGGATCAAATTTAAAAAATAAAAAATGTACCTCGTTTTCATTGTGAATATTGAGACAACTACATTAGGCCTTTCATTAGCAGTATGTAACAGGTCTAGTAAACTTGTAGATATTTTACTCTTGTCTCCTGTCTTGGCAGAAATTTACCTCATCGAAGGACACAAAGAAGAAGAAGTTCAGGGAGACGCTTGGTGATGCCTTGTCCAGCCATAATGATCATGTGGCTGACAAGGACTCCTTCAAGACAGGTTACTTGGAAGGCTACATGATGGGCAAGGATGAAACCAAGAAATCAGACCGGTTCAAGGGCTGGACAACTGTCCTCATCTTCGGTGTGCTGGCCTATCTCTATGTCAAAATGGTCTCAGTGTTTGGTAAGTTAAGACAGCAGTATACTGTTTGTTTGTTTTTGTCAACCTTTATGGTAAGAAATAAGATTTATGTCAAGTAATATTAAGCACCTTGCATGTTAGTTGTCATTGTGTATAACTCTTATTATGGTTTGTGGTTGGTAAGCATGATTCATCTATAATATGTTATTTTTGAAAATTGCATTGTTATTTTATTTCAATCAAGTTACATAATTTTAAGTTATCAATCCTCTGCTGATGACATTTTACATTCTGAATTTTTAAGGCCATTTTGAGATGAAACTATGGGATAATATGAAAACTGGTCAATAGAGAGGGATCATTAGAGCTGTCATCTAGCTGTAAGTTGCTGATGTTATGGTTTTACTAATCTATACATTTTTTTTTTCAATAAGCTGCAATTAGCAATTTCTTCAAATATGTCTTGGCTTTTCACTTGTAAAATAATGTGTTGAAGGCAAAGACGAATATCTGGAAGATAATGTTTGTGAGATTTCACTGTTGACTGTTGTAATCATTAAATGTGAATAATAGCAGTTATACTCTCTTCACTTTGTAATGTACAGCTCGGGTGTCAATCATTGGTAATTCCAACGTAGACAGCATGACTGTTGCAGATGTTTCTTTTGAAGATGTCAGAGGAGTAAGTGTCAATTATAGTTTGACTTGATAGGCAAGAACAAAGAAAGTATGCCTTTTAGTTTAACTAATAGACTCAGTGATACAGGGAAGAAATGTATTCCTGTCTTACCACAGGATGATTTGATTATTATGAGGAACTGGAGGTAAGAGAAACCTGGTAGAAAGAACATTTATTAATGTAATCATAACAAACACATTCCAAATCATTGGTTGTCACAAGCCATTCATAATTCAGATTACAGATATCTTGAACCAAGATCAGACTCCCAAAAAATTATCACGAGGTGGTTTTTCCTGCCATGCAATTTACTTTAACCGGCATGAATCATTGTTAATCATTTCATAACAATACTAAGTAAGGTATCTGGTTATTTTTTTTATGTACTTCCAATTATTTATGGCATTGTTCGTTTTAGTTTATAAGGGAGGCAACAAGGGCTATTTGGTAAAGGCTGATGGATTTTCGATCACTCCTATCTTTATTTTTCTTCATTTTCCGCAAGGCTGATGAAGCCAAGAATGAACTGCAGGACATTGTCAACTATCTCAAAGATCCGTCAAAGTACACTGTTCTGGGTGGCAAGCTACCTAAAGGTTAGTCTATTTGTAGCAGTCTGACTGTTTGTAGCAGACTGATAAACATACCCTGAAAGAGAATTACTGGCCTCGTCAATTATTGGGAAGTGTGGTTTCTAAACAATTAGTTTCTAAACAATCACATGAAAACATTGTGTTTTGTGATAATTTTTATTTTTAAGAATGAGATTTAACTTCAGTGAGGAAAAGAAAATCCTTCTGCCCTATGAGAATGCTAAATGTGCATACATCTTGATGGTTGGTCCTCATCCTACATTTAATTATGAACCTTTTTTTGTGTTTGTCAGATGTTATTTAGCAGACCTGCCAACCTCAGGAATTCAAAAACTGTATTCTTTAATCCCAAAAGTTGAATTTTACTTGAACAAATTGTATTTAAAAAAAAAACACGGACTGATACGCGGATCAATGCCTCTTATGTTCAGGCCATGCTGAAAAAGAACCGTTAATTATACATATTGTAATATCTCACCTAGCTATTAGATCTACTGTTTTCCCTTTACATGCAACATTGTAGCCTTTGTACATTTCTGCGGAATTCTGTGGCATTTTTGCAAACTACACTAAATATGCGTTCATCTTCAGCATTGATGTGCGAAATTGACAATATCACCAGCGTGAGTTTAGGCAGCACAACAAACTTCTGCTGTCCAGTTGCATTGTCTTTCACTTGTGATATGTCGAACCAAACCTCATCTGCTCTCTTGTCCATGTCAATGCCATCCAGTTCGTCGATCTGATAATAATCAAATTCTCCTTCTAGCTGTTCTAGTTTTTCCTCCAACAAATAGAATCTCTTGGCAAAGAAGGAAATGGAGGAGAACTTGCATCTAGACATTTCTTCACATTAGCAACAGCGGCATGTCTCAGAAAGTCATCACTCAGTGGAAATGTTCTGATGATGTAGTCACACACAGTATTGAAATATGTCCTGACAGCTGTAAAGAACTTGTCTAATTGGTTGGAAGATAATGTGTGACTGCCAATGAATTCTCTAACCTCATGACGAAGCATCAAGTCTTCATTGCTTCTCTGATTGCCTTTGTCTTTGTACTGACACTTCTTTAGATAAGTTGAAGTTTTGATGACAACTGGCTTGACAAATCTCAACGGTATGGCTCCGAGAAGACTGCTTAGTTTGTCATCTAGTAAGTGAACCATTGGTTCATCCTTCTGAAGTTCTAGGTTTAGAGTGGTGAACAATGGTAATGTATGTTTCAAAAATAAGCAATATAGTTTGTTGTAGACTGAAAGAGCAGCATGAATTTCTTTGGCTTTGGATACAGCTGGCTTGTGATGTGCTGTCGCTTTAGTAGTTGTTGATTTTGCTTACTAGTTCCTTTGTTGGTTGAGATGGAGCAGGATGCTGAAACTGCCTTCTTTTATTAGGTAGAAGTTTCTGCGGCAGGCCTTGGCTTTGAGACTGATCCTATACAACTGGACAAAGGTATGGTAGAAGATCCTGCAGTACAACTTGTCTTTCTCTCAGAAGACACTTGAACGGTACTCTTCCTTTGGCATTGTAGGATTTGACTTTCCAGCTGAGCCTGAGGCTGTATCTACTTTCAGTTTCTTTAACTGATTTGAGCATCCAGCATCATCTTGACTCCTTTTTTCAGATCCATTACCAGCCTCCTGCCCAAAGTACATCACCAAAGCTTCCCATTGCTCAAGCAACCTCTTCAGTGCCAACTCCAGTGATAGCCACCGCATACAGACATGCTTCAAGGTTTTGGGGCTAGCGGTGCCACAGAGTGTTTGCACTCTTTTTAGGTCTTTGTGACGCTTCAATGACTTCTCCAAGAAGTAATAGATTGAAGTAAGCAAATCGGCAGGTGTAAAAGGCAAGGTGGATGCTTCCTTCTCAGCAGCTAGGTGTAAACGATGGCAGAGACACCCCAATACAAACATGTCTGGGTTCTCTTTCCTCACATGGGCAGCAACACCTTTAGAATACCCATCATAACCGAAGCGTTATCAGCTGAAAAGCATAAACAATTCTTCCATGGGATTTTCTTTTCTTTCAAAACATTGTCAAGAAGTTTGTAAATGTTCAGTCCTGTCGATCTCTCTTCTGTGGTCAAATGTGAGTAGCATACCAACAACTTTCTTGAGATGTCGGTTGGGTCTGGGTTGTTCAAAGGCACTTAGGCCGTTGTCTCAGTCCGACATCCTCCCGAAACATACAATTATGGCCTCCGGGTCGTTCGTAGCCTGGCGTGTGGCTGCTGCGGTACTCCTTTTTTCGCGTCGTCGGTGGTGATTCCCAGTATCTTTGCAATCGTAGCTAACGTAGTTTCAAAGACGTCCTCATGAGCCGTAAAGGGTACTCCATAAAGTAGGAGGTTCTGTTTACGCATGTGTATTTCTTGTTGCGTTATTTTCTTCTCAACTTCTTCTCTCACTTTGGATATTTCTGAGTCTAATCTGGGCAACTTGTCTGTTTCATTATCATTTAAACTTGCAGATGTGTTATCTGCAAAAGTCTCAATTTCGAGAACCTTTGTTTTGATTGAAGACACGTCTGATTTCACTCCTGCTAAATCAACAGTGATTCGGTCGAGCTGATTAGTTAATTGTTGCGAGAATGTGTCGAACATTTTCCGCATTTCAAGAAGCAGTGGAGCTAGAAGGTCGTTAGCAGAGGTCGGTAGGTTTGTAGTTAAACCGCTGACGCGTGATGTATTATCAGTCGGCTGGTGTAATTTAGGCTTACCCACTGTCGGTGCTACGCCCTTCCCACTCTTGGGCTTTTTAAAAGCGAATTTCGGTGAGAGTGATCCGTAATTTGGGATTGTTGGCTTCTTAAGTTGCAGTTCTTGTTTTTCCTGATCTCGGCACACTGTCTCATAATAGCTGGGTCAATATAGAGTTGCTCAATTTGAGTTAATTGTAGAATGTAGGGTTAGGGCCCGCTTTCCCGTCAAGTTTTACCTGTCCACCATTTTCTATAGTCTATAGTCTATAGTCTATAGTCTATATCTAGCATTGAAGTCACTACCTTAGCTCCTCTTGACAGTGTTACCAAGTCCCTTTAGCTAAGGATTTTTTATACACAAAATCCGATGAAAGCAAGGTAGTAGTACTCAGTAGTACTAGGTACTAGTAGTAGTACTCGACTCTAGAAATTTGATCATCTTAGCGAATTTAGGGGTTGAATTCACAGCGGTTACTCGCTGCTGTACATTAAAAATAATATAACAGTTAGGACTTGCCCTGTCTATCATGTCCAAGAGTCCGAGCAATTGAGGCAGTTTTGGTCCGACGACATGAAAACTGGGCAGCAATTTTACTGTCTGGAAACATTTTCTTGACCACATCAGTGAAATCATTAGAAGCTGAAATTGGCATGTTGTGCTCCACGATATATTCAGTCCACAAAGCTTCTGCTCTGATAGCATCATAATTAGCACTGGATGGCTTCGTAAAGCATTGGAGAATTGACTTTTGCTTTTTCAAATCCTCGGCAGAATTTGTGTGCTTTGCTGACTTGATATGGTGTTCGATATAGTATGCACCGCTGTGTGCTATGCTGAAGTCAGACCCACACACGGTACATTGCACGAAATTCTCTCCTTTGGAAGATTGAATGATACAATCCCATTTGATCGAGTACTCTGGCTCGTAGCACTGCTTTCTAGGCTGCTTTTTGGAGCCCTTACTTGACGACTCCCCATAGCAGAACTGCATAGCAGCTGCTACTGTGTAGACAATCCAGCGCGCGCCGGCTGGGGCAGCTGGTTATGACCGTCAAGCTGGGTAGTAGTGTACGTATATATATGTAGATATATTCGCAGGCAGGCGACGTGCTCATGCATGCACAAAACTACAGAGAAGTAAACATCTCTATGGAACGCACATGCACGTACGGAGTTAGGCGAAAGAGAGATTGCATGCAAGAGAGACAAGGAAAGAAAATTATGATAACCGTAAATCAGAATTGGCTAATTAGATTTTTGGAAAATCGTACTTTATAGAGAAAAATCGTAGTGGTTGGCAGGTCTGCTTTAGACAGATGAGCCTTTTAAAATAAATAACAGATTGAATAATTCTATTTGCTTTTTGTTGATTCAGGTGTGTTACTTCAAGGCTCGCCTGGAGTTGGTAAGACTCTCCTAGCTAGGGCTGTGGCAGGGGAGGCCAATGTACCGTTCTACTATGCATCAGGATCAGACTTTGATAACATGTTTGTCGGTTCAGGGGCAAAGAGGGTCAGAGATATCTTCAGTGAGTTCATATTGATGGATATATTATTTGCAGTAGAGCCATTAAAGCTGAACTTTGATGGGCTGGTCTGTAGAGGTCATAATGCAAACAAAGACTTGTGATAAACAGTGAGAAATGTGCCTTGCAAAACAGAATATAAAATATAAAAGGTAGGTCTAACAGAAACAAGTAAAGAAAACGACTGCACTCTTTATAATTAAAGCAGATGGATAATGGCAAAGGATCAAAACACATATGAAAAACTATATCATAGCTAAAACCAGCTGTTGATTATATTCACTATGTTCTTCATACTTACATCATTTCTGCTATTTTTCCCAAGGGAAAAATATTTATTAGAACAAACATTATAACGTGTGCCATATGCCTACATGTATAATGGATATGAAAGATTTTAGAAACACTGATAAACTTCACATTATCTATTTTCTAGCTGAAGCAAAGAACAGCAGTCCTTGCCTGATATTTATCGATGAGTTGGATTCCGTTGGTGGCAAGCGAGTGGACTCTCCATTGCACCCTTACGCTAGACAGACAATCAACCAGCTACTGTCTGAAATGGATGGCTTCAAACAAAATGAAGGAATAGTTGTTTTGGCTGCCACAAACTTCCCAGAGTCTCTGGATCCGTAAGTTGATACTTTGACACCTCTAAATTTTCATGAATTTTTCATGAGTGGTCCAGATTTGTTGAGCTTGTTGCTGTGAAAAATAATCAAATTGCTCCAAGAAACAATACTAGATATTTGCAATTAGTGAAAAGTTTCTTAATGCAAAAATTGCTATCGTTAACAATGAGCAAAAGATTTCTGCCTTGAATATTTCTAGTTTTCCAATGTCTTAT
Source organism: Mesocentrotus franciscanus (assembly GCA_037976565.1). NCBI lineage: Eukaryota > Metazoa > Echinodermata > Echinoidea > Camarodonta > Strongylocentrotidae > Mesocentrotus > Mesocentrotus franciscanus. The sequence goes on along the minus strand of CP137666.1, from coordinate 10,950,713 downwards.
GAATCACTTTTGTAAAATATTATGCAAAGGAAGTAAAAAGCTTATAAGTCATGAAAACTATGGTGCTATTATTGGCATTGGAAATGACTATGAATAAACAAAAGATAGTACACAACAAAGCTAATCTATCATCTGATTGTATTCTTGACATGTTTTCTGAATCATTGTGGATCTAAGAATCACTTGAAAACATGGAAACATTCAGAGATTTAACTAATTCTAAATTCATTACAGATTCTCAAACTGTTTGTTATAGAACCATCCCTATGAATATTCTCAGGCCTGTTTCCATCTTAGTCAAGTCGATATCATTGCTTTTTAGATCATAATTTTTCTTTAATTCTCAACAACTATTTTAAACATGTTTATACTTTTTGATTTGTTCATACATTTAGAGCTCTTACAAGACCAGGAAGGTTTGACATGAAAGTAGTTGTGCCTAGACCTGATGTCAAAGGCCGCCAAGACATCCTTGACCTTTACTTAGGACAGGTCAAAGTATCATCGAGTAAGTGCTGTTTAAATATGTATAACTACTTATTGAAATAAGTCTTCTTTTCATGATATAAGTACAATTTCTTTTACATTTATACCCTAATGCTAGAATCATATGATTTTGAAAAAGTACATAATATGAATTAGAGTGAAAATGCTTCTATTTTTATAGTTCAATGGAAAGAAATGGTGTTAACAATGAATTTATTTTGTTTTCTTACTGAAGTAATTAATATATGTCTTCATGGAATGATACAACTCTACATGTTATCTGTTTTAATCATATGGTTCATTTGATAATCTGTTCTCTTCTTATACTTGGTACAGAGGTGGATGTTGAAACTCTTGCCAGAGGGACAGTTGGTTTCACAGGTAACTATCCAAACTATTGAAATTTGTAAATGTTTTCAAGCTTTTATTTGAAGGTTTGATGATTCTATCCCATGTTTTAAGATGTCCATGATAACAGTATGAAGGTTAAGAACATGAAGAGTTCAAATGTAATTTATTTGTGAACTATGATGTGTGGTGGCCTAAGAATTTTTAGAATACTATTTAACAAAAGTGAATGTCTCATGCTTCCTTCATGACTTAACATTCTACTAACAATAAAGGTGACAGATGCCTTTTATTAATTTCTTTCTCAGGGGTGGTCTGATGAGGCTTGCATTAACAGTAATACAGCTGGCAAAATGTCATCACAGAAATGTTGATTGCCCCTTTGAAATAAGAAATGTCTCTGAAATATACACCAGTCAGTCAATCAAAAATAAAAGGCCTGTGCTCTGTATGTATTTTTCCTTACTGCAAATTGGAAAGATGTATCTATAAATGTTGTCTCTACTCATTGTAGGGGCTGATCTTCAGAATCTAGTGAACCAGGCTGCATTGGAGGCTGCTAGGAAGGGCAAAGAATCAGTCGACATGAAAGACCTCGAGTTCTCCAAAGACAAAATCATCATGGGTAAGTCTGTAGATATCAATCAAAAGCTGTAAGATGTGAAGACTAGATTGGTATAAGTTATTGCTCATGCCTCTCCTTTCTGAACTGACAACCATACAGAATAATATGGAAAACTATCCTCTGTCTTTTAATTACCATCAGACCAGAATAAATTGGTATTTTGCAATGAATAGTTTCCTCTCATTAAACTATGTTAATGTAATTATTACTAATTTATTTGATGAAATAATGTAAATTTTTAAATATTATTTCACTATTTGTTCATAATGACACAATGGCTTCACATAGGTTGTTTCTTCATAATTTTGGGCAATTTAGAATTAGGCATTATGCCAAGACTTATTATTTCCCTTTAATGTCTGTTTGAACAAAACAAAACAAAAGAAAAAAAAGATGCATTGATGAAGTGTTTTGTTTGTTTTTCTACAGCACATTGTCATGCAAGAAATTTGCATTATGCTAATGATGTTCTTTCTGAATGTTCATAAACGATAGGTCCAGAAAGGAAGAGTGCCCAGATTGACCCTCGGAACCGTAAGATCACTGCCTACCACGAAGGAGGCCATGCCTTAGTAGCTGTCTTCACCAAAGATGCCAAACCTATCAACAAAGCAACCATCATGCCGAGGGGACCAACACTTGGCCATGTAAGAAATCATCAATTCCACATTTATGACATGGTTAATTTATCCTCAAAGAATATTCACGTTGGAATTAAGCAGTATCATTTCAGAAATCTGCATACATAATACTTACTCTTATACTTATTCATTCAACATGAAGGTTGTTCTTATCAATCAATGCTAGTAAAAATGCAACCGTTGATATTTCGACATTTAATCTACTGATAGTCTTATAGCACAGTTACTGTGAAACCAGACTCTTGACATGAATGATTTTTGTGAGATATAGATTAGGAAGCTTCTTGGTGTAAAACGATGAGATTATAACCCTGAATTTTTGCAGGTTGCAACAGTTTCTTGCTCCATAAAAGCAGATATTAACCATGCGTGCAGTTTTAAGTTGTGTGGTTTTACAGCACTATTGATCACATCATGTGATAGTCATGGTGATTCTTAAAAAAATTATAAAATGTTTCATCTGTCTCCTGGGAAGCATTGGTGTTTCTTAAAGAAATGATTTTTGTTTGTTTGTTATAAATAGTAATTATTTAAATCAACATTACTGCACAGTTAATTGTCCATCTCAATAAGTTTTGAGGTTATGATGCTCATACCTCATTGGGTAGTACAATACATCAAAGATGATTGATCTTTGTACCCAACAGGTCTCCCTTTTGCCTGATAATGACCAGTGGAGTGAGACCAAGTCCCAGTTACTGGCCCAGATGGATGTGTGCATGGGAGGCCGGGTGGCTGAGGAGCTCATCTTCGGTCCCGATAATATCACAACAGGAGCATCTAGTGACTTTGAGCAAGCCACCAGGATCGCTCACCTCATGGTCACCAAGTTTGGCATGAGTGAGAAGGTAAGGGACGCAGCCATGTGGTGGATGAAAATCAAAAGAAAGAGAACCAGAAGAAAAAGAGAGAGGCAGAGATGGGCAAAGAGATGTACATAAATAGAGATATCCTTACTACTTGTTTTTAATTAATGCCTTTGTTGGCTGGCCTATTTTTGTGTCTGAGGGGAAAGGTGTGGGTGGGGGTGTTTGGTTCAAGTAAATCAGAAAGTTCTGTAAAGATTGTTATAATAAAAGGCATTGCCTATTGATAACATTAAATAAAAAAATTACAGAAAAATTCAGGATTACTTCAGCATTCCATGCAAGAAATATTTTTCAATACATATGGTGTGTATTTATCTTTCTTTTAAATAATTTGTAATTCATAGCATGAAATAAAAAATGTAACAACCAGATGTCCCATTGTGTGCACAGGTTGGTGTAATGACGTTTCAAGATAAAGATCCACTGGTATATGGAGACAGCAACAAGCTCAGCCCTGAGACTCAACTTCTTATCGAGAATGAAATCAGATCGTTACTCAAGGTAGGATAATGAAGAGAATTTTCCACTGTTATCTTATTGATATAAACTAAGAACAGGAAAATGAACTGATTGAAGTGATTAAACTTGTATTGAAATGTGTTTATCAACCTCATTGTTTTAGCATGGATAAATGAATTCCTTCATTATGTGAATTTTATCAAGAAATGGCATTAGGAAACAACAACTAATTATTCTTGAGTAGATCGCACTAGGGATGGCATAACTAAGCCATCATTTTAAATTTTATTGTACTGTATTTATTAAATCAAGGATTATTTAACTATGAAGCAAATTTGATGTGTTCACCTTAATGTACATGCATCATTCATATGATGTTTATAGTTCTCTTTTGGAATAGAATTTACACCATGCAGCTATAAATGAAAAAATCCACAAAATTAGTTTTAAAACATTTTCTTTTGATGTATAGTATTCTAATCAATTGTTTTATCTGTTGAATGAAAATGATTGATAAGACAGTCATTCGAATGTAAACAAGGGAAAATTGCACTTCCTTGTTTAAAATCATGTTTAAAGTTGGCAAGTGTTTCAGAGACACTATCATATCATAGCTTCTGTCAAATTCTGACAATCAGCTTTCTTTCCCTCTCTTTGATTAGGAAATCTCTTATAGCAATTTTACGAGTGGTTAGCAAGTATCAATTAGCTCCCTTTTTAAAATATCTAATGATTGAAAAATTATGCTCAACTTTTTTTCTATCTGAATGCAGGACTCCTACGAAAGAGCCAGGACGATCTTGAAAACCCGGAGCAAGGAACATAACCTCTTGGCTGAGGCCCTCCTGCAGTACGAGACTCTAAATGCTGTTGAGATTTCCAAGGTAGTCAAAGGTCAGATGTTAGAGAACAGATGAGACGACCTCAACCATCATCAAGAACTAGAAAGTAATCACTATCCAAATCAGGGAGAAGAACAAGGTAGAAATATTTATGTCAGATATTAATGTGAACATGCAAAGAACATTCATGACCTGTCATGTTACAGTTTCTTTGAATTAAAAACAATAGATATAGTACACATGTGTATTTAGAACCTGAATTCATAGTTTGATGCTCACACTTACAGACACTGTACTTGTATAGACTGCTGAGAACCAGAAGGCTCCTAACTCATTTTACCATGTACCTTAACAAGAGTTGACGCCTGTTCTCACTCAGAAGACTTTATTGGCACTGTATATTTCTAAAGCTTTATGACATTGTAATGGCTCAAGGTTAATCTGGAATGGCTGTAACAACATGGCGACCTTAGGCTTCAAACCTTTGATTCAGATTAATCTGACAATACAGACCAAATATTTTATCATTTGTAGGTATCCAAGGTAGCTCATTAAGGCTTCAAATTGTATAACCTCAGTTTTGGAAAAATATAGAGAATGATAATAATAATGATAGTTGATTTTGTATAGCGCTTCATACAACGTTTGTTAGTATTTTACATGGTAATTATTATTACTCTGGTCATTGGATTCAATTACTAATACGCTCATGATAATGAACATGCTCTGCTCCCTGATGAGTATTCCAGCCAGATGCCATTTTACAGGCACACACATGGCAATCCAACCACATTAACAAATACAAGCCACATCGTGTATGCTAAGGAGAAATCTGGAGAAGTTCTGTTTATAAAGGAATCCTTGACCTTTTGACCAAGATGCTCCTGTAGTAAACAACCACATCTTCTTTCCTTTTTTATTGAGGAGTATTACAAATATTTCCAACTTATTACTATCTCTAATCATCTGTGGATGGTCAAGAGAGATATATCTTTTGAATAGTTTACCTATTGTGCTACTATTTTATTATATGTATTAAATATGTAGGAACAATGAAATAATCTAAGTAGGGAAAAGGCAGTTCTTTTTAGCTGATATAAGTTTTATTGAGGGTATTGATTATGCACCTGTTTTTTAATTCTATGAGTATTGTAAATATGCAAGACTACATATTATGTGAGAATGTTGTACATGTATCATCAATTCGGCTTCATACGCTTGCTATTAATGGAGCGCTTGATTGCTAGTGGGAAAACCTGTGAACATTTTTAGATCAGGAACTTATCCAATTGATATCAAGATCAGAAATTTAAATCCCATTTCTTTATTGGTATTACCTGGTATACTTGGAACAAGTTAGAATGACTTCCAACCTCCAAATCAAATCTGATGATCAACTTTGACAACACTCTCTGTAATATAAATCAGTCTGTCAGATTCTCTTCCCCTTCTCATCCTATGAACAGTGCATTATATTAGGACTGCTTGTTGTGTACCAAATTCAATCAGCTTTATTTGAGTTTGCACTGTAAGATTTATCAAATCGTCTGCTCAATGCCAGAAGAGTGTTAACTTGTAACGTATCATGCAGAGTTAGCGATCTTATGAGTCTCAAGGGACATAATCATTATTGTTTGGCAAGCATCACAAGGAGTTGAATTGAAAGGAAGCCTAAAAGTTTTTCTCTCCTTTGAACAATATTGCAATTTGTGCATAAATTTCTTGATAGCTGTTATTACAGTGTTTGTGACAACAATTCAAGTAAATGACATTATAAATGGACATCCAAATACTCAGATAAAACTGATTTCCACATCTGTTGATTCAATATGTAACGATCCACGTTGGGTACCAGTTTTAAAGTTGTCTAGATTTTGTGATGAGAGTGTATTACATTCTCTACAGCCTTATTTAACTTATATATCATGTCATTGTACTGCTTGGTAGCGTATGCATGAGGAGGATTCATTATCAGTTCACCATTATGTTGAAATTATTTGATATGTACTTCAAAAAGACTATTCAAAAATGTTCTGTGGACTGTATTGTCCAATTTATAGGATTTTCCAACAAGCAATAATCATGTTAACGAACAGCACATTATACACCATGATAAATCTATAGATTCTATGTATTTGCCATAAGGAAGATTTGGATAAATGACATTCACAGTCCAATATGTATTACTCATTTCATGTATGACTTGTCTGTTTGGAGCCAGAAGGGCATTAACTCGTATACTACATGTATAATACAAAAAACGCCTTTCTTGCTCCAAACAGACGAAATATGTGTATATTAAAGTTGAAGTCATAAACAGCCTTTGAACATGTAATACTATGGTATATAATCCAGTATTTTAAGTTGGCAATATATATGTATATGATTGCTGTTTGCATTTTATTTCTCTCTTCCAGTGGGTGAGAAAAAGATGGATTAACTTGACCATAAGTGATATTTTTTTTTATTGTTGATGTTATTGTAGAGCTTGAAAATGATCTATAATGGGTTTTAAAATCTGTCCACGAACCCTTTGGCATTTACAAATACTTTGCTACCTCTTTGGTATTTAGATGTTGCATGTTAATTTCCTTTTTTAAAGATCATAGAAGCACAAGGATTACGTTGGTGATTGTACCGATTATAGGACTTATTTGTCTCATTAATTCTAAGCAAAATCATTAGGAGCAGATAACTCTTGTCCAAATCTAATCTGATGGTAAACTGTTAGTAATTTCTCTGGGTTTAATTGATTCCTTAACAATCTGATTTTCTTGAACTCTTTTCCTTATAACTTATGTCATAAAGCACCCTTGCCTCGCAGCTACCGTAGCATGTCCAGAGCATTTCCATATCCAGTAATCTCTATTCTTTCAACAACAAGTGTATGAACGAGTCTGTTTCACTATATCTGATGATTATTTTTTTCCCTGTAAATCTTGGATTAGAAGAAAAAAAAATCAAGAAGTGAAAAACAATCTTGACTTTGACAAAGGTATACTACACTGCCTCGGATCCAATATATGAATTTCAATGATTATTGCTGTTTTAAACTCCATTATCTTCTTAGATCTACAATGTTTTGATTCTTCATTTTGAATGACTTTTACTTTAGCAGACACTACCAAACTTGTCTCTAGCCCTTAGCTGAACTATCATTTTAATAACATAACATTTACATGAAATAGTGATGGGGTTTTGTAAACCGACTAATTTCATTTGTCAGCACCATTTAGAATTGCAGATATTTTTATTGCAAAGTCTTGAAGCAAACATTTTATTTTGGTCTATAGCATGTGCTTTTCAATAATATTACTTGTTTTGTTTGTTGGATAGTTTGATCACCAGAGTTGCATTTCACTTGGTAACATATTTGATGTGTACATCATCTCATTGTGTACATTAACAAAGGGTCTTAATATTCCGTTCTTGATGTTGATCATGTTTTTCTAAGTGACTGTTAGTGGTAGGAGTTCTATTTACCCCACCATTCCTTTACTTTCACATTTAACAAAGATCTGTGTCTTGAAAAAGGGTTGGATAAAAAAAATATGTCCCAAAATATCCACGTTATTCTTGAATATGTATTGAAATTGAAAGGAGACTCGGAGGCATACTGTGTATACCTATTGTGAGGCCACTCAGTAATACTTTTCAGTTTTGATGCATGTGAACTTATATGGTTTTCAACCCCTGCATGGAAGATAATAGGAACTGGACAAAAGTGCGACATTAGAATTGATGCACAGTTTCATATATCTTCTATCTGTCAACCGCTTCAGTAAGATAGATAGAAGGAAATAAAAAACTGAATGTTGTTTTTGTCATTTTGCATTAAATTTAGAGTTTCAGAACAGATTAATTGATAGCAAATCTTTCAGTCTCTATATGAATTGCCTATTAATGTTTGAACCCAAAATAACCTGGTTCACATTTCATGGAATGGATTTATAGCCATTGATGCAAAGTCCTTGTTTTTCTTTTTACAATACACTGCTGACTGGATATATTTATTGTTTAATAATACTCTTCTAATATTGTTTAGTCCATTCTCACAATGATGAAATTATCATGTCCTTAGCTTGATTTTAACTTGACAATAATTTTTACCTTGTTTCAATGGCTCATATTTGTTTTTTATCTGTTCCATTAAGTATTGTACCTCTACCAGTTATGTTAAAACAATCTAAGAAACATGGAATAAATTTTAGCCTATCTGAGAACTGATATGAACAGAAAATCAATTCTGAGATGAACGTCTTATCTGTCCTGTTGGTTTATGTGATTGCACTGATGTGAGAGGTTAAATAAAGAGTGGATGAGATGTGCATAAACTCAGAGAGCACTGTTCATTATTACCAAAATCAAAGTGAATTTTGAAATATAGTTTGGAGAATACGATCGCAAAGAGTTTCAAGAAATCAACTAAAGTTTAATGCCCTACTGTATTGCTTAAATGGAAATCATCTTTGGATTCTGTATCATGTAATCTTATATAATATATTCATGTCAAAGGGGGATGGATAACACTACTGAAATTACCTTGGCTTGATCATGTTTGCGTGTCACTTCATTCTTTGACCAAATAAATTAAGGTATCAAGTTTGTTAGGACTCTTTATTTTGACATAATAACACGAAATGCGCCTACAAAGGTTTTTGTTTGTTTGTCAGGATCTATTCGTATCTTGGCATAATTTTCACCTAGGCATCTCCTGTTAATGGAGCTCTCACACTCTGCCGTGTAGGCCTACCGTCCACCTGCCGGGCTATTAAAAAACAACAGAGTCCAGAACGTTGGGTTTTGAGCGAACTTGTCCCCGGCCGCAAAAAAAAATCATAAAATTAATCTTTTCACCGTTTCGTTGCCATCTTCTGACCGTTCTCACCGGGCGCATACCGGGTGTTGAACGTGCTTCTACCGTCTTCACCGCCCAGATTGACTTTTGTTGAAAATTTTGGCCGTTTCCATACCGGGCCCATACCGGGTCTCGAACGTGTGCACCGGGTTTGTAGCAGCCACCTACCAGTCACTTAGCGTCCCTCACCGCTCGGAGCGTCCTGTGAGCGAGTCCCCGGACTGCTGACGTCATGACACGACTGCCATAAATACCCCGATTTGAACGGCCGTTCATCACCGTTCTGTAACGGGTTATGAGCGTGTTGTGAACGTGTTCATACAGTGTGACCGTTTTCATAACGTATTCATACCGTCCTCATACCGTTCAACACCGTCCTCTTGCCGCTTACTTGCGGCCGGTGCCAGCCGGTGCCAGCCGGCCAAAGTTTTGAACATGCCCAAAACTTTCGCCGGGTCCCACCGGGTGTAAATAAGCGCCAACGCCCTATTAACGTGTTGCCCGCTTTGATAACGAACCACCGTGTGCCCTCGCCGTTCTCCACCGTCCGCAGACATTTTCGCGCACGGTGGCACACGGTAGGCCTACACGGCAGAGTGTGAGAGTCACATAAGTCGATTATGATAACGGCTTAATACATAGCGCTCATAATGATCTGTCACGCTTTGTACTTGTTGATCGACGCTCTACTCGTGGCACTTGGACAATACCCCAGTTGTAGCCGAGCCGCTAGTGCTCAAGAATGTCAGGTACCCATTTACATCTGGGTGAAAAGTGTCAAATGAGGATTAATTGCTTTCCAGAGGACATTATTGCCAGGCTGGATTCGAACCCTGCACCTTGTTAGCTACAGTATTGTGACCGTTATCCATTATACCACAACATCTCTACCACCTCTAACACTTCTGATTATTTATGTTAACCCAATTATATACTTGTGTGCTATAAATTTTCGTTGCATGGAAGAGTGTTCTTTCTCGACTAAAGGAAGCGCGATGGCTCAGTGGTAGAGCAGTAGTCTCGTAACGGTAGGTCCCGGGTTCGAAACCAAGTCAACGCGCTCGTGCCATTTGGTAAGGCATTAATCCTCATTACCAAGTCCCTTGGAGAGGACTTAAAGCCGTCAGTCCCCTGGCTGTTTACTTACAAGCATATACATGCTTTCTTAGCAGTCAGGTAAAACAACCATTACCAAACGAACATTTAAAAAAATTATTACGTTTATTGAAAGTTACTTGCTTTAAAATTAATGCTGCTATTTGAGAATTCATACAAGGAATAAAATATTAACGGGTGCTTCATCGTGTGACTGCCATTTTACATTAAAATTTCTTCAAGTGCTATTCCACCTGCATAATCATCTGAATCATTTTATTATTTCATGAAAGATTTGGTAACACCTGCTGATATATTAAATGACAATAACGAAGAATTATGAAAGAACAGGCGTGTGAAATCCTCCAGAATGATTCGCTTATTTGTACTCAATATAATATGCACATAATAAAAGTCGTAGCGTTGAAGAATTTCGGTTGGTAAAGAGATTTACTATGTTTAGAAATCGTGTCTGAGTTATAAAAAAAGTAAAGAAATCCCGAATAATTTATGAAGGGAACTTGTACGCAGGGGCGGATCCAGCCGGCGGCAAGGGAGGGGGCCTAAAAAGGGGCCCACTTCGTGCAAAAATTTGAAAATCGTGCCGGTCGATTTTTCGCTCAGTGGGGGGTAGGTAGTGAGCAACAAAAATAAAAATTTTGGCACCCGAAATTTTTTTTTTCCTCCGGGAAGGGTAATTTTTTTTCCATCGCCACCCCTTGGGCGCCAGGGGTAGTGAGCACAATTTTTTTTTTTTGGCACCCGAAAAAAAAAAAAAAGTTACTTGTATTTTGGATGATGATCCTTGTTTATGAAAAAAAATGGGTAAAGGGATAACTGGCAATTTTCCAAAGTAATCCTGAAAGGAAATATATCTGAAAAAGTAGTCGTTCGATGTTTTTCTCCATCAGCGGAAAATCTTTATTCAGAATTTTTCAAAAATATGCAATGACAAATATAGTCAGCAAATTAGAGGATTTGCAAAAAGCAATCAAATTTTCTGGATTTGCATAGTTTATAATCGGGAAAAACGGTACACCCTGTGAAATTTGCTTTTCTCCCTCTAAAATGATGTATACATAATTTCACGGCTTCGAGAAGGATCGAGTTGGGTAATTTTCAATCGAAAACGAATGGCAAACAGTTGAAAGGACATTCTGCTGGGTTAGTTTCCTGGTTGGAAAATGAACTTGATTTGATACCACTTTGTATCGAAACTAATACCCTAAAACGGTGTTAATATAATTAATAACCAAATAATCTTTTACATCTTTAACTCATTTGTAGCCCATTTAGGTTTACAACGCAGGGGCTTGTAAGCATGAAAACTATAGTGTGCTGTTAAGGAATATGTGTTGACAAAGTGAACTACATGAGTGATGTTTTCGGAAAAGGCTAATAGGCGCAACTATCTCGTAAATCGTCTGTTTAGAGTATAAAAAAAAACATTTACTTCCTTTAAGAGGACGTCTACCCTGATATTTTCTTGGTTTTAATAAATGCAGAAAAATAAGAGAAACAAATAAATGAAAGTTTGAGCAATATCCGATTAAAAACCGGAAAGTTTTGAATTTTTGAAGTTGTCATCAATGTAACACAAATTGGCAACACTGCGACGTTCCTTGCGATCTCAACTCCAATTTGCTCTGTACAGAAAATTTCATAACATTCGTTTTCTTACTTATTGATGATGGACTACGCTTGTTTTATACAGGGGTTTTATAAAAACATATTTGCAATAATTATATTAAGGGTGGCTGTATGATTAATTTTGTTTCAGAGGGAAAATATAAATCTTTAAAGGTTTTTAGTACAGGGCAAATGGGAGGAGATCTCGCAAGATACGTCACAGAGTTGCCAATTTGTGTTTGATTGATCGCACTTTCAACAATTCATAGCTTTATTATTTTTTATCGGTTTTTGCTCAAACTTTCACTGACCTGTTCCTCTCATTTTGTCTGCTTATATTAAGACCAACTTAATATCAGGGTCGTCTTTCCCTTTAACACAGAAATAAGTTTCTTCTGGCTCCCCCTGGGCCCCGTCCCATAAAGAATTGCGATTAATTCGAATCCATCGCAACCTCAATTTCATCGTAACTGTGTGCAGAGGCGGCCCGCCGGGGGGGGGGTGGGGGGGGGAGGTGCAGGGGGGCACAGTGCCCCCACTTTTTCAAGCACCCGAAAAGTGCCCCTTTTTACATAGGGAAAGTGCCCCTTTAACTTTGTAAGAAGTGCTCCTTTTTACATAGGAAAAGTGTCCCTTTTACTTTGACAAGTGCCCCTATTAATTTGTAAAAGTGCCCCTTCTCCCTTTCAACTCTGATAAGTACCCCTTTTATTTGATTACGTGCCCCTTTTCCTTCGACACGTTCCCATTTTCCTTTGCAATAAATGTCCATTTTCCATTCTCGTAAGTGCCCTTTTTAATCTCTAGTAAGTGCCCCTTTCCATATACGAGAAGTGCCTCTTTTCACTTTTGATAAGTGCCCCCTTCACCTCTGATAATTGCCCTATTCAAATCTGAGAGGTGCCTCTTTTACTTTGACAAGTGCCCCTTTTCCTTTGCAAGAAGTGCCCCTCCCCCTTTTAATAGCTACCCCCATTTTAAATCGGATAAGCGCACCTTATATTTTCACATGTGCCCCTTTTCCTAATGATAAGTGCCCGATTAAAAAAAAGAGCCCCTTCCCCTTCTCATAAGTGCCCCTTCTCTGGTAAATGACCCTTTTCAGGTACGACAAATTACTCCTTTTCACTTCAGATAAGTGCCCCCTTCACCTCCGATAAATGCCCCTTTAAAAACTGTGCCCATTTTCTTTCAACTAATGCACATTTTCCTTTATTATAAGTGCCCCTTTTTCATTCACATAAGTGCCCCTTTTTATATCTGATCATTTCCCCTTTTCAGGTGCGATAAGTGCCTTTTTCACCTCTGATAATTTCCCTTTTAACACTGATACGTGCCCCTTTTCCTTTCTAATAAGGGACCTATCCCCTTTTCATAAATGCCGCTTTTCACCTCTTATAAATGCCCCTATTAAAATCTGATGGGGCCCTTTTCCGTCGACAAATGCCCATTTCCTATTCTCATGACTGACTTTTTCATCCCTGGTGAGTGCCTCTTTTTGAGGGTGTAATGCGCCCCATTTTAACCTGTGATAATTACTCTTTGTACTTTGACACATGCTCCTTTTCTTTTCTGATAAGTGTCCCTTTTTTCCTCTCATTATTAAGTGCGCCCCTAATTTCAAGCGACTAAGAGCAATTTCCCCCAAAGCTCGCTCGCTACGCTCGCACGCATCTATAGATGATATACTTATGTTACTTATCAAAGGTCTTTTCAGTCTTCCGTTATGAGAAAGTGCTTATAACCCCATCAGGATTGGGTTTTTTCCTCTTTATAAGATATAATTTTCGCACTGCGACCTCACAAATCTCAATTTTTTTCCTCGCTCGCTCGCAAATAAATTTTCAGACCATCACACCCAACTGCAAAAGCATGATGCTTAAGCAATATCTTGTATGGTTTATAGAGTGAAACAAATATTGAAATCATCCCTTATAATGTAATCACAATGTAGGGGTATATACCAATGTCTAAAAAATTGTTTATTTTCGCTTTGAGATTTCCCTTTGTAGGTGCCCTTTTTGCCAGAAAGTGCCCTTTTTTCTTGGTGCCCCCCCCCCCACTTTGGAAGTCGCTCGGCCGCCCTTGACTGTGTGCTTATATACATGTAGGAGATGTGTATAGTGATAGAGTTAAACTTTAAAACATTTACCATTTGATTTGATTTTTAACAAAAATCATGCCAAATTTTCAATCAGAATCAATTGACAGGTGGCTTTTGACATCCATATTCATCATAAAAATGTGCGTTGATATCAGAACAATCAATCTAATTTAATGAATTTAAACAGTTCGGACCTCTTTGGTCATTTCCATCGGTGGATGGCATTTTGCTGCGCTAGAGGCTACCGCGCTGCACTGGTTGAAAGATGTCGACCAGCCGGCTGAAAAATTGGCCTGTCGTAGCTTGCCGGTGGGGGCGCTGTTAATTGTTTATTGGTTTATTCGCAAGGATTAGCTTCATTATCCTTGGTGTCTTTTTATTTATATAAAGGTCATAAAAAGATTGAATGCCGTTGCAGGGCTTCGCACTGTGAAAATCTCAAACATGGTAAAATGACCAAAATGTTGTTTAAAAAAATTCTCATTTCAAAATTTTCCTAAACGTATGGTGGCAAAATAGTAATTATTAGCAAAATAACAGTAATGTGTTTTTCTTTTCATATTTGACTTTTGCAGCTGGCAGTGTTTTATTCACCCTATTTGTTGTGTACAAATTACGCTTATTCGCAACCCCCACTAATAGAATGAATCTCAAACTAGATAATCTCCAGCATAAGATGGTGAGAAAAACTCTGTGTGTCTGGAGTTATTCAAAGTGTTCACATTAAAATACCTGGGCCTTTTCAGAGGTTTGAGCTGGGATTAAGAGGGTGATGATGCTCCCCTAGAGACCTCGGAAACGGACCCCCGTAAAATTAAGATGATGGAAAGAGAGTATGGATTTGTGTCTACGGGATTTATTCAGGTTTTTTTTCACATTAAAAAGTTGGTAAAGCTTTTCCGTGATGATGGGGACTTGTGTGGGGAGTAAATTGAGAATTCCGAGTGTGATGCTAGCACATAGACAATTGATTTGTGTGGCTTAGTGCCAGACTGAAGCTAGTTCGAAGACAAAGAGTGCATGATGTAATTTCCCCTTCAACTTAATTTCCATTACAGCGAATCATCTTGCACATTCGTGTTTCACCGAATCCCATGGCTTAATTATTTTTGCAAGAACAGTGAACGAATGGAACTAATAATGTACTACTCTGTACTGGAATTCCTGTTAATCTAATGATATCGTCTGTTCAGATCTTTAGAGCCAGAAGGGCGATCACTCTTTATACATGTAAAAGTAAAATGAGCTGAGGACCTTCTGGCTCCAAACAGACGATATCATGAGGTCTAATAAGTGGTTTAATATATTGTCCTTAATTGATATATTTCTCCTGGATTCTACCTTCATGAGAATTTTTTTCAGATATTTTGAGCTACGTTATATCATTTAACAAAATGATATCAATAGACACATGTTTTTCTATAGGGAGGGGGAGGGCCGGGGGAGGGCTGGGTTGTTCTTATAGACATACTATGCTATCCAGCATAGGATGAAGCTGACACCCCTCCCGTTTTAAGGCCCGGGAAAATCAATATAGTTACAAGTGGTTTGCAGAACGCGGGAAGGCGATATACATCGTCACCACTAGTCTTAGAAGGAATCTGCCCCTCCCATTTTCATCAATTTCTGGATACGCCACTTAGTCAGTGAATAGACTAGTGTATATTGAGCGACCGCTCGGTCAATATCATTCTGCCAGTCTGAATAAACATGTTTGCAATCAATACATTTATTTGGAAACCCTCAGCATTGGTGATCTTAAAAGTTCATCAAATATTTCAGAATATGCACCTCGCTTTTTCGGGGACAGACATTTCCATATCTATGTAACATTTTAATCTTCCAAGCGATAAGAGAAATATTACAAGCCGCAGAAAAATGAACGGTATGGCACTTCAGTTTCCTTGCTGTGATGTGATGGATCCAGTCATTGAGATGGTAGCCTGCATCATTGGGTAGGGGGAGGGGGGTCGAATCAGTCTCATTCGCTAAACAAAATTCGAATTAACAAGGCGAGATCAATGATTGGGGGAAGTGGTTTAGGAGGGGATCCTATCATCTTTTTTCTCGACCCCCTTCCCACCATAATTACTCCACTATTGGCGATGATAATGGCGCCTCTCCTCTAATTATCACATTTGCGCAGTGAGACATAGACGTGGAAACGAACAGAATTAGAATATAATGACTTATTGTCTATATGTGATAAATACTCATTAAATTCTAATATTTCTGTGATATTTAAAGTGCATAATCATGACAATGATAATGAGTGTAGCTGTGCGAATCTACTTTCGTTTTTATATACCAGTGCGCGCTACATGACGACTTACGTGCATTTCCTTTCCTTCGCCAAGTGTTATTGATTTGTTTTTAATAAACGGTCTGCGATAGTTCTCCATTGCCTCTTATATAGCATACCAGCATACCCAAGACTTACAGTGGTGACAAATATACAAATCTCTCTCTTGACAGTGTATTCGTTCATACCACACCGCACTCTTTATATTCCAAAGACATTGGCGCTCCCGATGAAGAAAAAATATTATCAACATTTTGTAGTATATCAGTGACACTCATCTACAGGAAACGATCGATCTACATTTGTCGAAATGTGATATCTTCTTTCGTTCGTTCTTTTTTTTTTTTTTTAATTATTATTTTATTTCATTTGATTGTTTTACCTTCTTTCGATAAACTGATACTGCATGAATATGATGCACGCCTACAATGTCATCATCGATTGCTGTGCAAACTAATGTGATTTCCATAAACACTCACGATCTATGTAAACTGTATTAATTTCACTCTTACAGGTTTTCATGCTATCATGTGGATTCAGTGGTGTGATGATAATATAAAAATTCATTGCTTTTGCTGCTGAATGAACCATTTCTAGCTTTCTTGATACCAAATTACATAACACCGTTGTCCTCCATTATAATCATTGCAATCACTACGGAATTCACAGTAGGTCTATTGGTTGTATATTGATAAATTCATGTAATCAGTATGAAAATAATATCAATACGATGATAGGAATTATCAAAAGATTTTAGATTACGAAAAGAAAAAAGATCAAAATAAAAGGAGCTATATAGCTCTAACTTTCAGGAATCACATGTTTGTTTGATTAGTAATTCTGAAAGCTTTCTGTGATATACATTGTTTAGTGAAGCAAAGAATATCATAGTCTTGCAACAGATGAGTAAAATTAGAAAGTGTACACTGCATATAATAGTTAACTTTCTTTCAACTTATCTAATACATAAAGCTCTGTGAGGTCCTTAAATTAATCAAATTATATTATTTGTTCTTCCTTATGATGAAATGACGGCTAGCTAGTTATTACTAGGTGTCCCTAGAAGCAGAACTTGTGAACGAGTGTCTAGCATATCGACACTGGAATAATTATTAAAAAACTCACGCGTTATTTTAGAAGCAATGAACAGGAAAGAGAGAGAGAGAGAGAGAGAGAGAGAGAGAGAGAGAGAGAAAGACAGAGATAGATAGATTATAGAGAGATATGGAGATATTGAGAGAAAGTGAAAAGAAGAGAAGATAAGTCAAGAAGATGTAGAAGAAGAAGACTAATAGCAAGAAGAAAAGGAAGACAGACAGATAGATAAATAGAGAGAGAGAGAGAGAGAGAGAGA